>CAWUFW010018825.1:0-208131 GCA_963921515.1 Calotriton arnoldi | reverse complement strand
TAAGGAACCAGGGTAGGTAAATTACTATCAGAAACAGTGGTTCCTGTGGAATAATACTATCTATCTTGATACTTAGATTGCATAATAGCAATGTGAAGGGTTAAGGTAATGTCAGAAGGCGAAGAAACCACATATACCAATGATTTAGTATATCACAGTTGATTTTATAATACAAGAAAATGTATATACAATGCCAACAAAAATGAAGAATAATTGTGCGTAGTGTCCCCAGTGAAAACAGGAACCTCAAATATTGGTGCTAAATATGTGACAGTATTTTTACAAGGTTTCCACAATACTTTCAAAGTCGACCATTAAATATGTACAGGGTAAACAGCAACTATATACAGTGATATGCGCTTGTTAATGGTTCGCTTTTGCTTTGTGTCGACGACGTTTCGACCCTCTGTGCAGTGTGGGGTCTCATCAGGACCTAAGGATGTAGGGACATCTACGAAAGAAAGGGGAATAATATCAGCATTGGGCCGATTTACTGGCACAAATGCGATAGATAGGAGATAATTTGCAAAGGTAAGTACCTGGAGATTTGGCCCCGTAGCCACGTGAGGAGTGTGTGCCACACGTGAGTGAAAGAAAAGAAAGGAGATACTCACAATGGGACCCAGTCGGGTACTGATTGTGGGAAAGGAAAATGAAAGTCATAGGTTAGAGAGATATATACAGAGTTAGCCTGTCCTTAATGCACTGTGATGTTATAGGTATTGACAACTATTAAAAGAGAGAGGCGCTTACCCCAATTTGTGAGTGGAGATGAGGGGCTGCCCGTCAAGGATAGCACAGCATTACGATGCCAGTGGTGGTACACTATAGCGTGGATGGGCTAATAGTGTGAAGGGGGAACTCTAGGGAACAGGAAATACATTCAGAACATATCTAAACTGTAATGAGTGCTATAAGTCGTCATGCGGCTTTATAATACCTGAATTGTGATGTAATCGGGCCTAGAAGGCTCCAGTATCATCAGTATTAGAGAAGAGTGCTGTGCTTCTTCAATAATAGACCCTGAGAAAGTCAAGTAATACATAATTACTATCCATCATGCAGCGTGCCTGATATTCCACATGCGCGCACCTGAGTTGGTACCTTACCTAATCGTATTTAGCAATCAGGGTATTGTGGTCACAGCCATCAGTTTTGTAAATGAAGAACTGAGTCCTGTAGGTGACAGGAAACGTGATTAGTTATGCGTGTCAGCATTGGAGCGGGTTTGGGCAGTGTTCTGTCTATTGCTCACCTTGTAAATCAATGCAGAAGTTCCTCTTTAACGCCTGCCGGTCCACCGCGTAGAGTGCAAAGCAGCGTGAGTCAGCTTTGCCCAAAGGTCAGATGACACTGAGCGTGGGTTGCAATTGGCAATATATACAACGATCTCCCGCCGAAACCGGAATGAACCACAGGCATCACTAGAGATTGCCGTGTGGTGGTGCCATCCGGTTTTCGGTAACCATTAGAAACAATGGAAGAAAGACCTGGACGTGAGGCGAATGAGAGAGGGATGAGTCAGAGGTGATGAAAGAAAAGAAAGATCAAAGAGTGTGGCATGTTGTGGGCTGGCGTAGGCAGGTAGCTGTAAATAATCAATTACATGAAGGGAGTTGTATAATTACAGGTGGGACCCACTTGCGTGGTATAAAAGCAGTATGAGCATAACAGTAACAGTCCATATCTATACAGCCATTTGTGACCGCGTACAATCTATTCGTACATTGTTACACCATTTCATAATTATATTCCTGATAGACCTCACCAACTGATTTTGAAAAGCAAAAATAAGACCGTATCTCGTGGAAGAATTTCTGGGTACAACATGCATGTTCTCTCATTAGGAACCACTTAAGCTGTGGATAACGCGTGTACCAATTGGTAGCGCACCAGATAATATTCCAGATGAATCTCACCCAATGATTTTAAATCAAAATAATTCAAAATAAGACCGTATTACTAGGAAAATCTTTCCGATACTGCATACATGTTCTCTAATTAGGAAACACTTGGGCTGTGGATTTCGGGATTGAAATGAAATTTGTAATGAAATTAAATTTGTACTTGTAAAGCGCACTTATACCCCCAAAGGGGTGTCCTGGCGCTGTACGCATACCGCTGTGGAACCCTTCCTGGCTTTTCCCTGTGAAATGTCCACTCCTGGGCACCCCCAGGGTGAAGCCAGGCATCCCAGCGCTGTTGGAGCCGTTGTGGAGATTAAGCAAGCTATTGCCCAGAGTTGCAGAGTGGGACCCATGATTAGAATAGGCACCGAGGCGAGAATTATCAGGTCTGAGGAAATTGAGCCCAAGACCCGCCGAGGCGGGAATTGAACCCTGGTCCCGGGCCAGATCTCTGCATCAGGGTCTGCCGCTCTAACCATTGAGCCACACTTCTCCACTTAGCATACATGTTCCAATCAGTGGCGCACCAGGTAATGGATGTGTACACGGGCAGCAATTCTTGCACATGTTATGGACATATGTGCGGCACGGTCGGAATAGGAGTAATAAATTGTCGGGTGCACGGTCCACATGAATCAAACATTAATTACAGACACATAACAATAAATGTTCTGGTGTAATCATAGCATGGGACAAATACGGGGTGTATGTTCATCATACAATGATCATGAAGGTTGATTATATGATTATGTACCATGCGGTATGGTGAATACAAGTCTGTTAAAGAGGTCAACAAGGTATTGTCTCTATCTAGGGACACTGATGGGCCAAGGACAATGTTAGTGTGTCAGTGTGGTCACGAACCCTCGCCATTCCTCGGCAGAGTTGAGCCCCTCATCTATGGAGTTGGTTCTCTCTATCCAGCGACATTCAAGTCGTTGTAGGATTTGGGAAATGTCTCCACCCCTTTTAGGGACCGTAGCAATGTCAATTACTTGCCATTTAATGTCGTCTGCAGTGTGATTTTTGTCATTGAAGTGAGACCAGGGGGGGCATTGGCCACTGATCTACGTATTCGGCTGCGGTGTTGTCCAATTCTAGCTTTTACTGGTTGCTGGGTTTGTCCAATGTATGGAAGACCACATGGGCACCATATACAGTACACAACATTACGCGTGTTACAATTGGAAAAAAATTCCAATGTATGTTTGACATTTGTATGTTCAAATGTTTTGGTGTTGGATGTAAAAGTACATGAAACACAGTTCCCACATTTATGTTGCCCTCTGACTTCAGGTAGACCCCATGTGGATTGTAGTGTATTAGGTCTGCACGTGTTTGTCTCAGTTGATGATCTAACAAAGTGATCTTTAATGTTTTTACCCCGTTTGTAGGCAAACATGGGGGTGTCAATCCCTGGGTCAATGCTCTTGATTATGTCCCAGTTTTTTGTTATTAAGTTGCGGACTTTGTTCATGTGTGTACCAAATGTGGTAACACAGACAAGTCTGTCTACTGAAGGTTTCTCTACAGTTTTTAAAAGTTCCTCTCTTGGGCAGCACCAAGCATGTTTCATCGATTTTCTCACTAATCTGTTAGGATATCCTCTGGTGACTAGCTTGGCTTTCAATGGGATATTATACACTTCCCTACATAGAAAACCCACTGAGAGAAATACGCTTCTGTCATACAGAAGTCACCATCCACGTGCTCTACGTGATGGGCTACCCTTCGGCCAGTTTCTGCGCATGCGCAGAAACTGCACGCTTAAGGAAGACTACAAGCAGGAAGCAGAAACATTGAAAGCCAAGCTAGTCACCAGAGGATATCCTAACAGATTAGTGAGAAAATCGAAGAAACGTGCTTGGTTCTGCCCAAGAGAGGAACTTTTAAAAACTGTATAGAAACCTTCAGTAGACAGACTTGTCTGTGTTACCACATTTGGTACACACACGAACAAAGTCAGCAACTTAATAACAAAAACTGGGACATAATCAAGAGCATTGACCCAGGGATTGACACCCCCATGTTTGCCTACAAACGGGGTAAAAACATTAAAGATCACTTAGTTAGATCATCAACTGAGACAAACACGTGCAGACCTAATACACTATAATCCACATGGGGTCTACCTGAAGTCAGAGGGCACCATAAATGTGGGAACTGTGTTTCATGTACTTTTACATCCAACACCAAAACATTTGAACATACAAATGTCAAATATACATTGGAATTTTTTTCCAATTGTAACACGCGTAATGTTGTGTACTGTATATGGTGCCCATGTGGTCTTCCATACATTGGACAAACCCAGCAACCAGTAAAAGCTAGAATTGGACAACACCGCAGCCGAATACGTAGATCAGTGGCCAATGCCCCCCTGGTATCTCACTTCAATGACAAAAATCACACTGCAGACGACATTAAATGGCAAGTAATTGACATTGCTACGGTCCCTGAAAGGGGTGGAGACATTTCCCAAATCCTACCACGACTTGAATGTCGCTGGATAGAGAAAGCCAACTCCATAGATGAGGGGCTCAACTCTGACGAGGAATGGTGAGGGTTCGTGACCACACTGACACACTAACATTGTCCTTGGCGCATCAGTGTCCCTAGATAGAAACAATACCTTGTTGACCTCTTTACCAGACTTGTATTCACCATACCGCATGGTACATAATCATATAATCAACCTTCATGATCATTGTATGATGAACATACACCCCGTATTTGTCCCATGTTATGATTACACCAGAACATTTATTATGTGTCTGTAATTAATGTTTGATTCATGTGGACCGTGCACCAGACAATTTATTACTCCTATCCCGACCGTGCCGCACATATGTCCATAACATGTGCAAGAATTGCTGCCCGTGTACACATCCATTACCTGGTGCACCACTGATTGGAACATGTATACTAATCCCGCTATCCACAGCCCAAGTGTTTCCTAATTAGAGAACATGTATGCAGTACCGGAAAGATTTTCCTAGTAATACGGTCTTATTTTGAATTATTTTGATTTAAAATCAGTGGGTGAGATTCATCTGGAATATTATCTGGTGCGCTACCAATTGGTACACGCGTTATCCACAGCTTAAGTGGTTCCTAATGAGAGAACATGCATGTTGTACCCGGAAATTCTTCCACGAGATACGGTCTTATTTTTGCTTTTCAAAATCAGTTGGTGAGGTCTATCTGGAATATAATTATGAAATGGTGTAACAATGTACGAATAGATTGTACGCGGTCACAAATGGCTGTATAGATATGGACTGTTACTGTTATGCTCATACTGCTTTTATACCACGCAAGTGGGTCCCACCTGTAATTATACAACTCCCTTCATGTAATTGATTATTTACAGCTACCTGCCTACGCCAGCCCACAACATGCCACACTCTTTGATCTTTCTTTTCTTTCATCACCTCTGACTCATCCCTCTCTCATTCGCCTCACGTCCAGGTCTTTCTTCCATTGTTTCTAATGGTTACCGAAAACCGGATGGCACCACCACACGGCAATCTCTAGTGATGCCTGTGGTTCATTCAGGTTTCGGCGGGAGATCGTTGTATATATTGGCGATTGCAACCCACGCTCAGTGTCATCTGACCTTTGGGCAAAGCTGACTCACGCTTCTTTGCACTCTACGCGGTGGACTGTCACGCGTTAAAGAGGAACTTCTGCATTCATTTACAAGGTGAGCAATAGACCGAACACTGCCCACACCCGCTCCAATGCTGACACGCATAACTAATCACGTTTCCTGTCACCTACAGGACTCGGTTCTTCATTTACAAAACTGATGGCTGTGACCACAATACCCTGATTGCTAAATACGATTAGGTAAGGTACCTACTCAGGCGCGCGCATGTGGAATATCAGGCACGCTGCATGATGGATAGTAATTATGTATTACTTGACTTTCTCAGGGTCTATTATTGAAGAAGCACAGCACTCTTCTCTAATACTGATGATACTGGAGCCTTCCAGGCCCGATTACATCACAATTCAGGTATTATAAAGCCGCATGACGACTTATAGCACTCATTACAGTTTAGATATGTTCTGAATGTATTTCCTGTTCCCTAGAGATCCCCCTTCACACTATTAGCCCATCCACGCTGTAGTGTACCACCACTGGCATCGTAACGCTGTACTATCCTTGATGGGCAGCCCCTCATCTTCACTCACAAATTGGGGTAAGCGCCTCTCTCTTTTAATAGTTGTCAATACCTATAACATCCCAGTGCATGAAGGACAGGCTAACTTTGTATATATCTCTCTAACCTATGTCTTTCATTTTCCTTTCCCACAATCAGTACCCGGCTGGGTCCCATTGTGAGTATCTCCTTTCTTTTCTTTCACTCACGTGTGGCACACACTCCTCACGCGGCTACGCGGCCAAATCTCCAGGTACTTACCTTTGCAAATTATGTCCTATCTACTCCTATCTATCGCATTTGTGCCGGTAAATGGGCCCAATGCTGATATTATTCCCCTTTCTTTCGTAGATGTCCCTACATCCTTAGGTCCTGATGAGAACCCACACTGCACAGAGGGTCGAAACGTCGTCGACACAAAGCAAAAGCGAACCATTAACAAGCGCAGATCACTGTATATAGTTGCTGTTTACCCTGTACATATTTAATGGTCGACTTTGAAAGTATTGTGGAAACCTTGTAAAAATACTGTCACATATTAAGCACCAATATTTGAGGTTCCTGTTTTCACTGGGGACACTACGCACAATTGTTTTTCAAAGTGAGAAAAGGGGGGAAAAATTGGTCCCAATCCCTTACTATCCGTATTATAGAGTGAAATACGAGTAGAATATTTGTCCTTGACAGTGGGAGACCCCTGCCCCACTAGCGAAGAAAGAGTTCCAAGTAAGTGTCAGGACAAATTTGAAAAAGTCTTGGTTCAACACGGAAAAAATTCCAATAGACGATTGCTCATGTGCAGTATTTTTATGCAGTGGCTTTTGTCTGAGACTTTCTCTCAGGTGAATAGAAAATGGTAACAGCCAACACGTGTTTCGCCCCCTTTACATGGCCATCCAGCCTGGGGCTTCCTCAGGGCGTATTAGAATCAAAACAGGACAGTAATTTGTCCTGAGTGGTCCGGTTTTCGAATCGTACTTCTAGTAAATCAAGGGCGGAATGCCCGGGATATGTCTGTCATGGCAGTCGGCAAAAGCAAACCATTAACAAGCGCATATCACTGTATATAGTTGCTGTTTTCCCTGTACATATTTAATGGTCGACTTTGAAAGTATTGTGGAAACCTTGTAAAAATACTGTCACATATTTAGCACCAATATTTGAGGTTCCTGTTTTCACTGGGGACACTACGCACAATTGTTCTTCTTTTTTGTTGGCATTGTATATACATTTTCTTGTATTATAAAATCAACTGTGATATACTAAATCATTGGTATATGTGGTTTCTTCGCCTTCTGACATTACCTTAACCCTTCACATTGCTATTATGCAATCTAAGTATCAAGATAGATAGTATTATTCCACAGGAACCTCTGTTTCTGATAGTTATGAAGAATATGTGGCAAGCAACTGATGAAGATTATGGAAATATTCTCAAAGATATAAGAATTGGTGTCCTAACGAAACATGGTAAACAAGCTTTAGAAAGTCGGCTACTAAGGAACTTGTTTACAACTGAAAACACAGCAGCTGAAGTAATGTACAAGAAGATTGGAGAAAAGAAGTCCATAGTTTGCCTAATGCCTACACTGCAAGAGTGTTGTACATTTAATCAAGAGCTTCTGAAATTGGAAAAACAAGAAATAGTTCACATTGAAGCTATTGATAAAATAGAGCACCAGGGAGTGACCATTCTTCTTTTCAGAGAAACTACAGACTAAATTGCACTCTTTGGAAAAGTCTGTATCTAAAACTGCTGGCTTAGAAAAAACTTTAGATGTATGTATAAACTGTCGGGTTATTTTGCGGCGTAATTTGAATGTAGAAGAAGGTTTAGTAAATGGAGCAATTGGGAAAGTTGTTGATTTTGTAAAGTATCAGAACAGAGATGGAATAGAATTCTTGAAAATAAAATTGGATGAGATTGCAGAGGTAAGACAGATTGGGCGTTGTGCTGTACGTTTTTTGCTTGTAAAAGACTTGTATGTTCGCAGAAAACAGTTTCCTTTGTCTTTAGCATATGCAGTAACTATTCATAAATCTCAAGGCTTAAGTATAGACAGTGCTTTGGTAAATATTGGAAGTACTGTGTTCAAAGAGGGAATGGCATATGTTGCATTATCTCGAGTAAGAACATTGTCTGGTTTGTATTTGATTGATTTCAATGACAACAAGTTTAGTGCTGATGTAAATTGTGTAAGAGAATATAATCGTTTAAGAAGACTTTATACACCAAATTTAGGTGAATATCCCATTTATGAGAAACATGTTGTGTGTTCAAAACAAAAATATGTTAAAGAATCAAGTGTGGTTGAAAAAAATAAAAAAATTGAAGAGAAAGCAAAAGGTGTAAAGAGACAGAAAATGGAAAGTGTTGATGACGTTGTGGGATACCAATTGGAAAATAGTTCAGGTATCAACTGTTACGCTAATGTAGTTCTGAATGTTGTATTTTATCTACAATATCTTCATCTTGAAATCATGGGAAATCAAGAAAAAAGATTATGTTCTGCACTACATTATGTATTTCAACAATTGACAACTGACAGAAGTAAAATCCATACTGCTTGTGGTATTTGCCATCTCTTGGATATATGTACTGGTTCTTTGACCTTCAGTCTTAATATACAACAAGATGCACAAGAATTTCAAATGCTTATGCTTGGAGTATTAGAAGATGAAGGAATACAGATTGAAAACTTATTTGAACTAAGTTACAAATGGGATCATAAATGTGAACAGTGTTCATTAACTTCAAGGACTGAAGTCGACACAGAATGATTCATATACTTAACAATACCAGACTGCAAATCTGTAGCTTTTAACAAATTAGTAAAAGCAGCAAATCATGAGATGAAATGTTCTCATTGCAAATCAGAAATGTTATCTACATTACACATAGAAAGATATGGAAAATATCTGATTTTAATGCTACAAAGTTGTAGAGCAAATGGAAGAAAACTGGAAACCAGAATTAAAAATGTTGTTGCCAGTCAAATATCCATTTCTGGAAGAACTTTTACAACAGTGGCTATTATTTTCCATGCTGGACCTACTACAACATCTGGACACCATACTGTGTATTTAAAGTGTAATAAAGGATGGACACATTGCAATGATGCACACTTGGAAATAAAACCCAGATTGCCTCACAAATTACCAAATTCATATTTGATATTTTTGAAGCCAAAGTTTTTGCTTGTAAAAGACTTGTATGTTCGCAGAAAACAGTTTCCTTTGTCTTTAGCATATGCAGTAACTATTCATAAATCTCAAGGCTTAAGTATAGACAGTGCTTTGGTAAATATTGGAAGTACTGTGTTCAAAGAGGGAATGGCATATGTTGCATTATCTCGAGTAAGAACATTGTCTGGTTTGTATTTGATTGATTTCAATGACAACAAGTTTAGTGCTGATGTAAATTGTGTAAGAGAATATAATCGTTTAAGAAGACTTTATACACCAAATTTAGGTGAATATCCCATTTATGAGAAACATGTTGTGTGTTCAAAACAAAAATATGTTAAAGAATCAAGTGTGGTTGAAAAAAATAAAAAAATTGAAGAGAAAGCAAAAGGTGTAAAGAGACAGAAAATGGAAAGTGTTGATGACGTTGTGGGATACCAATTGGAAAATAGTTCAGGTATCAACTGTTACGCTAATGTAGTTCTGAATGTTGTATTTTATCTACAATATCTTCATCTTGAAATCATGGGAAATCAAGAAAAAAGATTATGTTCTGCACTACATTATGTATTTCAACAATTGACAACTGACAGAAGTAAAATCCATACTGCTTGTGGTATTTGCCATCTCTTGGATATATGTACTGGTTCTTTGACCTTCAGTCTTAATATACAACAAGATGCACAAGAATTTCAAATGCTTATGCTTGGAGTATTAGAAGATGAAGGAATACAGATTGAAAACTTATTTGAACTAAGTTACAAATGGGATCATAAATGTGAACAGTGTTCATTAACTTCAAGGACTGAAGTCGACACAGAATGATTCATATACTTAACAATACCAGACTGCAAATCTGTAGCTTTTAACAAATTAGTAAAAGCAGCAAATCATGAGATGAAATGTTCTCATTGCAAATCAGAAATGTTATCTACATTACACATAGAAAGATATGGAAAATATCTGATTTTAATGCTACAAAGTTGTAGAGCAAATGGAAGAAAACTGGAAACCAGAATTAAAAATGTTGTTGCCAGTCAAATATCCATTTCTGGAAGAACTTTTACAACAGTGGCTATTATTTTCCATGCTGGACCTACTACAACATCTGGACACCATACTGTGTATTTAAAGTGTAATAAAGGATGGACACATTGCAATGATGCACACTTGGAAATAAAACCCAGATTGCCTCACAAATTACCAAATTCATATTTGATATTTTGAAGCCAAAGTTTTGAATCCATCATTCGGCCTATTGGGAAGATGTAAATATGCTTTAACGAATTCATATTGGATATTTTGCAAACCAAAGTTTTGAATACTTTATTCGGCCTATTGGGAAGATGTGAACAGAAAGTAGAGAGCACTGGAAACAATTACTAATTATAACTAGTGTTGGGGCTATTATTTGTGCTGATTTGTATTGCAATGGGAAAGAATTGCGTTGAAATGCAAATAGTTTACATATTTGTTCTGTATATTGTAGGAGATGTAAATGAGTGTACATTTTGAAAATGTTCTTGAGATAAATGAAAAACATCCTGTAGAAAAAGGATGTAATGAAAAAATTGTAAGGAGGAACGCATATAGGTACAGATATTGAAAATAATGTTGTACGCTGATTTGGGTTTTTTTCAACAATCTAGTTGATTGTTTTTTTCCCCGCTGTTTCATGATGATACTACATTGACATCACATTGTATAGTGAAGTTAAGTGGAATCTGAGAACAGCAAAAAAGGGAAAATGAAATGTTATGTAAATCTTAAATTATGTTGTAGTCTTAAAAAGTAACAGTGTAATTTGTGTAATACATTACATTACATAACAGTTTTTTGGTTTATTTTATTGTACGTAGTGGTAAACTTTGAAAAGAGTTTTAATGATGAATAGCACAATAGTACTTTGAAATTTACTGAAAAAAACCACAGGTTTTAGGGACGTTATAGTTAGAAATTAGCATTTAAAAAACCTTTGAAATTCACTGAAAAAACCATAGGTTTCATGGACGTTATAGGTAGAAATTAGCATTTAAAAAATCTTTGAAATTCACTGAAAAAACCATAGGTTTCAGGGACGTTATAGTTAGAAATTAGCATTTAAAAACCTTCGAAATTCACTGAAAAAACATAGGTTTTAAAAATACAAAATTGTAAATAAACATTGTAAATACATAAGAGAGAGGAGTTAGCCGTACACATAGGCTCTTAAATCTTAAATCTGTATTGTTCTGGGACAAGTATGGCTGGGATGTAGGACTGGGAGCCCATATAATTGAAGTTGGAATTGTATTTGTAATATGTTTTCCTAAACAATAGAGAGTAGAGAAAAAAATGAAAATATGAGAATAATGCACGCCCCTATTTAATATCAGATTGCATTGTAAGAAGTGCATGTATGAGAGTTACAGAAGGAAGGGACATTTGCCGATCCACGGCGAGATTGATTAGTAATACCATGTCAAACAGTGCATTATAAAACCGATACACAGTTGATGTAATTATGAATTGTAGATAAAAGTGAGTTGTAAAATTAGCTATACAATCACAAATGCACTGCGTAAATTTATGTTCTTATGTATTTACAATGTTTATTTACAATTTTGTATTTTTAAATTATGAGAACAATCATGGTATTCATGAATGATATCATGGGAGATATGAGCTACATATGCAATGTTGGTTTATATGAAACTTCAAGATGGCGCTGACGTAAGAGCGAGAGCGCTGGTCCCTTCTTTGTTACTATGCACAAATGTAATGCTTTTAAACATGGCCTTTTCCGGTGTGTCATTGACACCGAGGAAGGCAGTTCGCCGAAACGCGTTTGTTGCTGCTGGTTGCCGAGGAATAAAGTTTTTTCGAGCGCCCCCGAGAGTGCGGAGTTTCTTTAGTAAATTAAAGGAATGGAGCGATAATATATATATATATATAGAGAGAGAGAGAGAGAGAGAGAGAGAGAGAGAAACCAAACTCCTGGATCACTGGATGCACGGCGAGGAAAGCAGGAACGGACCACAGCGCATTCGTTGCAGTGAAGTGAAAATATTGCAGGTAAAATATAACAGCAACTATAGTGCAGAGACAAGTGTCGAGCCTGACGCGTTTCGACCGCGTTGCCGCAGTCTTGATCACATGACGCGCTGGACCAATGCAGACATAATTACAGTGAAACCAACAAAAATAGCCACTCCCCTGAGCAACAACAATAATAGAAAGACTTGATGTTAACACGGGTGATCCTCATTCATTAAAACATAAGAACAATCTAAAATGTTTGTCTTTATATTCAAAACGACATATATAATTATACAGCTAAAAAATATGTAATACATTTTTTTTATATATGTAGACGCTGTAAAAAATATAGGTTAAAGACATGCGTTGGCTGCTGCAAATATATTGTACAGCTGAATTAAACCATAAAATCGAAGACATAGTCCTTCCTAAACAATGAAATTACCTCAGTCGTTCAACAGATTAGAGGGTCCCAAGTAATATTATTGTAACCATGCTCATTACCAAAACCTAAAGTGCAAGTGCAAAAAAGTGCAAAAGTCGCTAAATGTGCAAAATACTTGACATAAAATCTTAGGCCATGGCAACAGCTAAATATCCCAATTCACTAGGAATAAAGTGCAAGTGCACAATCATATTATGAATAGTGCAAAATCGACAAGGTAAACTGGTTCAACTACAAATACCCATAAATGTTAGAGATAAAAAAAATCGATCGATGTTAGAGATAAAAAATCCAGGGCAGAGAGATTAGAGAGAGCTGCTAGGTCAGAATCATTCACTAGATAGTCAGTTCAAAAGGATAATAAACTGTGACGAATCATACAATTTGATTTGATTTGATTTGATTGTGGAATTTGTATAGCGCACGATTGCCCAGGGGCGTCTAGGCGCTTTGCGGAGGAGTTGCCGAAGATGGTATATTTTAGTTTGAAAAGAGCCATGTCTTTAGTAGTTTTCTGAAACCAAGCAGTGTTGGGCAGCTTTTGATATTTAACGGAAGCAGGTTCCACAGCCTCACAGTACCCAGGACAAAGCTTCTTCCTCCCCAGCTCGCTTTCTTGAATTTTGGTGTTTGGAGGAGTTTGCTCTGTGCTGAGCGTAGGTGCTTTGAAGGATGGTACCATGTGATGTGTTGCTTCAAAAATGCTGGTCCATTTCCGTGGACAGCTTTGTATGCTAGACATAGGGCTTTAAAGTCTATTCTTTTCTTCATAGGAAGCAAGTGGAGTTTTTTCAAGCCTTCAGAGATGGGCTGGAATTTGGGGACGTCTAGCAGCAATCTGGCGGCAGCGTTTTGTGCTCGCTGAAGTTTAACCATGTGCTGTTTCTGAAGGCCTAAGTATAGTGCATTTCCATAGTCCAGTCTAGCCATGGCTAGGACCGTTACTAGTGTTTTTACTGCTTCAGGGAGAATGAAGGAGCGCACTTTACGGATTGATTTTAAAGTGAGAAACACCAATGAGACGACTTTGTTGACCTGGTGTTGGAAGGTCAGTCTGTCATCAAAAATGACACCCAGGTTCCTCACTTTATGGACTGGGTTAGGGTGAGCGCCCATACTGGAAGGCCACCAGTTTTGTGACCAGAAGGATGTGTCAGAGCCTAATAAGAGTACCTCAGTTTTGGTTCCATTAAGCTTTAGACAGTTTGTCCCCATCCATTGGTTTATGTGGGAGATGCACTGGTTAAAACGCTCAGCTGTTTCCTCGGGCTTGCTAGAGATGGACACCACTATTTGGGTGTCATCAGCGTAAGATATAAGTGTGAAGCCGAATTGCCTGATGACCTTAGCTAAAGGGGTCACATAAAGGTTAAACAGGGTGGGGCTTAAAGAGGAGCCCTGCGGCACACCACAAGGCAGAGTGAACTGTTCTGAGCAGGAGTCCCCTATCTGGACATATTGGTATCTGTTGTTCAGAAAGGATTTGAGCAGTGTTTGAGCAGTGTTTGAGCAGAGTTCTTGATTCCCACCTCTTGGAGCCTTCTGATTAGAATGTCATGGTTCACGGTGTCAAAGAGTGGCTCAATGGTTAGAGCGGCAGACCCTGATGCAGAGATCTGGCCCGGGACCAGGGTTCAATTCCCGCCTCGGCGGGTCTTGGGCTCAATTTCCTCGGACCTGATAATTCTCGCCTCGGTGCCTATTCTAATCATGGGTCCCACTCTGCAACTCTGGGCAATAGCTTGCTTAATCTCCACAACGGCCCCAACAGCGCTGGGATGCCTGGCTTCACCCTGGGGGTGCCCAGGAGTGGACATTTCACAGGGAAAAAGCCAGGAAGGGTTCCACAGCGGTATGCGTACAGCGCCTGGACACCCCTTTGGGGGTATGGGTGCGCTTTACAAGTACAAATTTCATTTCATTTCAAAGGCCGCCGACAGATCCAACAGGATCAAGGCGGCCTTGGCACCGGTGTCCAGTATTGCCCGGATCTCCTCTGCTGCCATGATCAGGGCGGTTTCAGTGCCATGTCCTTGTCGGAAACCATACTGTGAGGAATCCAGCAGGTCTGCCGAGGAGATGAAGGTCGTTAGTTGGAGTTCAGAATTTTTTCCAGGACCTTGGCCGGGAAGGGGATCCTTGCTATTGGTCTGTAACTGCTGTTGTCATTAGGATCTAAATTGGGTTTTTTCAGTAGTGGGAGAATGGATATTGTCTTCCATGCGTCTGGAAAGACACCTGAGCTAATTATTTCTATAAAAAGTATGCTAAGTTGTTCACTGATTGTATCCGGTGCCATATGGAATATGTTGGGAGGACAGGAGTCTGATGGTGCTCCGGATTTTATTGATTTAATTGCCTGCTCCGCCTGTTCTATGTTCGGTGGCACGAACGAATCCAAGACATTGGTGGGGCATGGGGAGATTGTGGCGGGAGTAACTACCATGCCGTCGACCCAGTCTGAAAGGGATTCGAAGATGGTTTGTACTTTGTCCTTAAAATACCCCTCTAGTTGGTTGCAGAAAGCCACGCTAATGTCCTTTTTTTGTGGTTCGGGAAGCTTAACTAGCTTCTTCAATGTTGAAAATAGTGCTTTGCTGGAGTTGCCTGCCTGCTGGATTTTATTTGAAAAGTAGCTGCTTTTCTTGTCCAGTAACATCTTTTTATAGATGCTCAAAAGATTGGGAATATAAAGTTTTATCGGCTATTGAGTAGTTGCTTCTCCAGCGTCTCTCTGCCTTTCTGCAAAGTTGTTTCTGTTTGCGCAGGGCATCACAGAACCAGGGCTCGGATTTCTTTGTGCGCTTGCTAGTGATGCTTTTTTCTGGTGCCAGTAGGTTCACTGCGGATTTAATCCAGTTGGTGAAATTACCTGTTGCTTGATTTGCCTCATGTTTTAGGTCAGGTTTAGATGATGCCAGAGTGTATTGCATCTGCTGGGGGCCAATATTCCTCCAGTTGCGTCCTTTAATTATCTTATGGGGTATATGCGCACTGGAGATGTGATGTGTGGTGGTTATTGTGAACAAGATGGCTCTATGGTCTGACCATGGAATTGGCAGGATTTCTTGTATTTTAGGTGGGGATTGGATGTGAAAAGTCCATCCAGAGTGTGACCAGCATCATGTGTGGGGTGCAATACTTTCTGTTCCAGCGAAGCATTAGACATCATCTCTATTAATGATGCTGAATTATGGTCTTCTAAATCTTCAAGGTGGTAGTTAAAATCGCCTAATATACAGTAGTCCTCTGAGTTGGTGCTTGATTCTATTACTGGGCTGATAATTTCCTCGAATTTGCTTTTGCTTTTCGAGCTGGGAGGTCTATACAGTAGTGTGCCATTGAAGGTGTAGTTAGCACTCAGGGTGATTCTGAAGGAAAGTAGTTCGCAATCAGGGCTACTTCCTGCCGGGGATCCTTTTAGTTCCAGGGAGTTATTGACTATTATCGCTAGTCCGCCTCCCCGTCTGTCTTGTCTATCATTTTTGATAATTGAGAATCCTTGAGGTATAGCTAGGGCCAGGTCACAATCAGAGGTGCTATTTGCCCAGGTTTCAGTTACGAAGGCCATATCTACTTTGTGTGCGGTCAGTAGTTCTGCAAATTCTATGTTGTGTTTTATTAGGGAGCGGGTATTGATGAGCAAGCCTGTAACTGTCTTGGGGGCTGGTGATTGCCCATATGGGACATATTTTTCTGTGGAACATGCCTTAGTTTTCGTAAAGAGAAACTTTGCAATTAGTGCCAGAACAAGAATCACATTGGGATCTAAATTTGACTATACTAATACAGGGGGCATCAAACAAGTTTCATGATGATCTTGAGACATTCATAAAAATTCATTAAAAATTCTTTAAAAAATTCATAAAACATTACTACAAAATTTATGAAAGATTAAGTATTCCTCATAAAAATTTAATTTCTAAAACATTGTTAAAAAAATATTATGCAGCACCTCCCCTGTATTAAGACCATTCGGCATCTTAGTATCCAATAGTACAATGTAATGAGATTCCAGCCGACGCAATAGTTTTTTAGGTCTCGCCTACGCAGCGCGCATGCGCTGCATAGGAGAGACCTTTAGCTATCGGCACAGCTTTGGGGGCAAAAACGTGCACGCGTTGCATTGCTTGCAATGGCAACGCGTGCACGTCTGGCGATTCCCTTGCGGGAGCGCGCGGCGCCATATGGTGGTGCCATATGGTCACAATCATCGCTCCTTGCTGCACGCTCCCGCAAAGGAATCGCGCAGGCCCCCTCCCCCCTGCTGCCGCGCGCTTGTTTTTTTTGCCTCCGGGAAAATGATGGCAGTCTCTGCAAGGATGAATATCTAACATATGTCTTCGCTGGATACGAAAGGATTTCTGTCCATGCATGCTGGTCTAGTTGGTGTGGCGTGCTAATATTGGTAGAGCTATATGAATTTTACCTCAGGGCGTTTGGGGCTCATGATGCTCATTAATCGTGTTTCTTACATATTTGCTGTTCTTTCATTTATTTCGGGAACACAATATGGAAAAGTTTAGCGCATGTAAAGCTTTCTAAATGGGTGCGAGTCTTGGTCATTCCAAGTGCAGAACATGGACCGAATGCTGCCAACCTTTTCTTCAAAAAGGTCTTTGCCGCTCCACGATTAATGCAAGGCTCTTTATTGGTTATATATTTTGAAACCGATAGTTCTGGTATTTTAAATATTAAGACGTCAACAGCTAGGCTATGCTTTGGCCTTTTAGTACAAGCATCTTACTTGGCGGCAATCCAGCGCCATATTGTCCGGCTTCATGACTTCTAAAGTAATCTCTTGCTTCAATTTCCTATCAAATGTCTGAATCCTTTTCAATTATGCAATCATACTTCCTGCTGAAAACGTCTTTTTTAAATTCAACTTTTTTTCGAGTTCCATCAGCCTGATGAGCAATGAGACCAACTTCCGGGCATTTGGTTTTCTCGATCACGGACTCTAGTTTCAGCGCCCTTTCCACTTAACAAGTGCTGTCCTGTAATTGGCGGCTGCACTGAAAGTTGTGAAAAGGCTGCAGCTGCGCGAGACGCCCACCCTGGTGGCAGACCTCCCGTAGCTTTATTATAGTTCTCTCTCAGGGCGTTGGTCGTGTATTCAGGAAGTGTTTTATCACGGTTAACCACAACGGCGCCATGCTCGTAGCCACCTCGGAGGCGGGGGGGTTGGGAGAGTGGGGGCACGGATGCAAGGTACTCTGCTATTGTAAACACCATCCGTTCCTGTTCTGAAAGATTAGAGATTTGTATCCCGCCCAGGTCTGAAACGAAGTTATGGGAATTTCTATCTTGTGTACCTTTTGTAACTTACTTGGTTCTTTTGTAAAGCGCTCTGACACCTTTGGGTAAAGTTCGCGCTATATAAAACTGCATAAAATAAATCTGCCCCATCCTATTCATTTTCCTTGTACCTACTAACACGACCCGTGACTAGACACTAAAGAAGCAGAATCAAGAACAAACGGAGGAGCCCTCTACATAGGGTAACCAACAAGCATTGGCATAGCCAATAGGTCTCGCCTTTGTGCCAGAAAAACTTTTTACAAGGGGAATGGGAGCGCCTGAAGAACAAAACGTGATTTTTACTGGGGTCCTGAAACTATTGCCTAATGGGGAATGCAAAAAAACAGAAATTATCAACAAAGCCCTGGCCAGCATTCCAACTCTGCATGCGTTTGTTTGTTACAAGCAGTAATTGTAGTAGTATGAATTAAACTGAAAGCCCCCAGAAGTATATTACATACCTGTAATTTAGTAAAATCAAAAGCGCTTATCTGAGTCCAGGTCAGAACATTTGGCTGGGGTAACTCAGCACAGTGATGTCACTCTAGATTGTGGGTGGGAAAGCGCGGGATTTTTGCCATTCTCATTCCCCACACCAATATCTTGCTTGGGGTGGGGAGGGGGGGTAAATCCTCTGCGGTCCTTAAACCACGCCCCTTCCTACGTCCACAATAATCCTCTCTCAAACAGTACATTCTAATCATAAAAAGCATATACCATCAAGCACGTTTCTCCTGAAATAATCTTAAAATACAGAAATTCCCTCCTAATGTACGCCTGTCTGTCCCCCTAAGTGAGTGCAAGACCTGTTGAAAGAGCCATTCCCAGACATCTTCTAACTCGTAAGAGAATATTCTGACACACTGATGAAAAAGAGCCGTGAGATGTAGGCTCCGTCAACACTGGGAGATCCAAGGGTCTGCTTTTTAAGAAGTTATTTTACCACTGCCTCTTCCACAGTGTCACTTTCCACTTCTGTGCCTCCTCACTGGATGGGTACCTACATTTAAAAAAACAAAAAACTTGAAAATTGGGATGTCGTATGCACAAACATATGTACTCTTCTCCAAGGGTACATATGTATGTGCATACGAGGTAGTACATGTAGAGATGCGCAAGGATCCATAAAAAATGTCTTTACTTAAGTATGGAACCAGAAATAAAGCACACAGCCTCTTTTTTTGAAACGTGACATACCATTAAAGTTGTGCCAACTTGTCACACTTCAGACGAAAATAATGCTACTGGTGTGTTTATTAACTATCCCCTCTCCTTGGCTGCATGTTGTGATGAAGCCAAGGAGAAAGCTCAGGAGCTTGGGCATCAGCTCGGGGTCTTTTCAGATGCTCAATAGCCCCTCTTCACACCCTGCTGTGCTGCTTCACGGAGACCACACAGCACAGCAGGGGTGTTGCACTGAAATAATACAGCATAGTAGGGTAGTCTTTTTGTCCCAGAGTAATTTAACAGGAATGGGCTGGAAGTAATATGACCTACGCTTTATTTATTATTTAATCTCATGTGTACATTCACCGACCCTCTCCCGAAACCTGGGACATTTATCAGTTTTTTAATTAAAACTGTCAGGATTCCGGGGCAGTCCAGGACTCTGATCACTCTACCTCTATGACTGCGGGCCATGAACACCACAGGACCCTAAAAGAAGCTCAGACCACACATGTGTGCTACAGGATCACTTTGAGAAAAAAGTTTTAATAAGCCCAGAAATGTACTCCAATAGAAGGCCTTTGCGTAGATCAGATATTCAATTTAAGGGCGTCTGCTGTTTTGTAAGCAGCCAGATCCTCTTTACCTTGATTGGACCTGCCTTCCAAGTGAGCCTGGAGTTCAGATTAACGCTAATCGTACTCTAGTTTGTAGAGTGTTTGTGTTTGTATTGTATCTTGTTTATTGTTCTTGACAAACAGGAATTCTCTTTGGTTGGGTTGAGCTTCAGGCAGGCACTGGACGGACGTACACGGCTGAATGAGTGTTTGAGGAGTTGGATGTCCAAGGAGAGGAGACTTTCAAATAGAGTTAACAATACCTCCAGGCTGTGAGTGCGGGATTTGGCAGGAAGAAGTTCCTCTAAGAAGTTAGGAATTACCAAGGTAATACTTAATTCTGGGTCTGATTCCTCTGAGAATTTCTCTTTTTAAAATTTTCAGCTGCTGAAACATCCAGGTGAAACTACAGGATTTAAGGTGTTTCTTGAAGAGCTCATAATTTACCGGCCCAATTGTAATCAAGATGCCACTGCAATAAGGGCCATAGTGTTCATTCTTGAAGAGTATCCTGTTATTACCCTTGTAATCAACACTTGGTTCTTCTGACGGATCTGGGTGTCTGACTTATCATGTGATAAAGAGAAGCTAGTTTCCATGATTTTAAAAGTTCTTGGCACCTTCAGGTTTGACTAGATGTGAAATCTGAACTTCAGTATCTACTTGGGTGTGGTGTTTGCAAGGCATCCCGCACTTAGTCGTCGCACAGTTATAAAAAATAGTGCTCTCTACTGACTTTCTTGTACAAAGGGTTTTTTGAATTGCACTCGTGTTGCGCTCTTTTTTAGCAAAAGAACATCAAACATTTTTTTGGTTAACATTTTTTTGGTTAGCAATCCGCACATTCTGTTTGAAGTTCTCTTTCCATTCTGCACGTGATTCATGTTGCCGTTATGTTAATATATCTTGCTATACTGCACAAATCACCACTGAAGAGGCATCTCGGCGCTAAAGGATAAACACAGGTAAACCAGAACGCAAGATTAAAAAATAACTCTCTTAAGTAGTTTCCTGAATTAGACATAATCAGGACAAGTCTGGATGTGATAAGGCAGATTGTTCCAATAAAACAGAGCCAGGTATATTATAATATTGGCAGTATAATATTGGCTAAAAGCACTTTTCGCTTCTTGTGCATTTGGTTCAATTTTTGTATTGCATGTTTATGCATCTGTGCTGTGGAGTAATAGTTATACTGGGGGAAAATGTGATAGCAAATGTGAGTACGTGGATATTAGTTGAGGTGGATGCTAGTCCACCCAAGTAATATTGTCACTATTCTTGTTAGGGCCAGAAAAGGTTTCAGTGATATGAATCTGAGCTCAACCCCTGGTAGCCATGGCAGAATACAGAGGCTTAACTTAAGAAAATGTGTACATCATGTAGAAGTACTAAAACAATTAAAAAGCCAAATACAACATAATAAAATCCCACTCCAATATATAAAAATAGACAATAATTAAATGAACAAAGTTTAACGAAAATAACAAAAATCCAATGATGCGAACAGGAGAAATGATGTTTTAAAGTTTTAAATAAAAATAGCGCCAAAACATAATAATAATAATAATGTGTAGATTTATAGAGTGCATGGTTACACCACACTGGTGTGTCCCCCGTGCTAACACCAAGACGCCGTAGCCCAGCAGAAGTGACAGTGGCCCAGGAGGGTGATTATGCAGAACTAAAGAGCCAGGTTTTTAACAAATTCCTAAATGGAGTCTCCGAAGGTTCGACTTTTATCGGTGCCGGGAGGGAATTCCAAATCTTAGCCACAAGGAAGGAAAAGGAACGTGCCCCCAATCTGGCCCTTCGGATCTTGGATATTTGCACAAATTTTGCCTTTCAGGATCCTAGGCTTCGTTGTGGGAAATAGGGCTTTATCAGGGGGCGCAAGTATTTGGGACCTTTCAAAGCTAGAATCCTACGGCAGAAACAGAGCCTTGAAGCAGATTCTCTTTTCCAGCGAAAGCCAGTGGAGGGTGGCTAATGCCGCTGTAGTGGAAGCCCTTTTTGGGGAGATTAAGGACCAGGCGGGCCTCAGCATTTTGCACTCTTTGGATTTTTTTAGGCTTCCCTTAGTAGCGTATTAAGCCCCAACCACAGTTAATTGGTTGCGCATGGCCAGTGCCTACGTGCATATTAAGATCAACAGCGATGGAGCGCAGGTCGGATACTGAAATCAGGTATAAGTTTTACCTTCTCACATAGTCTCTGAAATGGAAGTCAAAAATCCTCAGCAGGGCAAGGCAGCAGGCTGTGGCTGAGAAGGGCTCCACAAGGTCAGATACCTTCTCCGAGACGTCCGGCTGAAACTGACTTGCTGCTGCAGAAAATCTCAGAGTGGGAGCAACCTGAATTTGTGGCCCAGTGGCAGCGCCCCTTCGTTGGCTTGACTTGGCAGTTTTG
Organism: Calotriton arnoldi; assembly: GCA_963921515.1. Lineage (NCBI taxonomy): Eukaryota > Metazoa > Chordata > Amphibia > Caudata > Salamandridae > Calotriton > Calotriton arnoldi. The sequence continues at coordinate 185,912 of CAWUFW010018825.1, read as the reverse complement.
TCCTGGTTCTCTGGAAGTCTAAGGAGCCAAATGTTTCTGTTAGAAATGGGGGTCTCTAGTTGGCAGAGGTAGGTACCTTTGTCCAAGTAGGGACCCTTCTTCCTAGTCAGGGTTAGGGGATACACTTCTCAAATAACCCCAACTCGCCCCCTTGGTAGCTTGGCACGAGCAGACGGGCTTTTGTCTAGTTGTCCATGGACACTGGTCATGTTTCAGATAGATTCGCAATTCCCCCTGTATTGAATTTTTTGCCACACAACTTTTTTTTAACAAAAATGAATTTAAAAATGAAGGTGTTATTTACATATCACTCAAACTGATAACACTATCAAAACTCCTTTCTTAGATTTATGGTGTGCGTGGCCGTCACAGCCATCCTGTCCTACATTGATGACCCTGTCAACCTGGCTACCATATTTCCACCTCTGTAATTCACCACCAGACTGTTTTCTGAACGAGACTTCTTGACTGTGGTGGATTGTAACATTAGTAGTTCATTTTGGAAATAAATTGTTTTCCTGTTTTGAGTCTCGCAGTTGGACTTTACAGACCCACTTTTGGGGGTCTTGGGATCACTCACGTGGTATTGAACTTGTGTAAATAGATATTTAAAGCACTGTAAAAAAATCTTGACTAGTTATATACTGCGAATCCCTCTCCTTCCAAGCTTTGTTCACACTCACTGACACCATGCAAATTGTATGTAAACCCAGGCAATGTGTAGGTACCTGGCTGTGCAATCATTTGCCCCTGGTTCCTGCCAAGTGGTGTTAATCTGGGTCTGGTAATCAAGGTTCGGGTAACAAAATGCCCTAGAACTGATTGCTATCCAGGGAGCGGACCTCTTACTCAAGAGGATCACTTACGTTGTTGAGTCAAGCTCCACTCACCACTTGCTGTTGCACCATGTGATTCTTATCTTTAAACCTATCTATCCTTCTGGGTGCTTTGTTGCAGACAGATTTCATAATGTGATGCATCAAGCATCCTTCCTGGGAATAGGTCAGGCAGATGCAGCCTCCATTTGCTCCACTTAGTCTTGGAGAGCTGCACTTGAGTTTAGCTCTTTTTTTTTTTTTGGGGACTCCCTCTGATGCATCTCCCTTCTTGAAGAGACTCTTCCAAAGTCTAATTCTGGCCCCTGCGATTGACCCCTGCTTCTGTTCAGTGACCCAGTTTGTTGAGAAGGGATTATCGAAAGATATACTATATTGTATTGTAGCTTTGTGTGCCCCTTTGGTTCAACCGGTGAAGTTGTTTTAGGTGGTTGCTCTGACACAGAGGAGTACTAGACACAGAAATATGTGACACTATCCTTTTTGCTCCCATTTAATATATTAGAGACACAAACTCTCGGAGTCCAGTGCATTCTCAGGCTTCAAACCATCAGCACCAGTTGTTACCAGCAGCCCACCGCCTCCAGACTCCATCCCTTTAGCGCTCTCCTCTGGAAAGGACTCCTCCTGATGGACAGGTCTGATACTCCAAACAGTCAGATCATGAACCGGTTCGATCTTTCCTTAGTCTAAACTAAGGAAAACAAACGTCAACAGTTCATGTTTTTAGGTCTCGCCCTGAAGCCAGCGCTTGCGCTGGTATGGGCGAGACATTTTGTAAGTGGGCATTTAGAAATGCGACCACTTTTTTTTGGGCTTGCCTAGAGCGTGCGAGTACGCGCACAATGACGAGCAGAGGCGCCATATGGCTTTCCTCTCTCGTCATGGTGCGCGCTTACATCGCACACCATTTGCCAGCCTGCTTGCACGTGCACAGCTGCTGCTCGCACTCCCTCCTCCCCTCCCTTTTCATGAGCTTTGATCAAGCTCCTCTGCTGCTGGCATTCCCCCTCCCTTCTCGCCCAGCCCTTCTTGTCTAACTTTCTCTCTCTCTCGCCTGCCTCTGCTGCTGGCATTCCCCCTCCCTTCTCGCTCAGCCCTTCTTCTCTAACTTTCTCTCTCTCGCCTGCATTGGGTCAGAAATCTGATTATGGAAAACAAGCACTGGTCGCCCAAAACGAGTTCCGTGCCCACCACCCTCTACCTCTCTCTCTCTGCCTCTCTGCCTCTCTCTCTACCTCACTACCACTCTACCATCTCCTTCTACCTCTCTAACTCTCTACCTCTCTCTCTCTACCTCTCTCCCTCTCTCTCTACCTCTCTACCTCTCTCTCTACCTCTCTACCGCTCTCTCTCTACCTCTCTACCTCTCTCTCTCTACCTCTCTCTCTACCTCTCTCCACCTCTCTCTCTCTACCTCTCTCTCTCTCTCTCTCTACCTCTCTCTACCTCACTACCTCACTACCTCTCTACCATCTCCTTCTACCTCTCTAACTCTCTACCTATCTCTCTACCTCTCTCTCTACCTATCTCTCTACCTCTCTCTCTACCTCTCTCTCTCTACCTCTCTCTCTCTACCTCTCTCTCTACCTCTCTCTCTACCTCACTGCCACTCTACCTCTGCCTCTACCCCTACATCTCTCTACCTCCCTCTCTCTACCTCTCCATCTCTCCACCTCTCTCTCTCTCTACCTCTCTCTCTACCTCTCTCTCTCCACCTCTCTACCTCTCTCTCTCTACCTCTCTGCCTCTCTCTCTCTCTCTACCCCTCTCTCTCTCTACCTCTCTCTCTACCTCTCTCTCTCTACCTCTCTCTACCTCTCTGCCTCTCTCTCTACCTCACTACCACTTTACCATCTCCTTCTACCTCGCTAACTCTCTACCTCTCTCTCTACCTCTCTCTCTCTCTACCTCTCTCTCTCTCTCTACCTCTCTCTCTCTACCGCTCTCTCTCTCCCTCTCTCTACCTCTCTCTCTCTCTATCTCTCTACCTCTCTCTCTACCTCTCTCTCTCTACCTCTCTCTCTACCTCTCTCTACCTCTCTCTCTACCTCTCTCTACCTCTCTCTCTACCTCTCTCTACCCCTCTCTCTCTACCTCTCTCTCTACCTCTCTCTCTACCTCTCTCTCTCTACCTCTCTACCTCTCTACCATCTCCTTCTACCTCTCTAACTCTCTACCTATCTCTCTACCATCTCCTTCTACCTCTCTAACTCTCTACCTATCTCTCTACCTCTCCCTCTACCTCTCCCTCTCCCTCTCCCTCTCCCTCTCCCTCTACCTCTCCCTCTCTCTACCTCTCTCTACCTCTCTCTACCTCTCTCTCTACCTCTCTACCATCTCCTTCTACCTCTCTAACTCTCTACCTATCTCTCTACCATCTCCTTCTACCTCTCTAACTCTCTACCTGTCTCTCTCTACCTCTCTCTCTACCTCCCTCTCCCTCTACCTCTCCCTCTACCTCTCTCTCTACCTCTCTCTCTCCCTCTCTCTCTCCCTCTCTACCTCCCTCTCTACCTCTCTCTCTCTCTCTCTACCTCTCTCTACCTCTCTCTCTCTACCTCTCTACCTCTCTCTCTCTACCTCTCTACCTCTCTCTCTCTACTCCTCTCTCTCTACCTCTCTCTCTACCTCACTGCCACTCTACCTCTCCCTCTACCCCTCTAACTCTCTACCTCTCTCTCTACCTCTCCCTCTCTCCACCTCTCTAACTCTCTCTCTACCTCTCTCTCTCTACCTCTCTCTCTACCTCACTACCACTCTACCATCTCCTTCTACCTCTCTAACTCTCTACCTCTCTAACTCTCTACCTCTCTCTCTCTACCTCTCTCTCTCTACCTCTCCCTCTATCTCTCTCTACCTCCCTCTCTACCTCCCTCTCTACCTCCCTCTCTACCTCTCCCTCTCTACCTCTCCCTCTCTCTCTCTCTACCTCTCTCTCTCTACCTCTCTCTCTCTACCTCTCTCTACCTCTCGCTCTCTACCTCTCGCTCTCTACCTCTCGCTCTCTACCTCTCTCTCTCTCTACCTCTACCTCTCTCTACCTCTACCTCTCTACACCTCTACCTCTCTACACCTCTCTCTACCTCTCTCTACCGCTCTACCTCTCTCTCTCTAACTCTCTCTCTCTCTAACTCTCTCTCTCTAACTCTCTCTCTCTTCCGCTCTACCTCTACCTCTCTCTCTCTCTACCTCTCTCTCTACCTCTCTCTACCTCTCTCCCTCTCTACCTCTCTCTACCTCTCTACCTCTGTCCACCTCTCTACCTCTGTCCACCTCTCTACCTCTGTCCACCTCTCTACCTCTGTCCACCTCTCTACCTCTGTCCACCTCTCTACCTCTGTCCACCTCTGTCCACCTCTCTCTACCTCTGTCCACCTCTCTCTACCTCTGTCCACCTCTCTCTACCTCTGTCCACCTCTCTACCTCTGTCCACCTCTCTACCTCTCTCTACATCTCTACCTCTATACACCTCTCTACCTCTCGCTACCTCTCTCAAATATAGCTACAACGTCTACGTATAATACGGTACACTAAGTGGCAGCCGCAGCCTAAAATCACTTCTTGTCCTTAAAAAACCCAATCATTACCATATCCAATATATCTCCCTTTATGACCTTATAAGTATTTACTTCTGCAGCACAATATCCTTTCGTCAACAACATCAAATGTTGCACAGCTAAACACTTATAAGGTCCCAAAGGCGAGACCTATTGGCTATGCCAATGCTTGTCTCTATTACCTCCTCGAACTGACTTCGGTACAGATCCAATTACAAAATAACTTAAATCATTCAGGTTGTTGTCATGTACAAGTTTAAAATGGCGAGCCACTGGGTAGTTAGGTCAGAGTTGACCACCGCACATAAATGCTGGAGGATTCTGTTAAAAACCTGAAGCTTTGTGCTTCCAACGTATTTGAGTTGACAGGTACACTCCAATACATATACTGCGAACTCAGTTCGACATGTGTAGTGACCCTGGATCTTAACCGTCTTCTCCTCAAATGCAGTGGTGTACTCAGTGGTGTTTTTCCCAAACTTACAGGCTCTACACGATGTACATTTAAAAAAACCTGACCTTGGTGACAACCAGGTGTTAGACACAACCACCTCGGGGCTATTTCTAACCAGCGCATCCCGCATCGAGGGAGCGCTTCTGAATGTGAGTGTAGGAAGGCTAGGCACGATCTGTGATAATGTCAGATCTGATAAAATGATCGGCCAGTGTCTGTAAATAATCTTCCTTGTCTATCTTGGCAGCTGTATGAAGTTATTAACCTGACCGAGTCTGCAGTATTGGATAACTGACCTGAGGATATAATAGTTGCTCTTGTAGCAGCTGTTTGGCCCTGCAAGAATTCCTCCCTGTTGTAGTTGTTGGCCCTGACTCGAGCCTCTTCTAAATCTTTCGCTTTATAACCTCTTGCCAAAAATCTCTGAAAGGCATCCGCCTGACAGAGATTGAGGTCTGCTTCAGAACGGCAAATCCTCCTGATGCGCAGAAATTCTCCATATGGGATACTGCGAATAAGATGGTGGGGATGAGACTGCTGGCATGCAAAATAGAGTTGCCTGCAGTGCTCTTTCTGTAAAGCTTAGTTTCAATAGTGTTGTTGTTAACATACAATTCCACATCTAAGAATTGGACACAACTAGTACTGATATGTGCAGTGAATGCTAGATTCAAATTGTTGTCATTGATGTCACTAACAAATTTTTGAGCAGAAACCTCAGACCCCTTCCAAATGACACACACGTCATCAATAAATCTCCACCAATGGAGAACGTGTGAATCATACATAGCCTTGTGGACGACTTTGAGGACCTGTTCCTCCCACTAGCCAACATGGAGACACGCGTAGCTGGGGGAGAAACAAGCCCCCATCGCCACCCCCCCGTAGCTGTTGATAGGTCAACTTGTTGAACAAGAAAAAATTATTAGTAAGACATATCTCAATCATTTTGCAAATCATCAAATTATGCTCATAAAATTCAATGTTGCGATTGCCCAGGTAGTACTTGACTGCCTTGATGCCATCTGAATGGTTGATGCTAGTGTAAAGAGCACTGATATCCATTACAATAAATCGGTAATCCTCTTGCCATACAACATTTTGCAGTTTTGACCAAAAATGCCCCGTATCTTTGATAAATGATGGAAGACCCTCTACAAATTCATGAAGATAATAGTCTACGTATTTTGACATCGGTTCTAAAAGACTACGTTGAGCTGAAATAATGGGTCTTCTTGGTACCGGGGTAATACTCTTATGTACTTTTGGGATGAAGTACAAAACTTGTGTTGTAGGATGTTCATTTTTAAGGAAACTGTGCTCTTGTTTACTAAGTAGACCCAAACGTTTCCACTGGGCCAATTCTTTGAAGACATTGTCTTTTACTTGCATCAATTTAATCGGGGAGGCTTTTCTATAGCACAAAGTGTCATTCAAATGGCACTCGGCTTCTTGCATATAGAGGTCCCTAGGCCACAAAACAATGTTGCCCCCTTTATCAGCCTGGTTAATTATCAAGTCTTTGTTATTTTTGAGTTTCTGCATAAGTTTGGAGTATTGCATACCCTGGTATCTCCTACGAAACTTTTTGCACAAGACTTTTTTATTTCGATTTTTCAGGTCCTCAGTGACACAATCATTAAAGACGTCGATGGCGTCCTTGGGCATCATAGGGATGAATCTGGATGGTGGACGAAAGGCACTCTCTGTAGCGGCACTGCAATTGATTCCTATTGACAAAAGATCTGTTTGCGTAGACTCAGGGGTTGTGTCCTCTTCTGAGGTTAAAGATTGCAAAGTTCTCAACATGCTATCATCTGAAACCTGCTGTGTAGATGGAGCCAAAGAGGGTTGCTTAGCACCATGGACAATATCTGACGTATTTTTAAGCTTGTAGAATTTGAGCAATTTCAACTTCCTGATAAATTTAAACACATCCACCCTAGACTGAACATATTTGAAATTGTTGGGTGAGCAGTAAGAGAGACCTAATGATAATAATTGAGTCTCAGCGACAGTTAAGGTAGTTTCAAAGAGATTGATTACTCTATTGCCAGTACCACTTATTGCTGGGGCCACTTCTTCCTGTTCCTCCCTCCCCTGCCACGATTGTTGTTTCCAGAGTTTGCGCCTTTGTTTTCTCCGCTGGTTTCTCCGTCGCCTTGTCTCTTGACGGGATTTTGTGGTCTCAGGGTTTGGCGTCGATCCCAATATAAAAAAGTGAGCTCCTCCCCAGGTGTAAAATTCGAAGGCACCTGTTCCTTTGCAGTGGCGCCTCAACTGATCTCGGAGTCGCTGCTGCTTAAATCGGAGCTCAAATCTGACATGGATGGACCCTGACCCAATTGGGTGACAATAGATGTGCTCGGTGTTTTCGTTGTTAAAGATTGCCTTTTTACTGTGTCAAATTTTTGAGAGAAAGTCAAAACCCTCCCGGTTTCGTAATCCTTCTCGTCTCTCGCAAATTTGTAGACTTTGCGAGCTTTGATGTTATCCTCTAATTTTTTCAAACGGACATCAATTTCTTCTCCCCCTTTCTTTATTTGATCTTTGTCATCATTAGCCTCCAATAAGCCATTTATTCTGTCGATTTCTTTTAGTATTTCAAGTCTGTCAATTTCCGCATATTTTATCAGTATGGACAGCATATTCATTGACGCCTCAAGGTTGTTCGTAGCCCACTCCATCATTAGCGGGTTAGGGTTTTCAAATGTTGGGGCTATCATTACTCTTAACCCCCGTGGAATTCTGTTAACCTCTCGATATTTTTCTAACGATTTTTTCTCCCACCATTTATTTAATTCAGTCCGTAATAACTTTTCCAGGTCTTTTAACAGAGATTTAACATTGTTATTGGTACTTGAACCAGTGTTTCTGCCGCTATGCTCCTCCTCAATATCTGGCAGATTGAGGAATAGGGCGTCTGCCACGGCCTCTCGATCCCGCAGTGCGTCTGCTGAAGACATGGTGTGTGAAATTGCTGCACAACTATATACTGCACGTTGACGCTCTTAGATTGAATAGTCAACAGTTTGTTAGAATGCAATCCCTTCACCCGCCAATTTCAAAAGTGTAGATGCCGTGCCGGCTTACCCTTGGTGAATTCATATGACTCCCTGGTGTCCTCCGACCGCTCGGGCGTCCCAGAAAACTCCGCGGAAAAAAAACCACAGCAATCACTTGTATCCTCGATGGCGGGGGGCTGGCCTGGAAAATACTCCTTCCGGGTCCAAGAACCATTCGCGAAATTGGCTGCACGTCAGCCAGCCACCAATTGGAGGGAGGGTCCGCTGGATCGGAGACAGCCGTACTCCGATCAAATTAATGGAGAAACCAAACTCCTGGATCACCGGATGCACGGCGAGGAAAGCAGGAACGGACCACAGCGCATTCGTTGCAGTGAAGTTTTATTGCAGGTAAAATATAACAGCAACCATAGTGCAGAGACAAGTGTCCAGCCTGACGCGTTTCGACCGCGTTGCCGCGGTCTTGATCACATGACGCGCTGGACCAATGCAGACATAATTATAGTGAAACCAACAAAAATAGCCACTCCCCTGAGCAATAACAATAATAGAAAGACTTGATGTTAACACGGGTGATCCTCATTCATTAAAACATAAGAACAATCTAAAATGTTTTTCTTTATATTCAAAATGACATATTTATACAGCTAAAAAATATGTAATACATTTTTTTTATATATGTAGACGCTGTAAAAATATAGGTTAAAGACATGTGTTGGCTGCTGCAAATATATTGTACAGCTGAATTAAACCATAAAATCGAAGACATAGTCCTTCCTAAACAATGAAATTACCTCAGTCGTTCAACAGATTAGAGGGTCCCAAGTAATATTATTGTAACCATGCTCATTACCAAAACCTAAAGTGCAAGTGCAAAAAAGTGCAAAAGTCACTAAATGTGCAAAATACTTGACATAAAATCTTAGGCCGTGGCAACAGCTAAATATCCCAATTCACTAGGAATAAAGTGCAAGTGCACAATCATATTATGAATAGTGCAAAATTGACAAGGTAAACTGGTTCAACCACAAATACCCATAAATGTTAGAGATAAAAAAATCGATCGATGTTAGAGATAAAAAATCCAGGACCGAGAGATTAGAGAGAGCTGCTAGGTCAGAATCATTCACTAGATAGTCAGTTCAAAAGGATAATCAACTGTGACGAATCATACAATTAGTGCCAGAACAAGAATCACATTGGGATCTAAATTTGACTATACTAATACAGGGGGGCACCAAACAAGTTTCATGATGATCTTGAGACATTCATAAAAATTCATAAAAAATTCTTTAAAAATTCATAAAAATTCATAAAACATTACTACAAAATTTATGAAAGATTAAGTATTCCTCATAAAAATTCAATTTCTAAAACATTGTTTTAAAAAATTATGCAGCTCCTTCCCTGCATTAAGACCATTCGGCATCTTAGTATCCAATAGTACAATGTAATGAGATTCCAGCTGACGCAATAGTTTTTCTCTATTACCTCCTCGAACTGACTTCGGTACAGATCCAATTACAAAATAACTTAAATCATTCAGGTTGTTGTCATGTACAAGTTTAAAATTGCGAGCCACTGGGTAGTTAGGGTCAGAATTGACCACTGCACGTAAATGCTGGAGGATTCTGTTAAAAACCTGAAGCTTTGTGCTTCCAACGTATTTGATGTATATCAAAGCTCCAAATTTGCCCAAACAACAGGAAGCACTCCACAAGCAACGTGCTAAAAGCCTTTAATCGGTGCAAAACGCTCCCAACAAGCCGATTCCTTAAACAGCTTGGCAGTCATTCATGCCTGACGCGTTTCAAAGTAAAACTTCTTCTTCAGAGGCTCTCGACCATCAAGTGTGCGTGTTTAGCGCTACCGCCCACCGATTAAGTACCTTATGACACGCCTCTAATAGGCTGCTCTGTTGAGAACTGTGTAAATGGTTTCTGGGCATTGCAGTGTTTAAATAATAAAGTTCCAAATGGATGCGCATTATATCTGTTGGCACCGCTTTCAAGCCCTCAGATGGGCCTCAGCATGTCAGTTTGTTTTCAATCCGTCATTTGTTGCTGTCCCACATAAGCGGTTCAGTAGATACCAAACCCCCGTGGCCCCCTGATTAGCGGGGTGGTGCATTCCTCGCGGCGGGGCTGCCGCGTATAAATCAAAGCTCCAAGTTTGCCCAAACAACAGGAAGCACTCCACAAGCAACGTGCTAAAAGCCTTTAATCGGTGCAAAACGCTCCCAACATGCCGATTCCATAAACAGCTTGGCAGTCATTCATGCCTGACGCGTTTCAAAGTAAAACTTCTTCTTCAGAGGCTCTCGACCATCAAGTGTGCGCGTTTAGCACTACCGCCCACCGATTAAGTACCTTATGAGACGCCTCTATTAGGCTGCTCGGTTGAGAACTGTGCAAATGGTTTCTGGGCATTGTAGTGTCTAAATAATAAAGTTCCAAATGGATGCGCATTATATCTGTTGGCACCGCTTTCAAGCCCTCAGATGGGCCTCAGCATGTCAGTTCGTTTTCAATCCGTCATTCGTTGCTGTCCCACATAAGCGGCTCAGATACCAAACCCCCGTGGCCCCCTGGTTAGCGGGGTGGTGCATTCCTCGCGGCGGGGCTGCCGCGTATAACCATTAACCATTTCCAGCGAAAGCCTCTGAGGAAGAAAGAATAACTTTCGAAACGCGTCAGGCGACACACGCGGAGATGGCTGTCTTATGATAACGGCAGACAGGAGTCTGCTCATATCCTTAATAAAGGTTTGCCACCTTATGCCTGTGTTCGAGTGCAGCTCAAGTGTGGGAAATTTTGGAGCTTGAATATTAGGCAGCTGCCCGGCCGCCGAGCTTGCACCACCCCGTGAACTGAGGGGGCCACGCGGCTTGGTATGCACTGAGCCGCTCAGTGGAATGCAGTCATGGGATTGAGAGTGGACGCTGCCTGCTGTGGCCCATCTGTGTGCTTGAACTGTGACAGAAATTAGTGCAACCATCAGAGGGAGGAATTTGCCGGGACTACGGCCCCCATAATGCTTTGTTGAATGGTCATTGGACCAGCCCATTTGGGGGCGTGAAATCAGCATTATATGTGAGGCACCGAGGTAGGATGCACGTAACCATTTCCAGCGAAAGCCTCTGAGGAAGAAAGAATAACTTTCGAAACGCGTCAGGCGAGACACGCAGAGATGGCTGTCTTATGATAACGGCAGACAGGAGTCTGCTCATACCCTTAATAAAGGTTTGCCACCTTATGCCTGTGTTCGAGTGCAGCTCAAGTGTGGGCAATTTTGGAGCTTGAATATTAGGCGGCTGCCCGGCCGCCGAGCTTGCACCACCCAGTGAACTGAGGAGGCCACGCAGCTTGGTATGTACTGAGCCGCTCAGTGGAACGCGGTCATGGGATTGAGAGCGGACGCTGCCTGCTGTGGCCCATCTGTGGGCTTGGAACTGTGACAGAAATTAGTGCAACCATCAGAGGGAGGAATTTGCCGGGACTATGGCCCCCATAATGCTTTGTTGAATGGTCATTGGACCAACCCATCTGGGGGCGTGAAATCAGCATTATTTGTGAGGCACCGAGGCCGGATGCACGTAACCATTTCCAGCGAAAGCCTCTGAGGAAGAAAGAATAACTTTCGAAACGCGTCAGGCGAGACACGCGGAGATGGCTGTCTTATGATAACGGCAGACAGGAGTCTGCTCATACCCTTAATAAAGGTTTGCCACCTTATGCCTGTGTTCGAGTGCAGCTCAAGTGTGGGCAATTTTGGGGCTTGAATATATATGTATATGTGTATATATATATCCCAAATTTGCTGCCCTGATGCAGCTAAGTCACAATGTCAAGCATGCTGGTACCTGTCGTTTTATTCCTCGAGCACCATATTCCTCCACAGTGGGATCAGCGCAATTTCAAAGTCCTTTCAAAATTATTCTTTAAACCCCAGTGGGCCTCAGAGTGCTACGTTCCCGGAGATTATGTCCTCTGCTGCGCCATAAGGTTAAGAAAGTTCCAAACCTCTTGGGCCCCAGCTCAAATGTTGCGGTGGTTCGTCCTCCAAGGCCGGACTGCCGTGTTAAATCCCAAAATTGCTGCCCTGATTCAAGGACGAACTCGGCTGCAGAGTGATTTCAAAAACCATTTATTATACCAAACGGCAATTCCACTCCGATTTGTCTTCATTCTCCTAACGCGTTTTGGAGCTCTAAAAGCTCCTTAATCATAGGATGACGAAAAGAAATGCTCGTTCTGGCGCCATTAGCTGCATGCTGCTCATTTAAATAATCCCCAGTGGGCCTCTCAGGTGAGTCACAATGTCAAGCATGCTGGTACCTGTAGTTTTATTCCTCGAGCACCTATTCCTCCACAGTGGGATCAACGCAATTTCAAAGTCCTTTAAAAATTATTCTTTAAACCCCAGTGGGCCTCAGAGTGCAAGTTCCCAGTGATTATGTCCTCTGCTGCGCCATAACCTCTTGGGCCCCAGCTCAAATGTTGCGGTGGTTTGTCCTCCACGGCCGGACTGCCGTGTTAAATCCAAAAATTGCTGCCCTGATGCAAGGACGAACTCGGCTGCAGAGTGATTTCAAAAACCATTTATTATACAAAACCAGCAATTCCACTCCGATTTGTCTTCATTTTCCTGACGTGTTTCGGAGCTCTAAAAAGCTCCTTACTCATAGGAAAATAAAAAGAAATGCACTGAAATGCTCGTTCTGGTGCTATTAGCTGCATGCTGCTCATTTAAATAATCCCCAGTGCGCCTCTCAGGTGAGTCACAATGTCAAGCATGCTGGTACCTGTAGTTTTTTTCCTCGAGCACCTATTCCTCCACAGTGGGATCAGCGCAATTTCAAAGTCCTTTAAAAATTATTCTTTAAACCACAGTGGGCCTCAGAGTGCAAGTTCCTGGTGATTATGTCCTCTGCTGCGCCATAAGGTTAAGAAAGTTCCAAACCTCTTGGGCCCCAGCTCAAATGTTGCGGTGGTTCGTCCTCCACGGCCGGACTGCCGTGTTAAATCCAAAAATTGCTGCCCTGATGCAAGGACGAACTCGGCTGCAGAGTGATTTCAAAAACCATTTATTATACAAAACCGGCAATTCCACGACGCTGTCTGCTTAGTGAAAAGCCAACAAAAGGCAAAGAATCATCTAAGAACGAATTTAGACTCATTACGACCTTTTCGAATGAGTCACATGAGTTAAGAAACATCATTAACCGGAACTGGCATATTCTTAAAACCGATTCGGTTATTGGAAATAGCTTGCCAGATAATCCTAAAATCACATATAGAAGGAGTCGTTCTCTTAAAGACACCTTGGTACAGAGTCATTTCGAAACTGTGCCTTATAATTACAGAATCAGTGACATCACAGGATTTTTTCCCTGCACCAAATGTAAGGTGTGCAAAAATAGTCCTAAAACTCTAACCTACATAGTACCTGGACAAAAGAAACCTAGATCCATTACTAAATTTCTTACCTGCAACACTCCCTACTGTATTTATTGCCTAGTCTGCCCATGCAAGCTAATGTACATAGGCAGCACGATTCACCCCAGTAAACGGAGAATTTTAGAACATGCGAGGGCAATAGAAAAGAATGATTTAACATATCCAGTAGCGAGACATTTTGCTAAATTCCATCAGAGCAATAGGAATTTACTTAGTTTCTATTGCTTGGATCATACATGAAAGAGGAGGGATTAGAGAGTCAAGATTTATCATAGACCTCCAGACAAAAGCACCCACAGGGCTCAACACGGAAGAAGAACTAGCAATCCATTTAGGATAGAGTAAAGAACAAACTTCTCTGCCATTTCAACGCCTGTGTACTGATGTTCAATATCCCATTGAATATGTTAAAATACCAAATTACCTAGCTATGGTTCAACTCGCCCCACCGTAAAAGCCCATACAGGGCATGATAACTGAACTAATCTGTCCATAAATTCCATTTCAATGTACATGTTATGATTCACTACTGTCTTTTGAATTATTTTGGAAATTTGCTCAATGAAATAAGCTCATACAGAGCGTGATGAATTTGAAAAATTGAGTAGAATTATAGACATGGTATTGATTTTGCCTCGTGCAATGAAATTGTGTAATTGCGCATGTTATTATTTTACTTTAATCTATACAATGATGTTATTATATATATTATGAAATGAAAGGAATGACTTTTGACCAATGGTCTAGTCAACACGAGGATCACTGTGTGACTTATAATTTTGACAAGAGCGAAACACCACTCAAAGATGGCGGCGATCACCGAAGCCTGTGATGTTAACAGTCTGTTTTTTATTTCTATGATCTTAAAATGCAATGAGATACATGTGACTGTGTATATAATCATGACGTAATTGTTAAGGGACGAACAGTCGAAAAAGGCGCAAGCCAAAACGCGTCCTGTTTGTTTTGTGACTCGGTAAATAAACCCGTGTTTTTCACCTTTCAACCGAGTGCGGTCTCTTCACTTCTGTGAGGTTTTTGAGCTGAATATATATATATATGTGTGTGTATATATAGTAGGTTTAACTTACCTTGAATATACTTACCTTTGATTGTAAAGGCATGTGTGGCAAAGGCATATTCATGGTAAAGGCATGAGTGGTAAAGGCTTTGCGTTGTAAAGGCATTGCGTGGTAAAGGATGAGTGGTATAGGCATGTGTTATAAATGCATGCGTTTTAACGTCATACAACCGGTGCAGGCTGCCTCTGCTTTGACTGAAGAAGCTTTAGTTGGTAAGAAGTTGGTGTTGAGGAATATACAGGTTCTGTTGGGCATCTGCATTTTGCTTACAGGGCGATACATTTTGTAGAGAGGTTTTTCCATGGCAGCAGCATTGGCATATCACAGGAGCAGATTGAAGGTAGGGGTGATGCCAGACTTGACAGTATGGATCACATATTTTTCTTAAATTAAACGAAGAAGCAATGCAAATCTTGGGCGAAAAGATGAAAGGATATGCTCAGATATTCTTGCATACACCAGGAGACAGTGATATTTTGATAGTTTTGGCAGGGTAAGTGGTACGAGGAGCAGTGGCTGGAGAAGTGGGTCTAGGGGGAAAAGAGATTTGCCTTGCTGTAATTGTTTCCTTTGGAAGTGGCCGGTTTCTGAGGGGAGGTAGGTTAGCCAACAGGAACATCAGTTTTAATGTAGACAACCATGCAGTGGTGAGTACAGTGGATAGGCATTCACAAAGGGGTAGGAAGGCTTTGAGTTGCCAAGAGTTTTCATGCTGGGCTTCGAGACTCATAATATCATTTTAGTACTTGTTATTTGCCAGGCATTGAGAATGAAATTGTCGATGTTTTGTCTCCATGGCAGTGGCAGAGATTCCATGGGCTGGTGCAGGAGTAGACAAGGAAAAGACAGAGAGGCGGCGAGACCTCAGGAACTCTCGGAGCAAGAATGGTGAATGTGTTCCAATGAAGAGAAGGATCACAGGCAGTTTCAACTAGACAAGCTTATGGAGAAGCTTGGCAGAAGTTTTTAACAAGCGGGATGGAGAGACGTTGGCTAATGCGTCTAGAGTGAGATGTGGTGTAGAGATGGAAAGATGTGAATATATTGAGCTTGATTGACAAGGGTTTGTTACCTGTTATGATTGTAATTAAATTGGTAGAAGTGTTTTATGATGTACTTTTTGGGATGCAAGCCTTCAGCTGGGAAGTTGGGGGCCATGGATGCTAGAGCACAGGGCAAAGGAGAGGCGGAGCTTAGAAGAGGGTCAGGAGTCCAGTGGCTACAGATGTTCTTAAATGGGTGAATGGGATATTTAATACACATTTGTTTCTTGGCATGGGAGATGTCAGTTGTGCATGGAAATGGCAAATTGTTGGGGTCTTTCACAATTTTTTGAACGCCCGGAGACCAAGCGTGATGATAGACCAGCATAGGAATAAGTACAGAGGAGGCGCAACTGAGAAAATAAGTTGGTAGAAATTGAAGACTGACGGAAGAATGTGGCTTAGGGTGAGCCAAAAATAACAGAATCTGCCCTCATATTAATTTTTGGACTTAACGGGGGAAGCCGGTTGTGTTCATTAGAATGGTGCACCATTGTAAGACTTTCAGGTTCTAATGGTTTTGTCCAGTGGAGAGGTGTGGTGCAGCGGCTAGGGCAGCTGACTTCGGAGCACAGGGTACACGGTTCGATCTCCGGCGACAGCTCAGCTCAGCACCATGTGACTCTGGGCAATAGCTCACTTAATTTCCACTACGGCCCCCAGCGCCTTGAGACCCGTAAGGGTGAGTAGCTGCGCTATATAAAAACGGACTTACATTTTTACATTTACATTTACTCTTTGTGTAGGTTGGGTTTACCACATAGAAATACAGGACACATTCCAATGAAAAAAGCTAGCAGGATCAGTGATACCAATCAAAAGGGTAAAGAAATTGGGAGGGTGCAGTTAAATTACAGCAAGAGGTATGCATGGTTGGAGAAGTTGTATTGGAAAGCTGATGCATGCCCCCCCCCCTATATTCCAATGATACAGACTGCATGCCAGGATAAAGGACGGAGTGAAGCAGGTCTGAGAAAGGGCAACCAAGAAATTTGGACAGAGACAAGGAGTCTGGGCGAATGCAAAGGACAGGCGCATTATGGATTCAGATTTAATTTTACTCAAGCAAGCCCAGTGGCACTGGGGTGATCAAGTGGGGTTTGGGGTGGGAGGTAGCGACTGTCCCTAGCCCTTCATGGGAGCTCTATAGCACTGCCCTAGAGCAACTGGGAGATTGTGCTTCTGCCAGGGCACCGATTTATGGTCTGATTCCTCAGGTCCATCTCCCAAAGGGTGACAGTGGTGATCCTTCTTTTGGGTTGGCTCTGTCATGGTTTTATTAGGGGCTCAGCTTACAAGTTGACCCAGGCTCCCTTGGTACTGGGGAGTGGGTGAGTTTATCCTATGAGGAGATACACCTGGAGGGCCCCAGAAGTAGCCCTCAGCCAGTTAGCCATGTTGGAAGGGCCAGCTGAGTGTTCAACCATGAATGTAGGGAAATCTGCTGGTTAGGTGACCTGTCGTCTAGTTTTCTCTTGTGGCTGAGGGCTTAAATGTTTGGAATTATATGAATGTGAAGAATGTTTTTAACTTGTTTTGCAAATAAATACGGCACAAGAACTTGATTCCCATATCCAATAAATGGTAGGTTTGATTTCTCAGTGGATGAAAGGGAGAAATTGTTGGGCACAGTATTGTTACTCTTGAACCTCACCCATCCTGCCTCGGGGATTCCTTGCCATGCCAAGCTTAATTCCATCACATCTTGGTGGTGGTAATGAGGTTTGAGTAATTTCCCATTGGTATAAGAAAGGTGCCCTTTTTGCTGCAATCTATCTCACTTTCAGCTCAGAACAAATGTCCAGCATTGAAATCCATCCAAATAAAATAAAAACAAGTTTTGACCAGGGTTCCGGCCTGCCACAGAGGGCAGGAGATGGGCGGTGTTCCCTAGGGAGTCTTTGAGTTTTCTGAGCCCTTGCTGAGGCCAAAACCTCTCCACAGCATCAGCACACAGACTTCTCTGCTAATACATTTTATTCATGATATATATCGTTAGATGTTGCTGAGAGGTCCTTGGAAGAAATGGGACGTTACAGTGGACAGCGATGGCGGTCTTACTGGCCCATGGGCTCAGCATATTACATATGAACAATGGGTTCCGTTGGGGAGAAAAAACACAAATATTATATGTTCATTTTTTCATTAACGCTGGAAGAAATAAATCTCACTCAATTTCTTTACACAAATAAATAACTACAAACACACATGGGTCTGGTTTCACGTTTCTTTCATATATTTAATCTTATTATAACAAAATGACATGAAACAAAGAAGGGCTGCTTCTAAAGTGATGTTAAAAAAGTGTTTGTGTGGTGCTATTGGTGAAGTCAAGTGACTTAATAAATAATGATAAAAACAGGGTGTTTTCTCAAGATTTGTTCTGAGAAAATCAATCCCATCAGCACAACGGCCGTCTACCACAGAATATCTCTGAAGTTCCTACTGTGCAGGTTTGTCTTTTCCGCTTTTTGTCGGACTTATATATAAATCGTTAACGTTTGAACCCTTATTAGCAATGTTTCATAAAAACATCAAAGTGGGTCTTCTTCAGGACTAAAATCCAATGCAGCCTGGAGTCAAACAGAAAGGAGTAGAATGGGTCCCGGTAATCTCCTGTATCTTAGATGCACAATTAAGGTGCAAGTTATGAGGAAGTCCTCGGTGATGAGTAACTCCTCCCGCAAGGGATGAGGCGATAGCACTGCGAGGTCGGTGTAAGCGCTAGAAATCTATGGACCCAATAGATCACCAAGGAGCATCACTATCGCTGAGCAGGAGTAGATTGAACAGACAGTTTGGTCGTCCATTTCCCAGTAGGAGGATACTATTCCCACTGTTGTAAGGAATCCGGGACGAGCGCATTTACCACTCCATTGTGACCCATTGAGCCCATAGAATTCTAGCGCTTCCACCGACCTTGAACCTTAATTGTACTTTGCCAGATAGGTCAACCCATCCTTCTGGTGTTGCTCTAGGCCAGCTCACATATCCTAGAGCCTTCTCATGTGGTATATGAGGTCCTCAGGAGGAGAGGGGAGATGGGGTATGTGGGATGAGCAAGGGGCTGTTTGTCCTGCTTTGTTTAAGCCTTAATGCATGTTGACCACAGTTTATCTATATAGTATGTGAGTGAAGTTGCCCAATCTGGGCATGAATGGTCTTGTCTTAGTGAATTGGACTCGAATGGCAGGTGGCTAATGCTGCCACAGCCCTGTATACCTTTGAAGGCCACCAACCTGGCAACTGGCAGACTTTGCCCCAGTTCTTCCTGCCGTTTAATGGTATCAGCATGGACAGTGACTATCTCTGTCCAGCCCGACTAGTATTTTAGCTACACTGGTCTGCCAGTAGTGATCAGCTCTGCTCCAGCCCTCCTAGACTTTCATCAGCATTGGTCTGACAAATGGCAAACTGTGGCACAGGACAACAGCACTTTTAGTGATAAACTCTATCCAGCACTGTTCGCCTTTAACAAGAACCACCCTGTCAAGTGACCAGCTCTATTCCAGCCATCGTGGTCATTTTGCACCAGCCAGACAAGTGACCATCTCTGTCCAGAAGTACTGTACTTTCAGAAGCACTAGCTGAGCAAGTAATCAGGTCTGACCCAGCCTTAACAGCATTTTAGAAGTGTCAGACTGAAAGGGGATCAAGGGTCCAACTCTGCTCCACCACTACCAGAATTGCACCTTGTAAATACTCCATTAATGGTATTTACATGGAGACTGTAAATACATCAGATAAGTTTTGAGGCTTCCTGAATTGCACCAATAAAGGAGCAAGTATGAGGTGAAAAGGGAAGTCCTGGCTCACAAGCACACTACATCTTTGTTTTTAATCTTTTAGACTTCCAGCCTGGCCAGGATGTGCTCCTTTGGTTTTTTGGGTGAATTTCTAGGGTTTTTAAAGTAAAGTGATATTTTATTATCGTACGTAACGCCAAACCCCCCCCCCACCGCCAGCCAACACCCCTGCCACTCATGGCCTTTGGTCAGGGCCAGTCTTGCGCCCAACCCCCATGTGCTGCCAAACTCCCCCTCACCCACTGTGCACGGACTTCGCCTGTTCACAGCAACCCACCACAAACACCCAGACCACACACCCTTTTTAAAAAAAAAAAAAATTCGATCCCGCAAGACTCTGACGGGAGGCAGGGCGGCCCTTGCGTTCGCAGGCGTTGTTGGCTGTGTTGACTCCCACGGGACACCTGCAGGATTGCCGAAACCCCAAACTAATTTTTTCTTTTGAAGATCTAGGGGTTCAGGATACTCCTACAGAGCCCCTTCATACCTTATTTTTTTTCAGCATAAGGCGATCAAGTCCCTGTGTCCTGCAATGGAAGCCACAACATTTTCCTTCATGTTCTGGCCATCCAATCAGAGTGTTAGTTCCTGCAGGAGTTTGTGGGAGCCTTTCGCTTAGCGGTAGCAAGGCAGCCAATGGGACAAAAAGCCCCCTCTGTCAATCAGATCGCACTATTATTTCAAGTTGCATGATGGCAGGACTCTAGCGAGCATCCCCCGAACCAATCCATCCAGATATAGTCTTTAAAGCTTATTTTTTCAAAAACTATTGAATGGATTTACACAAAATTACAAAAAACGCTTTCTGGACCATGATCTATCTTTCTGCCAAATTTGGTATAATTCTGTTCAGCAGTTTTCGTAGTATTGATGTTCTATTATATTGTAGTTAGGTGAAAATGTAATTTAAAACATACCGTTATTAATTAACAAAACCACTGAAATTTATCAGTTATAGTTATCTCAAGTAACTATAACTTGTGGCCTAAACTAACTATAACACGCAGCCGTGCATGGCATGGGATCGGCCTCAGGACCTGGCTTGCGGCCAGGCCTGCACCCAACCCCCCGCTGGTGCCCGAACACCATGCTGTGTACAGCGGGGGTGCAGGGACTGGTGTAAAAAAACAAGCGGGCGCACACTGCTGACTATGTGATGATACAATATGAAGCATAACAACATCACAAAATAAAATATAAGGGATGTCATTTTAAGAAAGGTAGACCGACTAACTTTGTCAAATGGTCCTAACACCAAAATATAAAAAGTGGGCCTATTGGCTTTATGAAGGGGTCAGGATACCAACATATATAAAGCACATGTATGGTCTTTGTCAAAAAATCACCAATAATTATAATCAAATGTATGTTTAATTAATTCACACAATGCAATGTTTAATAAAAGTGATTGTCATGAAAACATTTAATACAGTTTTAAAAACAGCATCAACATGTCTTTGAGTCTTTTTTAAACACTTTTCAAGCTATAAAGTGCAGCCATAGAACCAACCACTCCAGCTGAAAAGCATAGAGCTCCAGGTAGGAGTGCTTTTAAAAAAAATACAGTTAGCTCTCCTCAGGCCATGGATTTAATGAATCAGAAGACTTACTATCTTCTTTTTTTTAAATGTTGAGGGGCTGCAGTACTTTCTTCACCCTCCCAACATTAAAACAAGCATTGGCATAGCCAATAGGTCTCGCTTTTGGGACCTTATAAGTATTTAGTTATGCAGCACAATGGCTAAACATTTAGAAGGTCCCAAAGGCGAGACCTATTGGCTATGCCAATGCTTGCTGATTTTGTTTTACCGATACGGCATTGACATGAAACATTTTGCTTTTTCCTCTAAGCTCTACAGCATCCCCGCAAAGCTTTAGCAAAGCCAATAGGCAACAGAGGTGAAACCTAGTGGTTTAGCCAATGCGTGTTTCCCTTTTTGCGTATGCGGAACTGCATCAGCAGAAACCAGTGGCAAAGCCAGTAGGCCTGCAGTGGCAAAGTCAAATTGTGAGACTGATTAGCTTTGCCAGTGCTTGTTTTCATCTTGCTTACATTTGGAGCCCTTGGCACCTAAGAGCAAAGCCATCACTCAAGTTTAACGCTTAGGGGTATTCCAGAGTTCAAAGGATTTTCTGCAGAGGAGAGGAGGAGAGAGCTCTCTGGGGGAGAGTGTTAGTATCCACAGGCATCAAAAGAATGCTAATTAAGTAAGAACGCTGACAGGAAAGGTTCATGGGTTAAAGATGTTTATCTACATAAAGTAAACAAGTTGGTGCATAAAGGAACCTTCAAAGGGTACTCTTTTCCGCTAACCAGGCCCACCTCACATTAGCCAAATGTTACAGTTTAGAGGTTAAATGTTCAGTATGTTGTCGACGTCCAGCAGACAGTCGAATTGTAATGGCACAACATGTCCGCCATTGGAATACTAAGACGTCACTCGTTTGGGCAAATGACTTTTCTGTTTAGAGTGTGGCCAAGGATATTACAGAATCTGACTGGACCTCTCGTCCCCAAATGTCCGCCATTTAAAGACTCTTACGTGGGCTGCTGCTAAGAGGGACGAGCTTCAACTTTTGTTAAAAAGTAGTTGACAATTTACATAAAATAGAAGCTACATGGTTACTTACACGAAATGACAAACATTTCTAAATGTGATACGACATTAAACTCTACGTTGTACAAGCAGTATGTTAAACAGAACCCAAATAGCTTCCAGGCCCTCACCAGTCTATGGAAAAGCAATCACTGACCGATGGCTGAAGTGGGTGATCCCCTGTCCCTGGCTGTGCGCTGCAGTGGATGGAAGAAAAGTGTGACTGACTCAATAACGGACCAATAGATGAACAGGGCCGGTGAAAAGCTCCTAGAGGTGAGACTGTAATTTTACTAAAATCAAAACTCTTAGCGAACAGCAGAACTAAAAATGCTGTTTTCCTGTGAGAAGATAATGATGTGTTTTATTGTTGTAACAATGAGTACAGCATTTGTATTGGTTACGTTTTTTTAGCTTTATTTAAGCAATATGAAGTTGATAAGTACAAAACAATCATGAAAATTGGCAGTAGGTGCAAGGAGTGAATTTCAGATCACAAATCTTTGACATAAAGTCCATACAATTGTGTTGTTTGACACTATGCATAGTTTGAAAGATAGCATGACAACTGTTACAATAACAAGGTAGTACTTAATCTTTAGAACAAGCGGGCGCCGAAAGTTAAAGTGATCGCGATACACTTAATTACCCGTGACGGAGAAAACACAGATGGCGGCTGCGCACGTTCACGCGCACATGCACGCAAGCTTGATGCCAGCAAAAGCCTCTGGTAGCACTTTGAAAACCCCCTTACTAAAAGTCTCGCCAACGCAACGCATGCGCTGGCTCAGGCGAGACCTAAAAAAATGCTTGGTGGTTCTCCTGCCCCTTCTATGGGCACCACTAGGCTCCAAAAAAATCAGCAAAAAGCCCTTGCAGGGAATTTAATTTTGTTTCAATGTTTTGGGTGCCCCAATTCCCACCTGGGACACCCAAATCTTTAAATTTAGTTGGGGGATGCAGGGGGAGCCCCAGGGCCCCCGCCTGCTCCTGAAAGCGGCCACATGGGCTGCGGAGGAGCCAGCAACACTTTTTTTTAAATTACTGGTGTATTCAGGTGCTCAGCCTGAGCACCCTAGATCATTCTTTATTTTATGGGATGAGGGTGGAACCCCAGCGTCCCAGCAGCCCTGCCGACTCCCTGCAAGTGCAGGAGCTGGCCTCTTTATTATTATTTTAGTTTTTAAATAGTGCGGTGCCCCGTGTCCTGGTGCCTCGATTCGCAAATCCACTGCGAATTCACACAAAAAAAATGTTTTGTTTTTTGACCTGGAGGGGGTTTCTCTAAACAGTGCCTAATTTAAGCGGGTGGTTGCAGATTGGGAGGAGGAGGCACTTTTTGGGGACCAGTACTTGTTTTCCATCAGACTGTTACCGAGAGCAAGAGAGGAAAAACACACAAAGCAGAAAGACAGAGGAAGAGAAAGACCGAAAAAGGTCAAAAAGCAGAAACAGAAACCTGCACTAGCGAGACAAAGGGGCAGGTCAGGGAGTGTCTGGTAGTGGATCAAAGAGGCATGAGGTGGATTTAAGGCTACGCATACTAGGTATTCCCGCACAAACATTTAATTGCACCGGCCGCAGGCTTGTGAACAGAGCTCTGGCCACTGGCATTTATTCTTTTGCAAAGTAAGCACTTCTCCTGAAAGTCAAGTATAGCAACTAGGACTGGGATAAGGTCACTCATATTACCCAAACTGTAGGGCCGGGGATTAATCTGCCAAGTGAGGTAATGCAAAATGATGCCACCCCACCCCGGTGCCCCTCCCCCCATATTGTGGTGAGGTGGCCCTGGAGCTCCCATAACTCATAGATATATATAGGCTTAAGGAGGGGCGTAGCTGTCATTGGTGCAGCAGGTGCAGTGGCACCAGGTCACCGAGCCCTTAGGGGTCCCTTGCACCCTAATAACGGCTGTATCTTACCACCTGCGCAGAAAGCAAAGGGCCACCTTTCCCTGCTAGCACCAGGACTCATGACATCTTTGCTACGCTACTGCCTGCGTTTCGCCCCTGCGTCAGCCATATGTCAAACTCGACTACACAGCGTTAGAGCCAGAGCAGCTAGCCACCTCAGGCAGGGCCGGCGCTAGGCATGGGCTGTATGGGCAGCTGCACAGGGCCTCGCTCTCAGCCCACCAGCATGGGGCCCGCACCAGTGCAACACACCACCAAACCTCTTGTGCCCCTGCCAATCCCATTGAAGAAAGGTTTCTGTTTGCAATTGGGCTTACAGGAGGGGGCCCCTTCCTGGGCCTCTCAGGGATGGTGTGGGGAGGCCTAGGGGAGGGGGACACTTCAGCTTGTGCCAGTTGCAAGGAGGTCTAATTGCAGGTGTGTCCTGCGGCTGTCCGAGGCCCCCGCAGGGGGCCACTAAAGAGGGCAGCTGGGCACCCCACACCCCCGTAGGGGCAGGGACTCAGGGAGGAGTCCCCCAAGCCTTGTCGCAGCGCGCTAGGCGAGCATCACTTCCGGGGCGAGAGGACAGGGGGGGTATATAGGCCTCCCCCCACCATCTTGTCGTCCTCTTTCGCGCGCCCGGACACGCCGTCTGGTTGGTGGTGCTGCTGTTTTGTCGCAGGTCTCGGTGTCCTGATTTCAGCCAGCTGGAAGCGAGGTTAGTTGATCTCACAAACCCTTCCCCCCCTCACAAGGGCCATCCATGTACGCCTGTGGCGGAGTGCCCCTGCCCCAGCTGCAAGCTCTCGGGGCCGGCCCTGCAGGAGGCACGCGGATTTGGTGCCATCAACCCAGGGCTGTTGCGGGGGACTGGGTCGGGGCAGGATTAGAGGGAGGGTTTCAGGCTCCCCAGCAGCGGCACATGACGGAGCTTTTCTGCTCCTCGTCCACCCTCCAGTCTCAGCATGTTCCATTTAGCCACCCCCCCACCCCGATGGCTCCGGTGGCGCTGCTCCAAGCTGAGCAGTGGACCCGGCTGCTGGGGTAGAACCCGAAGAAGGACCAGCCTCAGCGGCCATACTATGCCTTGCGTGCCTTGGTTCGCAGCACACGGGGTCGCGTGGGATGTTCTTATGGGGTGGCTTGTCTCCCCGCGGGGCCCATGATCAGGATGAGGCCAGGTCCGTTGGGGGGGACCCATACCCACCAGCACAATTCCCTCCCCACCCAGCCTGATCCGGTTGGGACTGTGCTCGCAGGGCGAGGATGAGGCGGGGGGCGCCCTCCTCCGGCCCATCCAGCCTGGCTACACTGGGCGCATACAAATGTAGGGGACTTTTAATAGGCCAGCTCCCTTGACGAGCACCTCCGCATGACTGCTCACACGCTATTCCCTGGGGGCGGACCGAGTTCCAATTAGGCTGTGGTCGTGGCCGGGGATGGTGCCGGCGGGAGAATGGAGGGGAATTGGCCCCGGCTAGCGCAGAGCGGGCACGACCCGCGCGGGGCACACAGTCGTCCGTGGGTCGCGTCGTGCACAATGTTGCAGGCTAGCCGCAGAGTTGCGGGAGTCAGCCCGGGGGTCCTAGGCCCTCCCGCAACCCCACCCCCCTCGAACGCCTGGGGTCTTCTTGTCGCTTGCAGACAGGCCACTCTGGCAACTATGCTGGAACAGGGGCGACGTCGTGATCGGGCCTGGGGCGGGTGAAAGGAGGTGCTCTTCCACTCGCTGCGGTACCCGGGCTCTGGCCTGCGCATGCCTCACGGTGCGGGGGGGAGGGCAGTGAGGGTCGCGTTGGTACACCAGGCTTGCTCGTGCCACCTCAGCGCCCCTTTTAGTCCGGTCACTGTGCTGAGTTGGCTCACTGTCACCTCGTAGGAGAGCACGCGGTCCCTTCCCCACCCCGAAGTGCTAGTGCTGCCTTGTCCTTCCGGCGGTACGGTGGCTCCTAAGGAATGCTGAGGTCACTCACCCAATAGAAAGTGCAGGTCGTACCTCATAACCAACAGTACTGGCCGTATGCCTCGAACGGACCATTCTGGGCCCCGCGCATGGTAGGGGTCGGCAGCGGCTGTTTTCAGCCATGACGTTGAGTCTCCTCTAATTGTTGAATTGAAGCCGTCAATTTTACCCCCGAGCTCACCCCTTAGTGCCTCCTCAGCGCCGCAGACAGGACCGCAATACGTTTATTTGCGCGCAAACCCTGTTTAAGCACATTATCCCGGCTGGGTGTTGAGGCGGAGATCTATGAGTATTCTGCTGGCGGGTGAACGCGGTGGCAGAGAGAGGGGCCCAGGAAATCCCCAATAATAGTCTGAACGTGAAGGCTAATTCTATGTTATGCAGTATTATAGAACTGCCCTCGCACCGCTAAGCACTGTAATGAACATCTCGTCGTAAAGCAATGTTGTTTCTGGATTTTCGGAATGTTGAGAGGCTAAGTGTGCCCTGCTGGTTTTGGTCTCTTTAAAGACCAGAGCAGAACCTTTGTCAGTTCAGCTCACGGAGCCACCTTACACTGACAGTAATGTGGTAGGGGTTCACAAGCCCGTAGGGCGCCCAGGTGAATATTTTCGGTTTCTGTAGAAAACAAGGGTGCCCCTCTCCTTGTTGGGTGGTCTGCCAGAAGGCCTTACACTGCTCCAGTGTGCCCTCTATAACGATTCCATCTCCCTGCCCTTCGCACACGCCTCTCAAGCTTTCCATCTCCCTGCCGTCACAGTCCCTGCCCCCCCCCCCTTTTCTCACAGCCCAGGTCCCGTGGCTCGAAACAACACAGTTTAGGATTCAATAAGTACATGGAGGCAACGCTCGGATTAAGGGACGTTAGGCACGGGTTCATCCTGGGGGTGCATTAGTCACGGACCCCTCTCCTCTGCTCCCTCTTCCGCGTAAGCCCGGCAAGGCAGAGAAATCCACGGAGTCAGAGGTCAGTCCCGGTTTGTGCCGTGGTTAGTTGGTCCGCCGGGGGGAGGTGTGGGGGCCGAGAGCTCTGTGGGCTCGCCTTCCACTCAGCAACTGGTGGGGCTCGCCGGGCGGCCACCGAGTTGGCAACGTTAGGGTGGGGCCTGCGGGGCGGGTCTTTCCTTGGCTTCCCTTGGTGGGGGCGGAGTGCCCCTGCTTGTCTTCCTACCCCAGCCGGGTATGGATCTGCGTGCTCGCCTCCATATGCGCCGCCTCACGTGCGAGGCGTTTCAGGCAGCAGTTGTCAGGCCGCCCGGTGTGAGGGTGTAAAGCGCGGCAGTGGGGGGATGGGAGCTTGCGTGTGCCACTAAGAGGGGTGCCCATTTGCAGCTGTGGTCATGGGTAGGGAGCAGGTGGCGCCGGTCTCAGTGCTTCCAGCGCCTGTATTTTAACGAGAGATCAGGGCCAGGCCCTGCTCCCAGGTGCTGCCGGCGGGTGCCAGCACGAGGGGTGCCCTATGGCAGCAGTGCACGTAAGCTGTGTCCAAACAGCTTACGTTAATCTTCCTCACACTGGGTGAGACATGTGGTCAGGACATGTGAACTTGGGGTTTGGACATCTATTTTAATTGCACGTTACATCTTTGACTGGTATATCAAGAGTGCCGTTAGTTTAATAACCCCTTATCTCTTACCTATCGAGTGGTGGGCAAGTTAAATGGCTTGATTTCAGGGGGTAGCCCATGACCGGCTTCAGCGTGCTGGCCCCTCAAACCAGGTTTAGCAAGGGGACTGTCCCTGTTAAAAGCATTTGTTTTTGGTGCCCTCTACATTTTCGGTTATCTTTGTGCAGTGCCTGCTGCCCAAGCCATCCTTATAGTTCTTGGGCCTGGAACAGACTGAATTGGCACACTTGCACAAGTGTTCTTTTGACCTGTATGGAGGGGGGCCTGACTGTGGCGAGGGAGCCGTGGGTATTCCCTTGCCAGAAGTACTAAGTGACGAGGTTCAGTGGCCCAAGCTGGGCAACATTAGGCAGCTTAGGTGCTCGCATGCGCTAAGTTTAGTCAGCGCCATTGCAACACAGACTATCCGCTCCAGAGGCACGCGATGCCCAGGGGAAAGCATGTGGGTAGTTTGCGTGAATACCCAATACAACTATGTTTAGCCACTTCCAAGGGATAATCGTATCCCAGAGCTGCTGTCCTTGGGTCGAGCCTCGGCACCGGCTCGCTAACCAGTGATCCTGGCCAAATCCCTACCCTCCCGGGTCCACAACAATTTACCGTGTCCTTGCTTTGGTAACTGGTCCGCACATAAAGCCCACAATTAGCTGCTGGGAGAGTTTGCGCTATAGGAAGCTGGTACATCTAGTGCACAAAGGAAATGTGGTAGGAC
Source organism: Calotriton arnoldi (assembly GCA_963921515.1). Classification (NCBI taxonomy): domain Eukaryota; kingdom Metazoa; phylum Chordata; class Amphibia; order Caudata; family Salamandridae; genus Calotriton; species Calotriton arnoldi. Next base: position 157,849 of record CAWUFW010018825.1, on the reverse strand, counting down.
ACTGATTAAAGAGAATGAAGCATGGAAATTACCCTGGGCCTTACACAGCTTTTGGAGTATTTTCAAACCCCTCCTGGCGCCTGGTGACATGTCCTAATTTTAGTGCAATAATGTCACGGTTCTACGACCTGGCTGCTTGTACCATTCAAAAGACCACTGTTCTGGCTGGCGTCTGTTCTCAGCCCCCCACCTACTTACTTGCTACGACGCACAGGTCACAAGCATACCAAACATCTTCCAATCTCATTGGAGTGCATAGTAACTCGCATAATAAGCGGCGGTACATATCCTGGGAACAATTTGTGTGCTTTGGACTTTTTGTCCTGGTACTGGTGTGTCTGGTCCAGACAGCGTCCAGGCATCTTAACGCTGCGTGAGGGCATACAGAGGAGTTGCCATAGCCTGTATTTCAAGAATGGACATCTAGAACACTCATCTGCTGGTAACACAAGTTAGGCATTGTTCGGTTCTCTGTGTTTGGGAAGGCAAATTATGGGCTTTGCCACTCTCCGTGGGGATTATACAGCCAAGGGCCACCGGTCACGTACTTGGTCAGGCTGTAAGCACTTATGCCTCTGGTTTTAGAGGAGGCAGTCTTGTAGTGCGGCCTCTGCTGTTCAGCTTGTGGCGTCCTAGCACGGCTAGACAATTTGAGGGTCTTATCGGAGATGTCCAGATTGACATGCGACTTAGGCTTGCCATTTGAAGCGGGCCATGGGGGCACCTTACCTGGCTCTCGGCTCACCCCGGGCAGACTTAGGCCGGTCTCCGCGGTGTGTCTGGAGTGGAACATCCCAGCAGTGCGGGGCGTCTTGAGGCGGCTCTCATGCCTGGCCGTGAGGCCTGCCCTGTGCTGCAGGCAGCTATACATAAGGGGGGTGGATGTGGTTATGACCACAACAGCCGACTGAGGGCTTAGACTATTGGAAGCTGTCCAATAAAACCAACGTTTGCTGGTTCTTCGGGCCGGAGGAGGGAAATCTTAGCTCATCTCCACCGGCGCATCGTCTAGATACGGTATTAGTGACGGCCCTAGTGTCAGTGACGCTTGTTTGTTTCGGGTTTAGTCCCCAGTCACGACCGGCATTTCTACTGGCTAATCGTAGAATGGTCTGTGTGTCTGTGCTTTGCTTAACAGCGAGGGTATAGTGTGGCGGTGTCTCACAGCACCGGTTATGGCGTCCTTCATCCAGTGACTGCACCCTTGCCCAGCGCACCTGGTAGTTGTACGTCGCGCTGTGTCTCGCTGACTACATGCACCAGGTTCATAGCCCCCTTCAACAGAGTTGGATCAGTTACGGGTTTGGGGGACACAAAATCAGAGTTCAGGCAAGTTGGGGCCACTGGGTGGCATTGGCCCCCTGGTAACTTTCACCCTGGGCTTCGTGTCTTACCTCCCTTGTGACTGTGCGGGAATGTCCTCCGCGTCCGAAGGCAGAGTTGCATGGGGCTGGCCTAGAGGCTTCCGTGCTCCACGTCGTGAAGGTATTACCACAGATTGGACAACAGGAGGGTGTAGAAGCTGCACCCTAGTCCCGTGTGAATTTCAATTGTATGCAACGCTATGGTGATCTGTGATGCCTAATTTGGACATGAGGTACTTGTGATATGCGCCCGGCTACAAGTGTTAAGGGTTCACTGCTGATGGAGTTGAGGCTTTATGTGTTATGTTAAGTACAGCTCTACCAGTAACCACTGGGTGGTGCAAACTGATTGTGGGACAGTGACCCAATCTACACTACCCTGGGAGAAGCCCTAAGGCTCTGCCTAGCTACCTAGGGGGTGAGCAGGTGGAAGCTCATGCGCAGACCCTAGCCAACCTGAAAACTCCACTTATAACATGGGTAGAGAATGCCAAGGAGTTGTTTGCAGTCGAGTGTTGACTACAAGTCGGGTGAGGCAGTTGAACTTCCAACTTAGCAGTATGACTATCACACAGGAGGATCGAGCGTGACTCAAGGGACACGGGTGGTGTGACGGCAACGCCGGATGGTCAGCTTATGCTGGGGAGGAGGTTCCGCTTCACCAACCAGAAGGGTGCCAAGTAGCAAAAACTAGTAAATGGGTTTAATACAGGTGTCTCGGGCCTTACGGCTGTGTGGAGCCGGTCTCATTTACAGGTACGCCCAGGTGAAAGTTGTGTGCTTAAGGCTCATGACCAATGCGGTTCGTGTTATATCACGGAGGATCCACAGAGGGTGTACTGCAGCTAACCATGAAACTGGGAGTCCGACACTTTGGGCGGATTTAAGCATCCAAGGTTACAGATGGATAGTAAGTACTGTGCAGCTGTTAGCGGACGGTAGTTAAGCAGTCCTGTTGAGCTACGTAAGTTGTCACTCCACGCTAGGGTGAGGTGTCACCAATGTTGGGCACAACACTGAAATTCTTTCAAATCAGATTGACACCATTATGGTGTTCACCAAGGTTTTGCAATCAAAGAGGTTAGTGCAATTGTCTGGTCAACGGGGCGAAGGGATTGCACCCCAGAACCGAGGGTTGGTGACATGTGCTTCGGGGAAGCTCAATGCCCCGCCCTGATAGCTATATTAGCCAGGCTGGTTGTGGATGCTGCCAGCCAGCACCCGCTGTCCCTACAAATGGGGAAACATAGTGTCAAGCACAAAAGGCTGCTGTGTAAAAAGAGCATTTGGCACGTTCAGTATATTCAACAAAAGTAAAATTTAACGGAGCTGGAAAATTTCCTCTGCTAGGGCTGCACAGGATGGGCGGTGCGAACCCCCATAAATGTGGAAATAATCTAGTATGGGGATAAACAAGGGCTGAGTCAATCATGAATGTCAGGCACTAGATTGCAGACAGTGCACACTGTATTGAAGCAGACAGAATCACTAGCTGGGAAGCCGGGGGGTTTCACTACAGAAGGAATTTAGCAGGCATTAGAAAAGGGTGCTGTCTTTCAACAGTATGTGATGACGTGGGGGAGCACAAATGCAGACAATTACCAGTACATTTGGCATTCTTATTTCAGAAAGGGCAGGGTATTTTCTCATGTTCACTCCCTGTCCCCTTGTCCAAATACATTGGCTAACCTTTTGGGTCCCAGGACGCCTCAATTCTAGTTGGATGCTGCCTGCTCTAGCGGGACAGCCAGGTGTGTAGGAGTGGTTGTCTGGTTATAAAGGGTGCAGGGTCCCGAAGTGGTGCGACAGTTCCATTTCCAAACAAAGGGCCATCACCCCACTGGGTTAGAATATGGGTTTGGAGCACAGGGGCTGCCAAATTCCAAAACCATAGAAAGCAAATGGACGGTGCAAAGGTTAAAGTATAATCCTTCTCGCCCGAATAGCCAAAAGTAGGCAGGTGGGTGTGGGAGCGGTCTCCCAACAAGCGGGCAGCTGTCCCTTAAGTGGGGACACAGGTGTGCTAGACACACCGTCCTAGTAGGACGGCAGCTAGGTGAGCTCAGCAAATTCATGGGGCAATGTGAGCCAGGGAATCTGATCTGCCCCGCCCAGAGTTGGCACGAGGCTGAGTTATGTGAAGCAGTGGAACTTTCCCACAGGAGGGTGGAGAGTTCTTGGCACAAATTCACAGGGCAGAAGGGCCTTTGTGTTGCATTAGACACTAGCTGATCCAGGCTATCGGCAAGGGCTATTGTGATATAGATGGGGTTCATCTATCACCAGTGGGAGGGATCTCTTCCCTAGCTTTGCAGGAGGCCTGGAAATGAGAGGTTGCAGGTGAGAAAGGAGCTGTTTTGGTGGGGGGCTCTGGTGGCGACGGTGGCCACCTCCAGAGCTGTGGCAGAGTTACAGGGCGATCTGGAAGCAGAGGGGTACAGAAGGGTACCTCTGCGCGGCACCATGGTGGGTGCCAGAGCCAAATCCTAGGAGCCTCATGGGAGGTTCCTGGAAAACCGTGTCGGCGCCCCGTTAGTCCTTCGGGCGGTTGTGGGCCTGAACAACCGGGGGGTTTGCTATGCTACGCTCCGCCCTGAAAGGGGCGTGAGTAATAAGGGACCATGTGTCACGTGATCCGTGAAGAGGATCACCAGAAGTGGCAGCACAGATGGGGTTCGCCCCAGTGCTGCTTGGCTCATCAGGCGGGCAGGCGGCCCAGACGGTTGCCTGCCCTTGGATCGCCCGTAAGATAACCCACCATATTAAATAACGGTGTATGTAATAAACCTGCAGCAATTTTACCCAAACAAGAAATGTGTTGTGTGTTTATTTATGAGCATGCATGTTACGTTGGAGGGGTGGGGTAGATTGCCAATGCTGGTACTATGCGGCTGTCCGAGGCCCCCGCAGGGGGCCACTAAAGAGGGCAGCCCTCTAGTACCAGCTGGGCACCCCACACCCCCGTAGGGGCAGGGACTCAGGGAGGAGTCCCCCAAGCCTTGTCGCAGCGCGCTAGGCGAGCATCACTTCCGGGGCGAGAGGACAGGGGGGGTATATAGGCCTCCCCCCACCATCTTGTCGTCCTCTTTCGCGCGCCCGGACACGCCGTCTCCCACCCTACCGCTTACCCGGCGTGGTTCGTGGCAGGCAGGAGGCAGAGAATGTTGTAATGTTGTCTTTTTTCGTTGCAGGCGGAGTTACAGGGCGATCTGGAAGCAGAGGGGTACAGAAGGGTACCTCTGCGCGGCACCATGGTGGGTGCCAGAGCCAAATCCTAGGAGCCTCATGGGAGGTTCCTGGAAAACCGTGTCGGCGCCCCGTTAGTCCTTCGGGCGGTTGTGGGCCTGAACAACCGGGGGGTTTGCTATGCTACGCTACGCCCTGAAAGGGGCGTGAGTAATAAGGGACCATGTGTCACGTGATCCGTGAAGAGGATCACCAGAAGTGGCAGCACAGATGGGGTTCGCCCCAGTGCGGCTTGGCTCATCAGGCGGGCAGGCGGCCCAGACGGTTGCCTGCCCTTGGATCGCCCGTAAGATAACCCACCATATTACATAACGGTGTATGTAATAAACCTGCAGCAATTTTACCCAAACAAGAAATGTGTTGTGTGTTTATTTATGAGCATGCATGTTACGTTGGAGGGGTGGGGTAGGTTGCCAATGCTGGTACTATGCAATTAGGTCCCCTGCCTGGCTGCCCATTGTGAGACACTGGGGGACACCCATTGTCAGCACTTTACCGTCTGCACAGTTTTAACTCTCAGCCCCCAAGCTATTCTCACACCTTCAGCCTCATATGAGCTGTGAAAGAGGGGCGTGTAGGTGGCAGAGAGGGGAGCTGAGGCCCAGGAGGAGTCTGCACAAAGCAGCTACTGGAGCCCTGAAGGTGTCACTTACGTAAATTAGACGGGCCTCGCACATTCCACTTCGCCCGGGGCCCCAAAAATTCTACAACCGGTCCTGACCCCAGGGTCATCTATGAAAATCAGACAAAACAGGGGAATAGTCAATGTAACATTTTGTATCCAAAACGCTGGCGGGCCTGGGGCGAAAAGAGCCATTATGTCAAACGACAAATTGTCGTAAAAACAATCTCTTAAGGGATTGCGTCAAAGAATTAGGTATAGCAGAAAGAGAGTCCTATCCTGCTCTAGGGGTGGAATCGGGGGGTCTTGCGAGAAGGGAAAGGGGCTGTGTGCCGGGAGGTAGCTGCTGGCTCGCATTGTTTTGACTTCAATACATGTTTACCACAGTTTGTGTAACTAGGACGCGAGGTAGATATCCCCGCAGCGCCGGCCGCTCTGTGCCTTTCTTTCCAGACTAGTGTGCACTGACCCTGCCTTCGGTAACCAGGATCTGACTGAGTGTGGTCAATAGAGACCGGGGTTGGATTCTGGGAAGAAATGACACCTCCCGTAGTGTCCTGACTTTCTTATGTGCGTTCGCCGCTGTGACAACCAGGAACTGTGTCTATTCCTGTGTCCTGGTCGCTGACTGATCAGGCACAAGAATTTCCAATATCGCCAGATTTGGCTCAGCGTCTTCCGGTTCGCTGACTTCCCGCCTTTTCCTGTCACGCCTTGGGCACCAGGACAACAGGCAAACACGTAACGGGTCATTTCGTGAAGGTCGTGCAAATATGTTCACAGCGGGCGTGAACATGTGGATAATCGAACGCAGGGCTAGAAACGTGTCCGCCCATGATGATAGAGTAAGAAAAATAATGTTACGGCATAAAACGTGTTAAAATATTTACAATTTATACTGTTCATGCCACAAACTGAACTGTGAATTTGTTTTTAAATAGTGCGCGTACTCAATAAACGTAAGAAGGATCAACGGGTAAAGTCGGCCCTGCAGGCTTCAAACCCGTAACAGAAACTTTACTCGCAGACTTCCTTAACAGGTGCTCAACCTATCAAGCTAGCATCCCATCATGGCAAGGTGACATTAAAGGAATAGCATGAAAGGGGCACATAAGATGGAAAACAGGTCTCAGCACTGGTGCTGCAGATTACAGAGATAACAACATTACCACTGGCGGCCCTTAACATTTTGAACGGGTGCAGCACCGAGCCTTGGATGACACAGTGACACCTGTGTGTTGTGTGTGTGTGTGCACGCACTCCAAACCTTTCCCAAGAGGTTCACACCGGTGTGCTTTTCTGGAGCATAGTTACTTAGGCTGTGGCAGGGTTGCTCCAAACAACAATGGGCTACTTCATAATTCCAGGATGCTGACGTGGAATATCACCTACACCAGAATGCTGTCAGAACTCGCATATTCACTGACTCATCCACCTATACATTCAAGGCAGTGACTTAAGCACCCACTCCAGAGATCTGTCTGTAACCTACATGTCACTCATGCCTTAACTATACATATTCTGTGAGCAGCGAAAGCTAGTACTAGTCTGCCCTGTCGGATCTGCTCTGCTGGAAATGACTGCCTGTATTGCCTTCTGTGAGAGAAGGAAGCTTACTTCGCTACTGCCATATTGTCCGTGTTCTGTGAGGAAGTAAACCTTGCACTGCTGCTGTCACGTTTGTACCTGTCCTGTGATGTAAAAGGTTTGTGCTAATGCTATTCTAGCTGTGTCCGTCCTCTGAAGTTGGGAAGCTTGCTCTGTTTCTGCCAAAGGTGTAGGGGCAGCTCCTCCGTTGGAGAGGAGGAGCGTCACCCCACTTAAAATCCCCCAAAACCCCAGAGATGAAAAATAAAATGGTAATTTATTTCCATTTTATTTTTCGTCCCCATCCCGAACAGAGCATCAAGACGGGGGCAGGCCACTGCTGAGTGACAGCCGCAGGGAGGAGGGTGGACAGTCTATGCACTCTTTAAAGAACGCATTTCTTTTTGGCCGACCATCTTGCGATGGCCAGCCACACATGCGTACTTTAAACATCTCTAACCTAGCTGTCTTAAGACAGCTGGGTTAGAGCAAGTGCATTTCTCTAGAGAGGTGTGGAGCACCGAGTGAGGCCGCTCCCTCCAATCAGGGCGATGCTATTATGCTTCATGAGAGCAGCGCCAGGATTGGTCAAGGCAGTTCCTACATCCAGATCCTATGGAAAGAAGAGGACCGGAGCGGAGGACGTTACATTCGGTAAGTTTTATTTATTTTAATTTTATTTTGCACGCCCACCTCCCTCCTCCACGTAGATGCCAGCCGCCACTGCCAAGGTGTAGCTGTTCTATGAAGAGGGGTCCTTTCACTACTGTTGCCCTATCTTATAAAAACATGGATAGTTTGAATGTCCTTGCATAACATGCCCCGGTCAGTTAAAAGCTCAAGCCGCCGTCTTCCGTGCCTGCTGCCTGCTGTTGCCGGCTGAGGGGACCACATTCCCTAGCATTCTCGGCCCGGAGGGAGGGCCCCAACGCTTCCTCGAGGCGTCTGAACGCCATTAAACAACAAGAGGCATTCAGCAGCGTGGGACCTTCGCTCTAGCCGCCGTCTTCCATCCCTGCTGTTGCCAGCTGAGGGGACCACATTCCCCAGCATTCCTGGCCCGGAGGGAGGGTCACAACGCTTCCTTGAGGTGCAGAAGCGCCATTAAACAACAAGAGGCGTCCCGCAGCGCAGGACCCTTGCTCTAGCCGCTGTCTTCTGTGCCTTCTGCCTGCTGTTGCCGGCTGAGGGGACCACATTCCCCAGTATTCTCGGCCCGGAGGGAGGACCGCAATGCTTCCTCGACGCGCTGGAGTGCCATTAATCAACAAAAGGCATCCTGCAGCGCGGGTCCCTCGCTCTAGCTGCCATCTTCCGTGCCTGCTGCCTGCTGCTGCTGGCTGAGGGGATCACACTTCCCAGCATTCTTGGCCCAGAGGGCGGGCCCCAACGCTTCCTTGAGGCACCGGAGAACAATTAAACAACAAGAGGCGTCCCTGCGCCCGCGGGACCCTCACTCTAGCTGCCCTTTTCCATGCCTGCTGTTGCTGGCTGAGGGGTCCACATTCCCCAGCATTCTCGGCTCGGAGGGAGGGCTGCAATGCTTCCTCGAGGCGCTGGAGCGCCATTAAACAACAAGAGGCGTCTTGCAGCGCGGAAGGCGTGCTGGTCGTGCTGAGGCGTGGCCCGGGCCAAGAGCGGACTCGTCTGCGCCCGTCAGCGCAAGGAGAAGCCGGGGCGTGCCATCCCCCTTAATTCTGCTATTCAAAGGTACCGAATTTTATGATGTCACTCCCAGCTTATTGAGCTTCTGGCTCCTTGAGACATTGCACTTTGACTTGCATAACGAGCTCTTCTTAGCACTACACTCTTGAGCACTAATGGGGAAATGGACGGCTGTTCCTGCGAAAACAATGCCAAGTTCCACCCTAGATGGCTTTCTGCAACATGCTGTGGGGGTCATCACTAGGGAAATTGACCTGGCGGATCGGCGTTTGTCTCAGATATCTCTGCCCGAGCTGTTTTCGGAGCCATCATAAGCTTTCCCTGAGCCCCATGTGTCTGCTGGGCTGTCTTCCCCCAATTTAGCTCTCACATGCCTATTGGTACTTTAAGTACATCAACGGTCGCTGTAGATCTTCCTTTCTGCATTTTAAGCCTATTTAAAACTCATCCCTAACTTTTACGGCCCACCCCTATCAAATGTCACCAGCCACCACTGGTTACTTATCAATTATTGTGGTCGCCGATAGACCCTCTTAACCAAAGCTCAAATAAGTTAACCACCACCATGTAACAATTATTAGTTTCAACTATCATCCATAAAAACAAGAATGCAGGCACAAGAAAACAATATTTAAAAAAAAATCTAGCAACAGCTAATGTATTCATTGGGTACTTTAAATTAGTACACAAACTAAAAGCTTCTTTCACTATACGGACATCTAACATGCAAATCCAATCTAACAATAAGGCTTTTCTATATCCATGTTAATAATTTATTTCCCCCTGCAACCTTGATATCCAAAAAGGTATATTCCCGAAAGGTGAAGGACCTTTTGCTCTCTAGTCTCCTCCTCATGTCAATTCTCAAAGAATACATCCTATTTAGATTTGTTACTCTTGTCTTAATAATTAGTTGCAGGCAGGATGAGCAAAATTCCTTAAGCTCAACCTCAGCATTGTGATACGAACCCACTAGAAATTGCCTCAACTTTTTGAACCATTGTGGTTCACTGGTTCTCAGTTCTTGGAAACACAGTAGTTCTGCCATCGTTAGCTCTGAGCTAACAGACAAAGACGAAACATATCTCACACATAAAGCCTTTTCATTGATGTTAAACCTAATTCCATACGGAGAACCTCCAATACATAGGATTTAAATAGAAATAAGGCATACTTCTAGTGTTTCCCCTGCATAAAATGCAGCTTAAATTTATGACTGGAAAATAGCAATGCGCTAGCATTTAAAACTAGCGGTACGCTCTAGCCTTTATAGGCTTAAACCACATTTAATCGCTATAACAACAACTAAATCTGGCACATGCACACACTGCTGCTTCAGTTTCCCAATGTGTATTACATTTCAGATTAACTAGTCAGGATGGGTGACATATCCTCAAACCCCTCCTCTTTCACATGCAGAGCCTCCCCAAAGATCCATTGTAACCAAACATTACCTCCTCATAAGTCTTCCTCGCCACATTACTTACGTAGTGAGCTTCAGCTCCCCACAGAACCCTCCAAGCAAATTAGCGCTCTAGCCTTCCCATCCTTCCCTAACATGGCCGACCCCCTTCACCCCTGACCTACTATAAGAGGAGGCACACCTGCCCCACTTCCTGTTCTACTACCAAGTCTCAGTACCAAGAACATGAAGCTGATAACCAAACAGGGAAGGAAGGGATGGGAACACATCTCGCAAGGAAGACTATGCTTGGAGTGATGAAGATTACCAGAAAGTAACTGGGACATTACTCAATTCATATATGGAACACTGAGAATACTAATGGAAAAGGCTGGAGCATGACTACTCTAATACGTTGATGATACCGAAGTATGTTAAAAAAAATCCACAATTGAAGATATTCACAGTTTCAGAAACTGCCGTATGAAACTAAACAGTAAGACGGATGCCCTCTAACTTAAGACTAAACCCCGAAAAACAGAATTTATCTTACTTGACCAGCAAAAGGACTGGTGACTGAATTGATCATAACAGGATTGAGACGGTCCTGTAGCTATAGTAAAATTGCTAAGTTTTTGGCTAGATCCTTGGAAAACCATGTCATCTCGCACAGAACATGACGTGAACCCCCCCAATCTAATCGCTAAAATAATTAAAGAATTAAAAGCCATTCTCCGCCTTTGGAACTGTGCCTTGTTTTACACCACTGGTCATCTCTCGCTCAGCTCTGGGAGCGCCGCCCTTCTCTCAAGTTGTCCTATGAACAGTGGGACTCTTTATTTGTGGAACTGCACTCCATAAAAATGTGAAATAAACACGTTTTAGCCTTTGAGCGAAAATGGCACCCACATATCGGTACTAATTCACTCTTTGCAGCTGATCTGCTTCCAGAGTCTATACTGTGGACAATTCGAGCAGTTTGTCCTTACCACTTCCTTCTAACCAAACGCAGTGATGACCTGTGTCTTATTAGTTCTGATCACCAAGGCTTTGACTTTCCAGTAATTCGACAAAATGTCTGCCTGCCTCTGGGACTCACAGGCTTTCTATCTGGAGCTACCAGGTCACATGCATAGAGACGTGCATTAATGTGTGTTGTCAAAACATTTGCAGCAAAACAGCACTAGCAGTGAGAGCCTTTAGGAGATAGGACAGGAATAAGACCAACCGCTGGCAATGCCAATAGGTCTGGCTTTAATGTGCACACAAGTACAGGCGCGCATAAATGCTGTTTGCATGCACAACTGGCGTTTAGAACATTAAAGCCACACTTATTTGCTGGGCCAGCACTGGGAAAAAGCAGCAAGAATGATTGCTTTCTGTAGGAAATGTACAATGCAAATAAAGAGCTGACTGTGACAAACAGTGACAACTGAGTGGACTTTTCAGATGTAAAATAGCTCCTCGTGAATAGAAATGGGTTTGGCATTTCGAAAAGCGCTTCTCACGTTTCGGTAAGACACACACAGAGCAGGCACTACACTCAGCAGCAGTGCTAGTTTCCATTGCACACAAAAAAACAGGAATAGCGCAGGCAGCAGCAGTGAATGCTTCACCCTCACACCACAGAGCAGTATAGCCCTGGCCACAGCAGGGCAAGTTCCCTTTTAAACCGAACTTATGCTGTCTGTGCAGCGCTGTGCAAGCTTACACACATAAATAAAGACAGTTACAGAAAAAAACAGCAGCATTGCAAGCTCACAGCTCACAATAGAACAGGCACAGCCAGCAGTATAGAAATGCTAGCCTCCTACACACCTACCCACACACACGTACACACAGTCTCAAACAACAGGTATTACACTGGGACGAACAGTGCAAGGTTCCAGCTCAAAGTTACAGCAAGGAAAGCAACACTGCAAGCTTCGCTCACATACAGAAAACAGGTATGGTGTAGACACCAGCAGTATAAGAACCAGCAGTGTAAGCTTCCTGCACATGCACCAAACAGGTACAGAATATCCTTCAGCCAGCGATTACAGCCCCCAGAAAATAAATGAGCAAACGTAGGTGGAAACAATGTCTTGAAGTAATTTTCATGAGCTAAATAAAACCAAATGTAATTGGCAAAAGGATTTACAAAGAGGGTCTTTCAGAATTAATGGGCCAATTTAGAGATGTCGGTATCATACTATTTTTTTAAAACTCTTCTGAGCAACACATATAATATGCAATTATATCTCTCTCGCGCTCCCTGTTGTGTTTAGGTCAGAGTTTCCATTGACAAGTCATTTTCTGTTTTTGATGTCATTTGGCGAATCTGCGCAAAACTTTCCAAAGCAAAAGGTTCATCCGATTTGGGATGGCATACCAAGTTTTGCGCAGATCCATCAAGGTGAGAGAATGGGGTCAAATAGTGGAATTCAATCAAATTTGGCTTGGGGAAAGTAGAACTTTATTAAAGGAAGTGGCTGTGCTTGGTTTGGTGTAAATCAGTTCAGTAGCTTTTTCGAATTTAGTGTTACAAAAGTGTGTTGAGCAGGCTTGAAAGATTTAAAAAGTTAGAGTTGTCTGGACTGTTAGTCTTGGGATGATACTCAAACCGAAGCCTGCAGACCATTTGTGGATCCAAAGTCATAAAAATATTTGAATTTGATTGAAGCCTCTTATTGGCTGGCCACAACAGAGAAAAATCTGTTGAGGCTGCCAGTACGGGGTGTGGGGCTCAGTTCCACAAGCTGAAAAATAAAAGTGAAAGAGCCTCAAGGGGGCATTGGAAGCATCTCCTGGACTATAACATCAGGTGGGCTGGCGCTGCAGGGGCAAAGGGACACTTTCCCAGATTAAAACTAAAAAAAGTCAAATTTGCTGTGAAGTTCACAGACGTTCTGCTCATCTCCATGGTTTGTGTGCCTTACCTTGGGTTCTACAAACCCATGGAAAGGGCTCTTGGCCCAGGTTTGTGCTCCTAGAATTGAGTTCAACCGGGATCCTTGAGACTCTAAGGGATTTCAAATTGGGGTGCGCAAACCTTCTAAAAAATGTAAACAATAAATATTAAAAAACAGAAAAGAAAAAAAAAATAATAATAATAATAGAAAGAACCAGTCCTCCCCTGGAGGCTGTGCAGCAGTGGATGGCCTACGGTTCGGCCCTGTGTCCAACTCCCCCCCTCCCCCACACTGTCCTAGGCCAAAGGCTTTTCACGAATCTCGTAATAGAAGACCTCTCAAATGAGAGTTTACCTTATTGCACTAATTTAAACCCTTGAATCCTGGTTTTGGTTAAATATTTTTTGTTAAAACAAAGACACATGAAACAATGACATGGGATAAACCTTATATGCAGGTGCTCAGTCTAATATGCTATTTAGTACCATTGTTAAGGGAGGGGAGGGGGTCGTGACTCACTTAACAATGGTAATAAATATATTAGACTCTATGCAACTGCATATGTACTAAATATATATATATTACATATATAGATCTAATGTTTTATAGATTTGTCCAGCCCTGATGTCGCCACTTCATAACACTCGAACTGCCATTTTCAGATCAGCTCCATGTGGTGTCAGTTGGTGGATTGACACTGAATGCTATAGCGGGTCTTAAGAGTGTGTGCCTTATATGCTGACAAAGTTAAACAGGGTGCTCTGTCCTCTAATATGAGAGAAGGGGGGTCCCTACGCCATAGGCATCAAGCAAGTAGCGGAGGCCTCGTTGAAGATGCTGGTTTTCGTTTTTCGTTGAAAGGCATCAGGGGGGGTAGATGGCTTAGGTCTGGACTGAGTGAATTCCACAGGTGTGTTCCCACATTTCTGATTGTGCATCCTTCGAGTGATTTTTGAGTGAAATTAAGTTGAACCATCACTTTTACAATGCTTGATCTGAAGACCGGACTTGATATGTAGGATGAAGTTAGATTTTATAGGTTTATACAGCCTGATCCCTCTTGAGATTTGAAGACCATGCATAAGGGTTTGGATTTGACCCTCGGTGCCACCAGGAGCCAGTAAAGGGTTTTAAGAGCTGAAGTGATGTGTTGGGATTTATGCATCCTGAGGCAGATTCTGCTTGCTTCGATTCTGTCCTGGAGTTTTCTGTAGGTGCTTTGTATGTGCTTAATGTATTTAGTGTTAAAAAAGCAGGCTTTTTTATGACTCTGTAGGTTGCATGTGATCAGTGCTGACTACCTGGCTGTGAATAGTGACAGCAAAGAGAGTTAAACAAGCATTGGCAAAGCCAACGGTCTCAATATTCTTACACATGCAATGGCAAAGCGAATAGCCCTGGCTTTTTTATTAGGGGAATTGTTTGGTAACAGCTGGGCAACTTAATGTGTGTTTCTCAGCTGTCGTAGAAAGACAATACCATAATAAACCAACTTCATGGGCTACAACATAACAGAATCTGGGATTAGTTTCCCTTTGGTGAACAAACTGCAGAGTTAATCTCTACCCTGAAAGCAGTGTTATAAAAAGAGATCAGAAGATGGAGTTTGTGTTAAGTGATGACCTTACAAGGCATGATCAGCAAAATATTTCACAGTACATACTTTTGACAACAGGCCAGTATTTTTGCTGGAGCTATGTTGGGACAGAAAACGTCCCTTGCATGGTGAATACGTGTGTACCCCTGCCTTGAGTGACCAAGTGTGTGTGAAACTGATATCCTAATTTTGTTGGCCCAGCTGATGAGCTAATCTAAAGTGAGCGCTGGTGCCCGCAACTCTCCATAGTGATTCCAAGCTCCAGAACCTGTTCTGTAAACTTAAGGGGCACATTAAGTATGACCTCTTTACTTGCATGAGAATACTATGCATGGCCTGGGTTTCTGACATGAAGTGGTGTGGCAGCATACTATTTTTTATGGATTAATAGCCGTGAACAGTCCTATTTTTCTGTTTTGGGGGAGGGTGGTCTTCCGTTCCCACTCATGTAAATTTCTGCTTTGATGTAACACCCAGACCCTTGCACTGACATCCTGTGTGCGTGCCAAGTGCATGTATATTTGTGATAGATAGTAGCAAGTCAGTGTTGTGGTGAGAGTCTGATTGCTGGGACAAATGGGTTCCATTTTGATTATTCCCTGGTTTGACACAACACAAAATGGAGGATGGGATACAACTTCCACAGACAGAGGGGGTGTATTGCCTGCATTCCTGGAGCTGAAGGGAGGAGACCAGGCAGGGGCGGTGACTCCAATGGGGCGTTGGGGAGTTGACCCACTTATATTTTGTCTCACTTGGCCCCCCATTTAAATGTAATACTAAAACTGCTGTTTTGGACTGATCTTCTGTGGCCGGGCCGGTTAAACTATTGAGGGCTGAAATGGTGCCTGGAGAAGTCAGTGTGGGCCTGAGGAGGGGGTGGGCCTTACACTATTGACAGACTGACTGACACCGTCAGAGTTAGCCAGCGGCAGTGCATCTGGAGCCCAAGTGCACATGCCTGGTTGGACTGCTGCAGCTCTCCAGCCAACTCGACATGCACACTGGAGGCCGCTCAGAGTCTCTCCACCAGCTCATACTGTAGCTAGGAGTGAATCATAGCTGCAGCCCCCGGGCTCAGTAATGAGTGCCTAGGTTGTCTGCCCCAGCCATTCCTAATGCTGCTGTAACAGCAGGAGCAGCGTCCATATTGGCTGAGAGACGCAGTACGGTCATTACAAGGCCCTCTGGCAGTGATTGCATGTGACGTCACATAGCGCAGGGGGAGGCTGTGTTTCTCTTTCTCTCCTCGGTGCAGCACATAGAGGGACAGGCCACACACATTGCTTGCTTTGCTTTGAAAAGAGCTGCCACCTTCGGTCATTATCATGCATCGTGCTTCCAATCCACACACAGGTAAGATAGTTGGAAGTTCACACTTTCTTCGTTGTGAAGGGCAGGGCCCTTAAAGTGGCATGGGTAACTCTTGCAAACAAATTGATTGATAACATTGTGCACCATTGTTAGGGATATATCCTCGATTGTGTGCTTGAGTGGTTGCGTGCGTCAGAGCATTTGAGTTTGTGTGGATATGTGTATGCATTTCTATGTGTATGATTCTGCATTTGTGTGTGTGTTATGTGCTTGTGTATGCATGTGCTTCTGTGTCTGTTTCTGCATGTAGGTGCATGTTGTCTGTTCTTTGCCCATCATCATAGCTGAGATGATGTGTGCACTTATTTGACATTATAGAAGAGTTGTGGGATAGGTCCCCATCACTTAACGTCCAAAAATTAAGCTACACCTTGAAAATGGCAGAGACTTAACTATTTCTACAGAAGGGCCTCTGCTTAGCTATGTCACACAACTAACATTTCTAAATGGATGTCT
Source organism: Calotriton arnoldi (assembly GCA_963921515.1). NCBI lineage: Eukaryota > Metazoa > Chordata > Amphibia > Caudata > Salamandridae > Calotriton > Calotriton arnoldi. The sequence goes on along the minus strand of CAWUFW010018825.1, from coordinate 141,645 downwards.
CAGTATTTTGAGGTGTTCATTTTGTTTACCCGCTTCCTTCCTCTATCTCTCTGACACATGTATAAACATATTTAGACAGACACACTCTACCCGGACACTGGCCTGTGACATTACAGCATGGTATTTTCATTCCATCTTCGTTCTGTGTAAATGTCGTGATGTGGCATTATGGTACATAAAAGGCACTGGTGAGTAGATATCCTGAAGCAACAAGTAAGGCACCCTGGTAGTGGAAATAGGCTGTTTGTGTTGAGCGGAAGTCTCCGGTTCGCAGCTCCCTCCACCGCCCTGGTAGCATCTAGCAATGTCGCCCATTGACATGGACAGGCCGAGACCCTTTGTTAAGGACAGTGGGGCAGATTTACAAGAACGGACGCATCTCTGCATCATAGCAGAGATGCGTCAGTTTACTTGCGTCACGCAAAAAAACCCTTGCACCACCATGGATGTGTCGCACTTACAATGCGGGGAACCATGGTACAAGGATTGACAGATGCGTCAAGCATCTGTTGGCGCAAAGGTCACACATTGCTGGAGTCGTGTCGCAAGTACGACGCAACTCCAGCAATGCTCAGGAAGGCCTTTACCTATTGTGCTGCGTCACTCCTTACGCCTGCTTCAAGCAGGCGTAAGGTTTTGACGCAGTGGCGTCGTAGAAGTGGCGCAGTGAAATCATGTAGATTTCACTGCATCACTTTTACAAGGCTTTCTTGCGTCGGAACGCCCACCCTGCATACATAATACCTGACGCAGGGCTTTACAACGTGACGCATCTCTCTAGATGCTTCACGTTGTAAATGTGTCGCAACGTGGCACATTGTTTACACCGCCGCTGCATTACAAAAGTGACACAACGGCGGCGCAAAAGTGTTGCAAGGGGCTTGTAAATCTGCCCCAGTGTTTGTTTGAGCTTACTTACTTTCCATGTTCTAAATTGTTGGTTAATGTATGTTATGACAACATGTTGATGCCTGAAACACCAGGGATGTAATTGCCTAACCCTTTAAGTAATGTGAGCAACTTTGTTATTCCAACTGTATTTAGGAAGGAGTCTGATCGCGCTGCTCTGAGACTGACTCAGCCCGTACATGCCTCCATCAGCCTCCTCTGCCTGCATGCTGCCTGCAAGGTGAGAGGATGGCCAGAGCTGCCTACTTTGGGCCTGGGGATTGCAACCCAGTTCCAATCTTGGCATCGACTCAACATCCTGTGATTCTGAGCAAATCACTTAATCTCTCGTACTTTGTGCCTAAAAAACAAATGAATGCATCCTTGTGTAATGTAACTGGTGCTCATGTAAAGTGCTCCAATACCTTCTGATGGAGTTTGTGCTACATAAAACTGCACAAATAAAAAAAACTAAAAATAAACCTTTTCCCTCCAAACTTGTAATCCCTCTGACTTCTCTGTTGGACTTTCATATCACTGGTATTTCTATACAGTTCAGACATACACAGGAAATCTACTAGTCAATGTATAAAGCTGCCGACATTTAAGTAAATATAAGCTCAGCTCTTTTCAAATGCATGACGCATAATATGCGGGCCTCAATTTGCGCCCACATATTTTGCGCATCAAGTTCATTGTAAGTAATGTATTTGCAAACTACAACATTTTATGTGCACGCAGTGTGACATACAGTTTGTTTCCCTTCTCTTTGATTTCTTAATGCCCCCTGCATAGTGTTTTTTTTTGTTTTAGAACATATGGCTATGGCTAAGTTTTCCTCTCCAACCCCGGACCTCCTCCCTTCGACCCAGGAACATTTACTTTTACTGTACTGGCAGTCACTGTATGTTTAGGTCAGCATTGCTGTTGTGGAAAGCAAAAAAGACATGTTCTTTTATTTTGAAGATTCGAGCCGACATTGCGCTCTGGGGTCTCCTTTGCTCTGTGCGACAATGGAGGTTCGGTGGGGGTTCTAGCCTCTCTTAATTGCTCATCCCTCCAGCGCTGGCGCTGCCTATTCTGTGCAGTCAGTTCCTTATCAATTATTCATACTAATGCGCATGTAGTTGAAATATGAGTTTAATCTAACAATTAGCGTTACAGTCCATTCACACGCCTGTTAGAAGCGCGTCCCACTGTGTCATCAGCCCTCTATCACCGTAGTGCTGGTCAAGGAAGGAAATAAATATAGTGTGTAAGTGGGTAAAGGCTCTGACATGTTTTAGGCTTTTGTTTTTTATTAGCATGCTGCACAACAAAGAGTGCAACATTGATAGTAACAAGGTCAAGTGACATAAATGATCCCTAACTGCCAGGTACGAATTGCAGCACAAGGTCACGCAGCCCTCTCTACCTACATCATTATCTTATGAAATCCTTTTTATTGATGTTATAACTACACTTTCACAATTGCTTTATTAAACTTCTTGCTTACTCAGTTTTCCTTGAAAATGCACCTTTTGCCCACTCTTTTTTCTAAATTCTCCCGGGGGGGGAGAACACCCTCGAACCCCCTTATGGTGGTCGGGCTCGCTTGCTATGCTCACTCGCCACAGGGTACTCATCGCAAACTTCTACACACACCACTTTCAAATGTCACCAGCCGCCACTGAGACCAAGAAATTTAAGTGGGAGAGGATGTGCTCAGTGATACCCATAGAAAATCTGCATTGACCTTGTGACAGGGGGTTATTGATTAATCCTTCCTGAACACTGCCATTTGGTGGACAGCAGGGGGCAACTCAGAAGATTCTATTGTTAAGAGTGTGAACATTTCTAGGCAGGGCTTGCCCTTTGGTCTTCCCCGATTGCTACTTCAGGAAGGCAGATGCCAGGCAAGTGCAGAGCCTTCACACTTTGTTGTGCCCATGTAGGATACACCCATTTGGAGCTAGCATCATCACTACCTGCTGTGAGAGCCTTCACTCACCTTGCACAAAGACAGTGTCTGAATTTTAGTCAGGAAGTTATATTTGAAAAGGAACCACTTCAAACGGGTTCCAGGACTTTAACCTGGGGATAAGATCCTATCTGTAACACAAGCATAAAGGTGGGATCCCAACAATCACACTTTATTTCAGTTCCTAATTCTTCTTGACCAAAGAAGGGAGTGCTTCGCAGAGAACACACAGAACAGCTGTGATCTAAGACTGATAACTGCTGAGTCTGGCCTGCCATACTGTTTCTTCAGCAATATGATTCGATTGGTGGGCCCATTGTCACGACAGTGCTCCCGCTGATGGAGATGCCTCCTGTGTGACTGCGAGTGGTGCACCACGACCAGCGAAAAGCTGCACCGCATTTCCACAAACAGGTAACACCTTAGGCCATGTCAATGACTGAAAGACTGTGTCTTGTTCTAGAACTGCACTTTGCAAAGCGTAACAAGTGCTGAAACAGGCTTTGTGACAAGATACAAACTGTAGTGGTCTATGGTCACTTTATTGAGAGATTGTACATATAAAGTCAAATAGTGAATTCGCATTTAGCCAATATCACCTTAGATTTCCTTGCATTACTAGAACACTGTAGTAGGTTGAGAGGGATGCAGCCATTGTACTAGTCCTTTGCAGCAAGAACTGCCACCTTTGAATTAGGATGCTGTTGTTGGAGTGAGAATGAGAACCATTGGCTTTCGCCCATAGTTTTGTAGACCCTTGCAGCAGAGCCCCATTACTAGATAAAGTATTTTGTTTTACTGTGTTATTTAAGTAATTCACTTTTTCTAAGACAAGCACTGGGCTGAATAGTACACTATTGTATCTATTGGTTGATTTTTGAGTTCTGAGAAGCCATTGACTGCTTGCCCTTGCTATCCAGTGTAAGTCAAGTTCAGAAAGAACGTACTTGGCCCAGTTTGCAAAGCCATAGTACAACAGACCCCTGGATACCAGAGGCAAAAGACTCCAACCACCACAGTTGTGGTGCAGAAGCCCAGCCCATGCCTGACCAGCGGCCCCCCGGAAAGGGTTCTTTCAAGAAATTTTATATGCATGAATGTTTTTACTTCGTGGACAAAAAAAATGTTAATAAAACAATTCTATATAGACAAGACAACAAAGTAAAATAAACGAAGTAGGAAGGGTGATTACTGAGTAGCTCTAGACTGACATAAAAACAAACAGGCATAAACCAGCAATGAAAACGTCATCACGGTAGGAAAGTAAATATATTAAAGACCACACTGCCTCTGAATTACGAGCTACACGTTATGCTGTATCCGGAGTATAACAAACGGACTACTTGAACACCCTCACCAAAGGAAACAAAAATGAGACAATGTAACAACTCATGAACTATAATGGCCTTTGTGGACATTCCATCAAAGCAATGACAAATCTTGAAAAAAGCTGCTAAAAAGGCGATAGCTGCAGGGGGCTGACCCAAAGGACGCCTTCTTTGGACTAATTCTTGCAAGTACTTTTTATAGCATGGGTGACTTGAGACAGCTAAGTCTGTCCACAGTGAGACATAAACACGGATGAGATTTCAATAAAATATGTTTAAATCGCTGCTGGTGTGTTATCAAAAGAAGCAAATATGGTTATATAAAGATGGATATGTAAGGAAAAATCCCATAAAACAAGGAACTTGAATTATGATGTTATTCCAAGGCTCTTCTCTGAATCTCTAATGGAAAACGTGGACCTTTCCAATTACGAAATTCGTTTTCCTTTATTTTCCTGCCGCCTTAATTTATAGATACAGTTAAAGGATAGAACCATACGGTGAGTATTACAGTGTGTTTTGTTTCTGTTTTACTTACTCAGATTTGTGCGGCAGCCAGTCACGTTGGATGTGGAATTTCACCAAAGATGCTTAATGTGCAACATTATGGCAAATAGTGCTGTGCCAAGGTACCTTGTCCCATCGGAATTAAAAATTATCTTTCAACCTGCGATTTGTGAGGGGGTAAGGTTAGCACTTGGAAGCACATGGCCTCTGAATTGGATATACAATTAATTTTCTAAAAGCATGTTCTATTCTTTTTAAGTAACATTTTCCAACAGTCAGTGATACTCAGAATAGAGTCTGATGTTTGGAATGTTTTCACATTCTCTCTGGCCCCACTTGCAATGCTACAGGGAATCCTCACATCTCACCTTTATCATAAAGGTAGCCTATGGTCAAGCCTATGGTAGCCTATGCATCATTAAATAGAGTAGGCACTCGCAGGATGCTCCACGCAGGCACCCACTCACACTAACATTAAGTGCGACCTATTAAAGTCATGCGAACTGGCGTATCTGAGTGTCCAAGCGGGGGACAAAATCTTGGGACTTCTTGAACAAATTGCACCCTTCTGTGAGTCTACCACAAGTATGTTGCATGTAGTGCTAGCTCACAAAAAGTTGCTTGCAGCAGGCTGGCATCATGCGTCTTCAGAGCACATGTGCAGAAGTAGCAGGGGTGTCACAAAGCACTATATTGGCATTCCTGCCAAGTGTTTTGGGGGTAATGCCAGTCTTCACACCCCAGCACCTCAGGTTCCCTAAACCAGGCCCCATCAGGAAGACAAGTGAAGACAGAACTCTATGCAATTGATAACTTTCCACACATCTTAGGTACAATTGACTGCACGCATGTCACATTGATTCCACCTGCTGGCATGGTACAAGTACCCAGAAACTGCAAAGACACACACAGTTAATACAGCTCCAGTTTGTTTGCAATGCCAAATGTTGTAGTCACATCCCATGCAATAACAAGCATTGGCAAAGCCAATGTGTTTTGCGTATGAGCTATTGGCATCGGAAATGATTTTTAGCCATTTTGTACGGATGGACAGTATGCCTTAAAATTGTTTAGGGCTATGATGCGGACAGTGCTAATGCGGTTTTCTCTATTACAAAAGAAAAACTGAGATGTGGCTTGGGGGACGAGGGATTTTGGAGGAAGGGAGGGCAGGAGAGCAGGACACAGGCGGGGGGATAGGACACGCAAGAGACAGTGGGGAAGCACACGGACAATGGAGGTTGGGCAAGAGGTGCAGATGGAGCAAGCTGACTATGGAGGGTGGACGAGAGGGCTGGGGCAGCAAGCAAGTTGACAACAGAGGGTGGGCAGGAGGGTCTGTAGAAGCAAGCTGACAACGGTCTGGAGCAGCAAACTGAGTACAGAGACTGGGTTGGAATAGCTGGGGAAGCAAGCTGACATTGGAGGTTGCAGCAAGCTGACAATAGAGGGTGAGCAAGCAGAGCTGAGGAAGTCGGCTGACAGCTGAGGGTGGGCGGCGGCATGGGGGAGCAAACTGACAACACAGGACAGGCAAGAGGGGCTGGAGAAGCAAGCTGACAGCAGAGGATGGGCGAGCAGAGGTGGGAAAGCACACGGACCATGGAGTGCGTGCAGGAGGAAATGGGGAAGCATGCTGACAATGGAGGGTGGGTCAGAAGGGCTGGGGAAGTCAGCTGACACTGGAGAGCGGGCATAAAGTCTTAGGAAGCACACAGACAGCAAAGACTGGGCAAGAAGGGCTGGGGGAGCAAGCTGAAAACGGAGGGGTGGCTGGTGGAATGGGGCAGCTAGCCGACAATGGAGGGTGGGATGCTGGGGCTGTGGAAGCATATGGACAATGGAGGTCAGGCGGGAGGGGATGGGGAAGGACATGAGCAACAGAGGGCAGTAAGAAGGTGCTGGGGATGCAAAACAGCTATTAAAAGGTGGGCAGGCAGGGCTGGGAGAGCAAATGGACAAGGGGTGTGTTTGGGGAAGCAAGAATACCAAGAGGAGGTGAATGGGAGGAAGCAAGAAGGGAAATTGAGGGAGGGTGAAAATGAAGAACACAGAGCTGAGAACAGTACAATAGGGAGACAGCTGGAAAATATACACACTGTCATAGAGTACTTAAACAAAAAGAAAAAAGTAGCACCTGAAAATTGAGCAGTGGAAGGGCACAAGTAATGCGTCTATGCTCCAGGGGAGGGACAAAAAACAAAAAGAGGAAGGAAAGACTCTTGAAGTTGACAAATAAGAAGCAAGGAAATGAGAGTGACAATGAAGCCAACCAATAGTAAGCAATGGGGCGGCTCAAAGCCCATGGTAAGATAACAATTTGTCTAGCAACCGATAGAGTATGTGCTGTCTTAGGCGAGACCTAAAAGTGATTCATACATGTTCAGGCGCTGCACCATCAATTAACACTTTGAAAGCAGCCTGTACCAAAAGGGACCACTGGTAAGTAAGTGTGAATTGCCTGATAATTGAAAGTGATACATACATGATAGGTGAAAAGAGACATATGCAACCTGTATATCACCACCTTCTACTGATGGTCAGTGTTAAGCTTTGAGATCATTGTTGCCAATTCATAAACTTAAGCAGATAGATAGATAGATAGATAGATAGATAGATAGATAGATAGATAGATAGATAGATAGATAGACAGATAGATAGATAGATAGATTTTATTGTTTCAAGTTCTTTAAAACCATCACAATATAAAAGACACCCATAGTAAAATAGTTAAAACAGTGTGAGGACAAAAGATGTCTTATTATTATTTTATTTGAAGGTTTTATATAGCGCGAACAAGACCCTTGCGGGTATCAGAGCGCTTTACATGTCAGATGAGGGAAACAAGAGTAGGCATAGCAAACACAGTTATAAGTGATTCAGATAAACGATATTCAGAAAGGTAAAAAACTAGCGATTAAAATATGGAGCTCAAAAAACAGAACTAGTAATTAAAATACAGTACTAAGTCAGTAAATTCACGTGAATTTAGCCATGAGAATCGCTTTCACTTCTTTTTTGAAGGAGGCAGTGGAAGGGTTCAGTCTTGTTTCAGTGGGCAAAGCATTCCAGATCCTGGGAGCCATACCAGAGAAGGATCGGTTATAGGTTTTTTCTTGGCAAATCGTTGTGGTTTCAGTAGAAGAGTCTTGGCACTCCTGGAGGCTCTATTGCCCGCAGAGAGCACCAGTTTCTGAGCTAGGTAGTGCGGAGAATTGTGGTGTAGGGCCTTGTGCGTCATACAAGCGATTTTCAGATGAATTCTAGCTTCAAACGGTAGCCAGTTGAGAGCTCTACGGTCTGGAGAGATGTGAGAGGTTCTCTTTGAGCCCGTGATGAGTCTCGCCGCTGAGTTGATAGCGGCTCTTAGCGGGGCTGTCGACGACCTTGGGAGGCCGCATAAGGTTACAGCCCCATATTCCACTCTTGGGATTACTAGGGCTTGAACTGCTTGTTTGAAATCGTAAGCTGGCAGGAAGGGTTTCAGTTTTCGCAGGGTCTTCATGTGGAAGTTAGCTCCTTTTGTGGAAGCGCTGATATGCTTTTGCATCTTTAGGTTACTGTCCAGAGTCACACCTAGCGATTTCGCTGATTCGACAATGAGAGGTTGTCCTTTGAGAGCTGTTAAGTGCTTCATCCAGTCCAGGATAGTGGATGCTTTGTTAGTGGGAGCGATTAAGAGGAACTCCGTTTTGAGGGAATTTAGTTTCAAATGGTTTTCGGCCAGCCATGTTTGGGTTTTTTGTAGAGTTGTGTTGAGCGATTTGATGTCTTCAAGTGAGTGGATCTTGATGTAGATTTGGGTGTCGTCTGCATACATATGGAAGTGAATCTTGGAGAGACTGAGAAGTTCGGTGAGTGGTTCCATGAAAAGGTTTAAAAGAGTGGGTGAGAGGGAGGAGCCTTGCGGAACTCCTAACGTGACTGGCATGGGGTTGGACAGGGATTGATTGACCTTGAATCTTTGAGATCTATTTTGGAGGAAAGAGGCGAACCAGTCAAATACAGCTCCAGACAATCCCATTCTGTGTTTCAGGAGCTCTAGCAAGTTGCCATGTTTGACGGTGTCAAATGCTGATGACAGGTCGAGTAAGATTAGTAAACAGGCTTCGTTTTAGTCCAGGATTTTTAGAGCGTCGTCAATTATATGTGTCATGGCTGATTCGGTACTGTGACCTGCCCGGAAGCCTGATTGAAATTGGTTAAGCAGGTTGAATTGTTCGATGTGTCCGATCAGCTGCATGTTAACACATTTTTCCAAGAGTTTGGCTAGCATAGGTATGTTAGATATCAGACGATAGTTATTTGGGTCCGAAGGGTCCGCTGTTGGTTTCTTTAGGATAGGCGACACCTGTCCTGTTTTCAGGATGTCTGGAATGGATCCTTGAAGGAGGGAGGTATTTATGATCTTGGTCCAGAGAGGTAGTAACAGAGGAATGAAGTCTTTTAAGTAGTTAGCCGGGAGTGGGTCTGTGAAGTGGTTGGAAGGTTTCAGGGCGGTTAGCGTCTTTAGTATGGTGTCTTCACTGTAAGTGTTGAAGTAGGACCAAGTTGCGTTGTTTTTTAGGTTGAATTTTGTAGAGTAGTACGCTTGGGCACCTGCAGGGGGCAGTGATGAGTTCTTTTGCATGTCCGAGAGGGATAAGAGGTCCTTGAGAAGGTCTGTTTTTATGGATTCTGTTTTTGAAGTGAAGAAGGAGGCGAATTCATCACAATTGGGTAGAGTGTCAGGGATAGCCTTGGGGAGAATGGGTGCGCTCTTGGTTTGAGCTTTGATAAGATCGAATAGCTTTTTGGGACGGTTCTTGGCTTGGTCTAGTTGGATCCTGAAGAAGTCGGTTTTAGATTTTCTGATCTTTCTAAAGTAGGAGTTTCTGGTGGTTCTTAGTAGCTTGAGGTGGTCAGCTGAGGGTGTGGATCTCCAACGTCGTTCAATTATTCTAAGTGAGCGTCTGTCTTCATTTAGCCTACCGTCATACCAAGGTTTTGAGTCTTTTGTGGTAGTTCTTTTCAGTTGAAGAGGGGCTATTTTGTCTAGGAGGTTGTTCATGGAGTGAAAATAATGATTGGTCAGCCCTTGGACATCGGCTAGGTCTTCCGGGGGACATAGTAAGTTTGAATTAGAGGATGCTAGAAGGTCGGAGCCGACGTTTTTCAGGTTTCTCTTCCAGATCTTTGTTCTCAGGGGTTGTGTTGGAAGTCGTTTAACCGATTCCATTACTTGGAATGTAATGACGTGATGGTCAGACCAATCGCAGGGGAGGATCGAGTCGAGCTGTGTGGAGTCCACTTTAGAAATTACTAGGTCGAGGGTTGCGCCTTTGTCGTGTGTTTGGCTGTTACATATTTGGTTAAGATTAAGGTCTGAGAGGAAAGCTTTGAGGCTGTTTACCCCTGGGTCGTTCTGGTCATCCCAGTGCAGGTTGAAGTCCCCCAGGAATATTTGCTTATTTTGTTGGCTGTCATTTGACGCTAGAATATCCATGAGGTGTTCTATGAATGTGAGGTTATCACCAGGAGGGTGGTAGAATGTGTGTAAAGTACATATTTGTTTGTTGTTACTAGCGATGTTTAAGCAGAGTGTTGGACTTGGCCCTTTTGGCAGGTTCACCCCTAAACTTTTTGCTCGTCTCCTAGCCTTTTCCCTGTGTAGTGTTGGTGGTTTTAGGCCTCTGCGCACTTTAGCCCTGTGTCCCAGTGTAAAGTGCGTGCGCACTCTGAGTGCGTGTGGTGAGATTGGCCTGCCCTCCCATAGGAATGCATGGGGGATATGTGTGTCCATGGTAATTCCTGGTGTGAGAGTAGGGCAGGGGCGAGTTTAGTATGTGCGAACTCGTGAGAATAAATGCTGCGCAGTGGTGTGCGCAGATTTATTGTGACTAGTGGAGAAGTGCCACTTTTAGAAGTTGGCATTTATGTGTGCTCTGTGTCTGCCTGCCTGATGTGAATTGCATGTCTGGCTTTGTGAGTGACAGGGGCTGGGAGGTGTGTGTGGCTCCAGGAGGGGCAGGGTGAGTCAGCGCAGGGCTGAATAGGGAGATCTGCATCTAGATGGGAGGGAGGAGTTGCACCTGGGACCTGAGTAGGGCTGTGCCTTCCCTCCACAATGCTGGCTCCACCCCCTGTGGTGCGTCTGATGTCCCTAGCCTGTCCTGTGAAAGGAGAGAGGAGCTGAGCAAAACAAAGTGCTCCAAAGCTCCCCCAAAACCAGTTGCACCTGGTTTTTCCCCAGCCCTGTGCTATGTGACAAAGGAAAAGGGTGTATAAAAGAGGGGGCTGTGACCCCATGAAGAGGTTCTGCTCTGTTGTGCTGACTTGCAGGGGACACTCTGCCAGGAGGAACCGCCGCGGGACCCAGCTGCTGTTTCCTGGGGGTCCCTGCGTGCTGGCCTGCCTGGCTGTGCTGCTGAGGTGTACCCAGCACCAAGGACCCTTTATTTTTGGCCTAATTGAGACACTGCTGGAGCTGTGGCTCCTAGCGCCTCGTGAGCGCTTTTATTTTGCTCCCAGGGAGAGGAGCCTGTTTGCCCTGCAGCGCTGAGCGGTGTTTGAGTCTGAGGGAATCCCGACGTAGGGATTCCCCCGCATTGCGGCGTGCTTAGGCGGGAGCCTACCCCGCAGTTGTGTGTTTATCAGCGGGAGCCTACCCCGCTTTTGGTTTTATTTACAGGCGGGTGCCCACCCCGCACCGAGAAGCCGCCGAGAACAGGTGCCGCCGGGCCGCAGCCAGCGCGACCCGGAAGTCAGGCAAAACTGCCTGGTTGTGGGCAGGGCTAAGTGGCCGGCCAATTGCAGCGCGGCCAAAGAGGAAGCTGAGCTGAGGAAGGAGGACGGAGCCTACCCCGCCTCCGCGAGACGCCGCCAAGCCGTCCCCGCGTCCAGCCTAAGGCGGGAGAAAGTCCCGGTCCCAGGAAGGGGGACCGGGTGAATAGAAGCCAGGCGGGAGCCTACCCCGCGCTGGCAAACGCCCAAAAATCGCCGGAAACGGAGAGAGAGGCAGCGCGACGCTGCTGGCCGGCCGACGGTGACCAGGGCTCCCGTGCCGGGCGGAGAGTCCGGACTGCCACGAGGAAGAAACCGGAAGCCGACGGGAGCCTACCCCGCGCTCCGGTGCCACGGAGGAGAGAGAGAGACCGCCTGACCAGGTGAGGAGGGGCCGGGGGCGGAAGAGAGACGAGGCCCGTTGTCGGTGCCTGCCCCGCCGGAAAGAAGACAGGAGGAGTCTGCACAAAGCCCCGGTGAGTGGGGCTGGAGTCTCTTGAGCACGGTTAAGGTGCCGATCGAGTGCACCAGGAGGAGTCCCAGAGGGGAGCTCCCCAGCGGCACAGTGGTGCCAGTGCCATTTTCCTGTGGGGCCCTGAGGTGCCCATGCTGATTTCCTTTTTGGGGGCATTGTTGTAGAAGTCCCGGAGTGGGGCTGAGAGGCACGTTAGTGCCAGTGCCGGTTTCCTTGCCACAGCTGCCCCGCCTGACAGTGGGCAGCTGCAACGTGGGGCATATTGTTTGCAGGGCCCCAGTGGGGGTCCAGAGGGCCCCGAAGTGCCAGGGCCTACAGTTCTTCACAGCTGCCCGCAGTTAGCGGCAGCTGCCACGTTTAGGCTTGTGCAATTGCGCACTTTGCTTTTGCTGCCTGTGCAGCCAGCCCGGACATTCTGGACAGTGGGCATTTGAGCCCCGGTGAGAGGCCAGTTGGCCTGGGGCCAGTGTCAGTGCGTTGTGCCCCCGATTGGGGCACACTGTGTTTAGGCTTACGAGGCCTATTGCCTCATGTGATTTATGCCTAATGTGATGTAGGTGTCCCATCTTGTAGGTTACAGGATCTCGTGCTAAGTTCCTACCTGTACCAGTAATTACTGGTTGTGCGCTACATGTATTATTTGCATCTACTTACCTGATCTGATGGTTCTGACCATGGCCCGATTGGCCTGGTCCTGTATATAATTCCCCTGTGAATATTGCCTAGTGCCAGTTGGCGCACTGTATATTATGTGATTATGTTTCTAAGGTATTTATGATAATACAAAGGCTATTTTTTATATAACCTTGTGTGGAGTTCCTTTTGTGGTGTGCCTAGTGTGTTGCTGCTGTGTGAGGGTGCCGCGCAAACGCTTTACACATTGCCTCCGGGATAAGCCTGACTGCTCGTGCCAAGCTACCAAGGGGGTGAGCAGGGGTTATCGTCGGCGTGTAACTCCCTCGCCCTGACCAGAGTGGTGGTCTCTGCCTGGCTTTGGCGCAAGCCTGAGCCAGCCAGAGATCCCATTTCTAACATTGGTTGTCAGCGGTGGGGATTTGGACTTGCGTTTGCGCAGTACCACAGCGACAACTGGTTGCACTACAAGCTCTACATTTAGATAATCACGTGTGTGGGGATTATTGTTCTGAGTTTTGTTTTAATTCTTCTCCTAAAAGTGTCATTTGTAAATTGTATACTCTTGCTTCAGCTCAGAAACCTAGGTCTCCTGTGTTGCACGTGTCCCTGAGCGTCCTGCCAAAATGGAGTCTGCTTTTAATTTTTGTGGTCTGTTTAGATACAGCATGTGGGAGTTGGTGGACTTCTGTAAGGAGAGAGACATAGCAGTGAGTGGGTCGGACACCCAGTCAAAACTGAGGGACAACCTGATCCAATGGCAAAAGGATGAATGGGACTGTGAGCGCAATGAGGAGAAGAGGGCCCTGGCCGCACGCCAAGAGGGTGGTGGGTCTGAGGGGGGCCCTGAGGAGTCTGAAGAGGAGGAAGAAAGTGACAGGACAGGGACGCCAGTAGATAGTGAGGACCCCATAGATAGGGAGTCCCTTGCTGGGTCCAGTGTCGGGGGCAGTGCCCCATCCCTTTTCCTGTCCCCAGAGGAGTGGGTGGATAGGAGGGAAGAAAGGGAGAATCAGCTGGCTTTGGAAAAGCTCAGGTTAGAGCATACCAGGGAGATAGCGCAGCTGAGTATGGAGGAGAAAAAGCTAGAGACCGAGAGGGTCTTAGCGCAGGAGAGGATGGCGGAGGCTGAGAGGGCCTTCGCCAGGGAGAAAGTAGCTCGGGAGGGTAGATTATCCCCTGAGTGCAGTTGTAGTTTTCTGGATTCCCCAGTGAGGGTGGAGTCCAGTGGTGGCAGCAATATACAGTCCAGTGCAGGAAGTCCCAGTTCCCAAAATATGGTACCTTGTTCCAGAGAAGAGGAGTACAGGTTGAAGTTCAGGGGCAGTAGGAAACTGTCTCACCAGTCTTGGGTGGATTTTTCGGATGAATGTAATGATGCACTGGCTGATTGGGTAACGGTTAACACGGAACAGGATTTTGAAGGACTGTTCGATCTGGTTATCAGAGAGCACCTGCTCAGTTGTTGTTTGCCGGGGTTGCGCCAACACCTGTTGGAGGGTGGGTTTTCTGATCTATGGGAGTTTGCATGTGAGGCAGACCTCTGGGTGGAGGCCCAAGGTTCTGAAGAGGCATTGGGGAGTGATCCCAAAAGTAGTGGCTCAGGTATCTTCCCGTCCTGTATGGGGGAAGAGGTTCAGTGTAGCCCAGCTAGGTCCCAGTGTAGTGGGAGGGGTGTAGGGGCTCACGTCCTGTCTCAGTGGAGTAGGAGTGAGTGTGGGACTGAGTGTCCCCAGGTGCCCGAAACCCCGTCTCAGAGCCTGGATGGTTTCTTCAGGGAACACCAGGTTGGGAGCCTAGGCTGTCCTGTTAGTCCATTTGAGGAGGATCTCCTAGTGTCTGGAGAACCTGGAGCGTCTGTAAATAGAGCTCCAGTGGTTCTGGTGTCTGGCAGTGCCGCTCCAGTTGGGAGGGTACAGAAGTCCGGATTGAGGGGTGAGAGGGGGATGTGTTCCCCAGTGGAAGAACCAGTGGGTCAGGGGCCAGCCAGAAGGGCTGAGTCTCCTAGAAGTGACCATGGTGACACCACTTCTGTCGTGGGGGATCTCTGCGCACTGTCAGATGGACAGGGGTCGGGAGGTCTGCGCCACGCAGACTGTCACGCAACACATGAGTCATGTGTTACCCTCGGGGGCTGCTGAGTGCGCCCCCGGAAGTCCTGGTGTGCCAGGCAAATGCTCAGCCGTGGGGTTCAGCCCCAAGGTTGGGAGGCCAGGTTCAGGATCCGCCTGATCTGGAGGAAGGGACATCTGTAATCAGTGTCCTGACCGGTTCATCTTCCAGGGGTACCGCTCCAGTTGGGAGGGTGCAGAACTCTGGAAGGGGGTGCAGAGGGAGGGAGTCCTCGCCTCTGACCCCGGTGCAACCTGAGGGTTTAGACCCTAGGTTGGGAGACCAGTTTTTGGAGAGAGGTCCTGAACTGGTGGGAGAGTTGTGTTCTGAGGGTGCCTCTCCAAGGAGGAGAGTGCGGAGCCCTAGAAGAAGAGGTAGGGGAGGAGAGCCTCACCCGTGACTTCTGGTCCGCCTGAGGGTGCAGACCCTAGGTTGGAGGATCAGTGGCAGTCTAGACCTGCCCTGATGAGGGGAAGAGTGGAGAATGGCTACTATGTGCCAGGGGTTACTACCCCCACTCTGTGAATGGGCAAGGACCAGTGGCATCTGGATGGCCTAGGGCCTGGTCCTGGCCGCGGACAGCTAGGGAGTACCAGTGGGGTAGCCCAGTTGCTCCGGACAGCTTTTTCAGAAGGAACCACATGGGTTCACCGTGGCGTAGAACAGGAGGGTGTCCCTGCAGTTGCGGGCCCGCGTCCGTGTTCTATCGCCCCAAGCAGGGAAGCCCATCACGGTGGTGATTGGTCTGCCCTGCGTTTTGGCTGGAAGGGGGTTGTGTTGGACTTGGCCCTTTTGGCAGGTTCACCCCTAAACTTTTTGCTCGTCTCCTAGCCTTTTCCCTGTGTAGTGTTGGTGGTTTTAGGCCTCTGCGCACTTTAGCCCTGTGTCCCAGTGTAAAGTGCGTGCGCACTCTGAGTGCGTGTGGTGAGATTGGCCTGCCCTCCCATAGGAATGCATGGGGGATATGTGTGTCCATGGTAATTCCTGGTGTGAGAGTAGGGCAGGGGCGAGTTTAGTATGTGCGAACTCGTGAGAATAAATGCTGCGCAGTGGTGTGCGCAGATTTATTGTGACTAGTGGAGAAGTGCCACTTTTAGAAGTTGGCATTTATGTGTGCTCTGTGTCTGCCTGCCTGATGTGAATTGCATGTCTGGCTTTGTGAGTGACAGGGGCTGGGAGGTGTGTGTGGCTCCAGGAGGGGCAGGGTGAGTCAGCGCAGGGCTGAATAGGGAGATCTGCATCTAGATGGGAGGGAGGAGTTGCACCTGGGACCTGAGTAGGGCTGTGCCTTCCCTCCACAATGCTGGCTCCACCCCCTGTGGTGCGTCTGATGTCCCTAGCCTGTCCTGTGAAAGGAGAGAGGAGCTGAGCAAAACAAAGTGCTCCAAAGCTCCCCCAAAACCAGTTGCACCTGGTTTTTCCCCAGCCCTGTGCTATGTGACAAAGGAAAAGGGTGTATAAAAGAGGGGGCTGTGACCCCATGAAGAGGTTCTGCTCTGTTGTGCTGACTTGCAGGGGACACTCTGCCAGGAGGAACCGCCGCGGGACCCAGCTGCTGTTTCCTGGGGGTCCCTGCGTGCTGGCCTGCCTGGCTGTGCTGCTGAGGTGTACCCAGCACCAAGGACCCTTTATTTTTGGCCTAATTGAGACACTGCTGGAGCTGTGGCTCCTAGCGCCTCGTGAGCGCTTTTATTTTGCTCCCAGGGAGAGGAGCCTGTTTGCCCTGCAGCGCTGAGCGGTGTTTGAGTCTGAGGGAATCCCGACGTAGGGATTCCCCCGCATTGCGGCGTGCTTAGGCGGGAGCCTACCCCGCAGTTGTGTGTTTATCAGCGGGAGCCTACCCCGCTTTTGGTTTTATTTACAGGCGGGTGCCCACCCCGCACCGAGAAGCCGCCGAGAACAGGTGCCGCCGGGCCGCGGCCAGCGCGACCCGGAAGTCAGGCAAAACTGCCTGGTTGTGGGCAGGGCTAAGTGGCCGGCCAATTGCAGCGCGGCCAAAGAGGAAGCTGAGCTGAGGAAGGAGGACGGGAGCCTACCCCGCCTCCGCGAGACGCCGCCAAGCCGTCCCCGCGTCCAGCCTAAGGCGGGAGAAAGTCCCGGTCCCAGGAAGGGGGACCGGGTGAATAGAAGCCAGGCGGGAGCCTACCCCGCGCTGGCAAACGCCCAAAAATCGCCGGAAACGGAGAGAGAGGCAGCGCGACGCTGCTGGCCGGCCGACGGTGACCAGGGCTCCCGTGCCGGGCGGAGAGTCCGGACTGCCACGAGGAAGAAACCGGAAGCCGACGGGAGCCTACCCCGCGCTCCGGTGCCACGGAGGAGAGAGAGAGACCGCCTGACCAGGTGAGGAGGGGCCGGGGGCGGAAGAGAGACGAGGCCCGTTGTCGGTGCCTGCCCCGCCGGAAAGAAGACAGGAGGAGTCTGCACAAAGCCCCGGTGAGTGGGGCTGGAGTCTCTTGAGCACGGTTAAGGTGCCGATCGAGTGCACCAGGAGGAGTCCCAGAGGGGAGCTCCCCAGCGGCACGGTGGTGCCAGTGCCATTTTCCTGTGGGGCCCTGAGGTGCCCATGCTGATTTCCTTTTTGGGGGCATTGTTGTAGAAGTCCCGGAGTGGGGCTGAGAGGCACGTTAGTGCCAGTGCCGGTTTCCTTGCCACAGCTGCCCCGCCTGACAGTGGGCAGCTGCAACGTGGGGCATATTGTTTGCAGGGCCCCAGTGGGGGTCCAGAGGGCCCCGAAGTGCCAGGGCCTACAGTTCTTCACAGCTGCCCGCAGTTAGCGGCAGCTGCCACGTTTAGGCTTGTGCAATTGCGCACTTTGCTTTTGCTGCCTGTGCAGCCAGCCCGGACATTCTGGACAGTGGGCATTTGAGCCCCGGTGAGAGGCCAGTTGGCCTGGGGCCAGTGTCAGTGCGTTGTGCCCCCGATTGGGGCACACTGTGTTTAGGCTTACGAGGCCTATTGCCTCATGTGATTTATGCCTAATGTGATGTAGGTGTCCCATCTTGTAGGTTACAGGATCTCGTGCTAAGTTCCTACCTGTACCAGTAATTACTGGTTGTGCGCTACATGTATTATTTGCATCTACTTACCTGATCTGATGGTTCTGACCATGGCCCGATTGGCCTGGTCCTGTATATAATTCCCCTGTGAATATTGCCTAGTGCCAGTTGGCGCACTGTATATTATGTGATTATGTTTCTAAGGTATTTATGATAATACAAAGGCTATTTTTTATATAACCTTGTGTGGAGTTCCTTTTGTGGTGTGCCTAGTGTGTTGCTGCTGTGTGAGGGTGCCGCGCAAACGCTTTACACATTGCCTCCGGGATAAGCCTGACTGCTCGTGCCAAGCTACCAAGGGGGTGAGCAGGGGTTATCGTCGGCGTGTAACTCCCTCGCCCTGACCAGAGTGGTGGTCTCTGCCTGGCTTTGGCGCAAGCCTGAGCCAGCCAGAGATCCCATTTCTAACACAGAGGTATTCACAGAAGGATAAAGCGGTGGCATTGGAGTTGGTCGCTGTTAGATTGTTCTGATGTATGCAGGCTATCCCACCACCTGGCCTATCCGTTCTGTCTAGTCTGGTGATGTCATAGTTAGAGGGTAGCAGAATGTCCATGATGGGAGTAGATGCTTCCTTTAGCCAAGTTTCCATCAGGATTAGAATGTCTGGTTCGTTAGTGAGTAGCAGGTCAGCTATATCGGCTGCATGTCTAGATGCGGACCTGCAGTTTAGGAGAATACATTTTAGCCGCGTCTTGTTAGATACTATGGTGGGTTCGATGGTGAGGGGATTCTCGTGAGGTTATTTTCAACTATGCCTCTGGAGTTGTGTCTAGTGGCTCTGTGTGTGTTGATCGGGATAGATTGGATTAGGGAATCTGTATGTAAGTTAACTGGGTGCACAGAGTTATGTGGGAGGTGAGATAGTTCGTAAGAGCGAAGTAGGTCCCCTAATTCTTTAGCAGATAAAGGATTTTTCATCCTGATTGGGCAGGATAAGGCATTGGGGTAAGGCACTGTGCTCCAACGTGGGGAGACATGATCCTGGGAGCTTGCAAGTGGATGTTGGGTGCGACTAGAGTTCTTGATGTGTGGGAAAGAACTGTATTCCTGTTTAGTGCGTGTGAGCTTGGGTTGCTGTATAATCAGGTCGTGTAGGGTTTGGATGTCAGTTTTGACTTGCTGAAGGGCTGATAATATCATGTCAAGTCTGGGGTCTGGAGTGAGAATGTCCTTATTAGATGGATGGACTGAGGGTGCAGGAGGAGTAGTTGCATCTTTAGTGCCGTTTAAGGGGGAGTCGTGGTCGGGATCGTTGTGTAGAGCTCTTTCTGTGTGTATGTCAATGGAGGGGGGAGAGAAGAGGCAGGAAGGGGAGGGGACTGAAAGTCGGCTATGTCAGGATCTGTAGTGGTGTAGGTGAGGATAGAGGGGGCAGTGGGACTGTCGGGCTGATGGGAGGTGGTGGTTATATGTGGGGTTAGGGCCGAATGATTAGTGTTGATGTTGGGGGAGGAGTAGGAATAGGGGAGATGAGTGGCGTTAAGAGGATGGTTGATGGCTAGGCTCAGGGGTGTGAGTGGGGTGCTGGGAGTAAAGGTGCGGGGGGATGGTGGGGGTGGTAGTGCGGGGTGAGGGTGGATAGTGTGTGTATTAGTGGTGTTAAGGTGCGAGACGGTTTTAGGGTGGGATGTGTTGTTAGCTAGGGTGTCGCTTAGGTCTAGAGTTAGTGTCAGAGATTATTCATCTCCATCATGCTGACTTCTATACATTTAGTACGTCGTAAAGGCACTTGTGCCTTGAGTCTTTAAAATCCAAATCAAAAACAAAGAAAGAAAAAATCCTACGCATTCAAGAGAGTTACCAGTAACCTCGAGATCATTAAGGGGCAAAAGCCGATGGTAGACCCCTCCAGACGTATAGGGACTTAGGCCATGATGTAAGTCAGCGGCTACAATAAAAAAAGTGAGGCCAATAAAGTGCATGTTGCAGTGTCTTGCATCCTGTAGGTTTCGACTCACTGTGGATTTTGACTCGCTCAGACCCATGCTGCCCTGGAGTTGCCTATTCTGAGCCGGATTGCCGCGCTGCACAAGACATTTCCTGTGGGTTCACTGCCCCAAAGTGCTGGTCAATGAGAAAGAGTGCAGGGTGAAATCGGGTTGACTGTACTAGGGTGCCTCTTGCCATCTTGTGTGCCCTGTCAAATTTAGGTAGCTAAAATCCCAGCTGTCCTGGGTCTGGAAAACCATAACAGGTCAGTTGGTGCCAAATGCAAGGCGATTTTGTTTAGCATCACAAGCCTTGCCAATTCCTATTTGGAACACAAGGATTCTTTATACTGAAGCCAGTAAGTAAAGTGCAGGCAGCAGACAGCAAGTACAAAACGGGTCTATTTAGCTTTCCAAGTCCAGATTATTCTTAATTGGTCAACCAGGTTCTTTTATACTGAAAAGACCAGTGAGTCGGGTGGAAACCATGGTCAGAAAAAGTGCATCGTCTAACATGATGTTTTATACAAGCTTCTAATAAGGGACTGCCAGGAGCTGAAGTGCAGCCTGCACTGAATTTGATTATGGTAAAGTGCAGATGCAACGACCTAAGACGGGACAGGCAAATCATGGGAGGATAGTTGGTGCGATGTGCAAAGCAGTTTTGTTATTCTAAGCCAGCCCATACAAATCCAATTTTGTCCACAAAAGATATTTTATACTGGAATAACCACTGAATAAAGTGCAGGCAAGGATCAGCATGTGCAAGACGAATTTGTTTGGCTTAGCAAACCCAGATGATTCTTATTTGGTCAGCACTTTTCTTTTATGCTGGAATGACCAGTGAGGCAAGTAGAGGCAGCATTCCGATTGGATTTGATGAGGTGCATGGTGCAATGACATCTGGAATAATGATTTCAACAAGCTCTATTAAGGCGGAACCAGTAACTTAAGTGCAGACTATAGTTTGCGTAAGGTAAAGTGCAAATGTGACGGCATGGGGTGTGTGGGTTTTGGCTTGCTCTAATAGTATGATTCTTCTGAAATGGAGGGAAGACGGCTGTGCATTGACCCGATTAGAGTAGGTCTGCAATCACCCTGCCACTGCAAGCCACACCTATCGCTGCCTCATTGGATTGACATGAGTGGCCCTGCTTCAAGGTGATGGAAGGACTGGAATTTCCACTTTTAGCAGCCATCTGAGCACAAGCTTGAGAGCTTCTCTAAAGGATTTCACAGATCTGACTGATAGCTGCCCGCCAGCTCCACCCAGACATGCAGAAAAGACCATGTTGCATTGTGTTATGCCCAGGTTGCAGAACAACGGTTTCAGCCAGAAGCTCCTTAAGCTCTTTACAGCGGGACAAACGCAGACCACATGTGTCAGAGTTTCCTTCTTATAGTTATACAAACGCGATACAAAAGGGGATGATGGACGGAACGTTTGAGCCAATCAAACACTCACCCCCAGTCAACTGATCTGGGTTTAATCCATCATCATTCTTTAGCTCACTCCACCACCCCAGTTCAGACATGGCCATATGCAAATCAGTCTGACCCTGTGCCTCATGGGAACAGTCCAGCCCGAACTGCCAAGCCATGTCTTCCCTGGACCGGAAACAAGCATCCTAGGACCGGTTTCTGGCATTCCAGCCGTCATCAGCCAGGCTTGCTTGAATCCAGTGGCAAAGTGAGCAAGGGACCCACGTCTGGGCATACCCCCGCCAACTTAGGGCGAACAAAGCGATACAAAAGGGGATGATGGACGGAACGTTTGAGCCAATCAAACACTCACCCCCAGTCAACTGATCTGGGTTTAATCCATCATCATTCTTTAGCTCACTCCACCACCCCAGTTCAGACATGGCCATATGCAAATCAGTCTGACCCTGTGCCTCATGGGAACAGTCCAGCCCGAACTGCCAAGCCATGTCTTCCCTGGACCGGAAACAAGCATCCTAGGACCGGTTTCTGGCATTCCAGCCGTCATCAGCCAGGCTTGCTTGAATCCAGTGGCAAAGTGAGCAAGGGACCCACGTCTGGGCATACCCCCGCCAACTTAGGGCGAACAAAGCGATACAAAAGGGGATGATGGACGGAACGTTTGAGCCAATCAAACACTCACCCCCAGTCAACTGATCTGGGTTTAATCCATCATCATTCTTTAGCTCACTCCACCACCCCAGTTCAGACATGGCCATATGCAAATCAGTCTGACCCTGTGCCTCATGGGAACAGTCCAGCCCGAACTGCCAAGCCATGTCTTCCCTGGACCGGAAACAAGCATCCTAGGACCGGTTTCTGGCATTCCAGCCGTCATCAGCCAGGCTTGCTTGAATCCAGTGGCAAAGTGAGCAAGGGACCCACGTCTGGGCATACCCCCGCCAACTTAGGGCGAACAAAGCGATACAAAGGGGATGATGGACGGAACGTTTGAGCCAATCAAACACTCACCCCCAGTCAACTGATCTGGGTTTAATCCATCATCATTCTTTAGCTCACTCCACCACCCCAGTTCAGACATGGCCATATGCAAATCAGTCTGACCCTGTGCCTCATGGGAACAGTCCAGCCCGAACTGCCAAGCCATGTCTTCCCTGGACCGGAAACAAGCATCCTAGGACCGGTTTCTGGCATTCCAGCCGTCATCAGCCAGGCTTGCTTGAATCCAGTGGCAAAGTGAGCAAGGGACCCACGTCTGGGCATACCCCCGCCAACTTAGGGCGAACAAAGCGATACAAAGGGGATGATGGACGGAACGTTTGAGCCAATCAAACACTCACCCCCAGTCAACTGATCTGGGTTTAATCCATCATCATTCTTTAGCTCACTCCACCACCCCAGTTCAGACATGGCCATATGCAAATCAGTCTGACCCTGTGCCTCATGGGAACAGTCCAGCCCGAACTGCCAAGCCATGTCTTCCCTGGACCGGAAACAAGCATCCTAGGACCGGTTTCTGGCATTCCAGCCGTCATCAGCCAGGCTTGCTTGAATCCAGTGGCAAAGTGAGCAAGGGACCCACGTCTGGGCATACCCCCGCCAACTTAGGGCGAACAAAGCGATACAAAAGGGGATGATGGACGGAACGTTTGAGCCAATCAAACACTCACCCCCAGTCAACTGATCTGGGTTTAATCCATCATCATTCTTTAGCTCACTCCACCACCCCAGTTCAGACATGGCCATATGCAAATCAGTCTGACCCTGTGCCTCATGGGAACAGTCCAGCCCGAACTGCCAAGCCATGTCTTCCCTGGACCGGAAACAAGCATCCTAGGACCGGTTTCTGGCATTCCAGCCGTCATCAGCCAGGCTTGCTTGAATCCAGTGGCAAAGTGAGCAAGGGACCCACGTCTGGGCATACCCCCGCCAACTTAGGGCGAACAAAGCGATACAAAAGGGGATGATGGACGGAACGTTTGAGCCAATCAAACACTCACCCCCAGTCAACTGATCTGGGTTTAATCCATCATCATTCTTTAGCTCACTCCACCACCCCAGTTCAGACATGGCCATATGCAAATCAGTCTGACCCTGTGCCTCATGGGAACAGTCCAGCCCGAACTGCCAAGCCATGTCTTCCCTGGACCGGAAACAAGCATCCTAGGACCGGTTTCTGGCATTCCAGCCGTCATCAGCCAGGCTTGCTTGAATCCAGTGGCAAAGTGAGCAAGGGACCCACGTCTGGGCATACCCCCGCCAACTTAGGGCGAACAAAGCGATACAAAAGGGGATGATGGACGGAACGTTTGAGCCAATCAAACACTCACCCCCAGTCAACTGATCTGGGTTTAATCCATCATCATTCTTTAGCTCACTCCACCACCCCAGTTCAGACATGGCCATATGCAAATCAGTCTGACCCTGTGCCTCATGGGAACAGTCCAGCCCGAACTGCCAAGCCATGTCTTCCCTGGACCGGAAACAAGCATCCTAGGACCGGTTTCTGGCATTCCAGCCGTCATCAGCCAGGCTTGCTTGAATCCAGTGGCAAAGTGAGCAAGGGACCCACGTCTGGGCATACCCCCGCCAACTTAGGGCGAACAAAGCGATACAAAAGGGGATGATGGACGGAACGTTTGAGCCAATCAAACACTCACCCCCAGTCAACTGATCTGGGTTTAATCCATCATCATTCTTTAGCTCACTCCACCACCCCAGTTCAGACATGGCCATATGCAAATCAGTCTGACCCTGTGCCTCATGGGAACAGTCCAGCCCGAACTGCCAAGCCATGTCTTCCCTGGACCGGAAACAAGCATCCTAGGACCGGTTTCTGGCATTCCAGCCGTCATCAGCCAGGCTTGCTTGAATCCAGTGGCAAAGTGAGCAAGGGACCCACGTCTGGGCATACCCCCGCCAACTTAGGGCGAACAAAGCGATACAAAAGGGGATGATGGACGGAACGTTTGAGCCAATCAAACACTCACCCCCAGTCAACTGATCTGGGTTTAATCCATCATCATTCTTTAGCTCACTCCACCACCCCAGTTCAGACATGGCCATATGCAAATCAGTCTGACCCTGTGCCTCATGGGAACAGTCCAGCCCGAACTGCCAAGCCATGTCTTCCCTGGACCGGAAACAAGCATCCTAGGACCGGTTTCTGGCATTCCAGCCGTCATCAGCCAGGCTTGCTTGAATCCAGTGGCAAAGTGAGCAAGGGACCCACGTCTGGGCATACCCCCGCCAACTTAGGGCGAACAAAGCGATACAAAGGGGATGATGGACGGAACGTTTGAGCCAATCAAACACTCACCCCCAGTCAACTGATCTGGGTTTAATCCATCATCATTCTTTAGCTCACTCCACCACCCCAGTTCAGACATGGCCATATGCAAATCAGTCTGACCCTGTGCCTCATGGGAACAGTCCAGCCCGAACTGCCAAGCCATGTCTTCCCTGGACCGGAAACAAGCATCCTAGGACCGGTTTCTGGCATTCCAGCCGTCATCAGCCAGGCTTGCTTGAATCCAGTGGCAAAGTGAGCAAGGGACCCACGTCTGGGCATACCCCCGCCAACTTAGGGGCGAACAAAGCGATACAAAGGGGATGATGGACGGAACGTTTGAGCCAATCAAACACTCACCCCCAGTCAACTGATCTGGGTTTAATCCATCATCATTCTTTAGCTCACTCCACCACCCCAGTTCAGACATGGCCATATGCAAATCAGTCTGACCCTGTGCCTCATGGGAACAGTCCAGCCCGAACTGCCAAGCCATGTCTTCCCTGGACCGGAAACAAGCATCCTAGGACCGGTTTCTGGCATTCCAGCCGTCATCAGCCAGGCTTGCTTGAATCCAGTGGCAAAGTGAGCAAGGGACCCACGTCTGGGCATACCCCCGCCAACTTAGGGCGAACAAAGCGATACAAAAGGGATGATGGACGGAACGTTTGAGCCAATCAAACACTCACCCCCAGTCAACTGATCTGGGTTTAATCCATCATCATTCTTTAGCTCACTCCACCACCCCAGTTCAGACATGGCCATATGCAAATCAGTCTGACCCTGTGCCTCATGGGAACAGTCCAGCCCGAACTGCCAAGCCATGTCTTCCCTGGACCGGAAACAAGCATCCTAGGACCGGTTTCTGGCATTCCAGCCGTCATCAGCCAGGCTTGCTTGAATCCAGTGGCAAAGTGAGCAAGGGACCCACGTCTGGGCATACCCCCGCCAACTTAGGGCGAACAAAGCGATACAAAAGGGGATGATGGACGGAACGTTTGAGCCAATCAAACACTCACCCCCAGTCAACTGATCTGGGTTTAATCCATCATCATTCTTTAGCTCACTCCACCACCCCAGTTCAGACATGGCCATATGCAAATCAGTCTGACCCTGTGCCTCATGGGAACAGTCCAGCCCGAACTGCCAAGCCATGTCTTCCCTGGACCGGAAACAAGCATCCTAGGACCGGTTTCTGGCATTCCAGCCGTCATCAGCCAGGCTTGCTTGAATCCAGTGGCAAAGTGAGCAAGGGACCCACGTCTGGGCATACCCCCGCCAACTTAGGGCGAACAAAGCGATACAAAAGGGGATGATGGACGGAGACGTTTGAGCCAATCAAACACTCACCCCCAGTCAACTGATCTGGGTTTAATCCATCATCATTCTTTAGCTCACTCCACCACCCCAGTTCAGACATGGCCATATGCAAATCAGTCTGACCCTGTGCCTCATGGGAACAGTCCAGCCCGAACTGCCAAGCCATGTCTTCCCTGGACCGGAAACAAGCATCCTAGGACCGGTTTCTGGCATTCCAGCCGTCCATCATCCCCTTTTGTATCGCTTTGTTCGCCCTAAGTTGGCGGGGGTATGCCCAGACGTGGGTCCCTTGCTCACTTTGCCACTGGATTCAAGCAAGCCTGGCTGATGACGGCTGGAATGCCAGAAACCGGTCCTAGGATGCTTGTTTCCGGTCCAGGGAAGACATGGCTTGGCAGTTCGGGCTGGACTGTTCCCATGAGGCACAGGGTCAGACTGATTTGCATATGGCCATGTCTCAACTGGGGTGGTGGAGTGAGCTAAAGAATGATGATGGATTAAACCCAGATCAGTTGACTGGGGGTGAGTGTTTGATTGGCTCAAACGTTCCGTCCATCATCCCCTTTTGTATCGCTTTGTTCGCCTAAGTTGGCGGGGTATGCCCAGACGTGGGTCCCTTGCTCACTTTGCCACTGGATTCAAGCAAGCCTGGCTGATGACGGCTGGAATGCCAGAAACCGGTCCTAGGATGCTTGTTTCCGGTCCAGGAAGACATGGCTTGGCAGTTCGGGCTGGACTGTTCCCATGAGGCACAGGGTCAGACTGATTTGCATATGGCCATGTCTGAACTGGGGTGGTGGAGTGAGCTAAAGAATGATGATGGATTAAACCCAGATCAGTTGACTGGGGGTGAGTGTTTGATTGGCTCAAACGTTCCGTCCATCATCCCCTTTTGTATCGCTTTGTTCGCCCTAAGTTGGCGGGGGTATGCCCAGACGTGGGTCCCTTGCTCACTTTGCCACTGGATTCAAGCAAGCCTGGCTGATGACGGCTGGAATGCCAGAAACCGGTCCTAGGATGCTTGTTTCCGGTCCAGGAAGACATGGCTTGGCAGTTCGGGCTGGACTGTTCCCATGAGGCACAGGGTCAGACTGATTTGCATATGGCCATGTCTGAACTGGGGTGGTGGAGTGAGCTAAAGAATGATGATGGATTAAACCCAGATCAGTTGACTGGGGGTGAGTGTTTGATTGGCTCAAACGTTCCGTCCATCATCCCCTTTTGTATCGCTATAGTTATACAAACAGCAGTTGTGTTCCGAGGATCCAGTTAAACGCCCAAATTTGTGACCTTTAAAGGGAATTAAACAGCATCTCAGCCTCATGAGTTCTTTTTTAAAGGCCAGTTTCATGGGGCTGGATAGATATAATGCTTTCTCCTGATCATGGCACAAAGTCTCACATAAGTCGGCATTGGCCTTTTGAGAAAGCTCTTGTTTATCTTTGTCTCCAGATCTTATTTTTGCAGTTTGGGCCAACAGTTTTACAGTTAGCTTCGGAGTCAGATTTTGTTCGAAAATGTTCTGTGCTCCAAGGGATTCGATTGCGTTCCTCACGTAGGGCTCCCACTGGAGTTATTTTTTTTATCTTGGATGCCTTGTCCTATCATTTCTTTGAGGGACCCTGGAGGGCCATCCTTGAGCTTCACGTAATATTCCAAGAACTGAGCTTTCAGGATATAGGATTGTTTACAAAGGTTGAATTCCAGCTGTATTTGAGACTACAGTGCAGCGCCAGGGAGGTTGAATAAACGTCTGTAACACCTTGTTTGGGCTTTATCCAGCTATGAGGAAATATGGTCTTTAAATATAAATGAACCATATGTGAGAGTTGGCATACATTTGGCATCTATTACTTTGCAGATGCCAGTGAGGTCTGGACCACGCACCTTTAATGCCAATGTTCTGAAGGTCATTGTCATGGACAAGGCAGATTCCTTTAGGCTGGAGAGGAGTGTAATATGGGAAATATGGGAACCACGCTGATTAAGCAGAAGAAGCCTTCACCACAGCAAACAGGAGTACACGTTGCATCATTGACCATTGTTTTGTCATATTCAAATCAAGATTTTGCAACCCAGACTTGTTTTGGAGTAAATGTAAATGTCATTGTTGTGTGTTGAGCATTGCACAATCCTGCTGTGTGAGATGGGATGCCTCTAAATAAAAGCCCAGACAGCAACATGATGTCTCCAGAGAACAACAACATTACTTGCCATGTGGACTGTATGTGTTCCTTTGCAGGAGCCTCAATATTTTGTCTGATGCCCACTGTGGTAGATGCATCTTTTTCATCTACTGTTGCCTGATGCTCCTGAGTCAATGGTGTACCTGAAGATGGGAAAAGTTGTGCCACGTCTTGCCTGAGACCCAGTGGAAGGTAGAAAATTCAGCTTCGGCACATCAGCTGTCTGGTGGAGAGCTGGTATGACATCTCCTTGAGATTTCATATTTTGTGAAGTTATTTTCTCATTCTGCCTGGGTGTTACATGTAAATCACCAGTCCGGGCGCTAGTGCCCCATTGGTTTGCTCACACCAGCAGACAGTTCCCCAGTGGCTTTCTGATGGAATTACCAGCACTGAAGATATATTAAGATAGAGCAGCCTTCATCGCCTTCAAAAGGCACATTTTCCTGTAGGGCCCCTATGAAGTCCATTGGTGTGTCATCTATCCCAGTGACATTTGAATTCTCGATCCTGGAGTGTTCGCTTCTAACACTCAATGGCTTAAGATTGACCTGATTTTCCTGAAGGTCAGCATGACCTGCAGCCAGACCCTTCTGAAGCATTGCAGTGTGGTCCTGCTCTTTAATGAATCAATCATAAAAATTAAAGAATTACACCCTGTGAGCCTGTGCATTAGATATTTGTGGTCTGGTAAGAGCAGACGCCATTCAGTGTTGGTCCTGAATCCCTTACTCCGGGCTGCATGTCATTACCTGTGTTTCTCTCCACATAATGTCTTATAGCGACCAAGCAATGCTGCTGTCATCACTGCAGGGAATGCTGTTCATGCTTGACTTTCCAACTTCATGTTGTGTAGTAGCTTCAGCAGGTATTATAGTAGTACCTATAAAGAAGAAATACAATTAGCAGTGTCAAGAGTTTTTGCACCATTCGCGTCATGTTAAGGTGACAGAATGCTTCTTCGTGTCCTCAAAACATATGACATGCAAAGGATATCCAAGGGCATGCTGATTGTTGGCATGAGTGGATGATCATTTTGGTAGTTGGGTGTGGGGCTAGCCCACCTGCATGAAACCGTTAAATGTATAGGCCTGTGTGTAGTTTCTGCGATTTTCTCCACAAATTATCCATAATTTCACTATAAAATCATGCGGTATTAGGCAAAATGTCAATTACAGGCTTTGTTGACAAAATGTTCACAAAGCTTTGACTAGTGTGGAAGCTGAACATTTTACGCAAATTTCACCACATAATAATATTGAAATGCCTTAAGTATTAAACCTGAAAATGCTTAATAAGTTAAACATGAGAAAATGTGTCTTTATTTAATGTGCAAATGTGAAAAAGCTGTTTATTTTCTGCAGAAAGCTTCCATTTCTATTGTCCTCCAGTTGCCAGGCCGCACTATTCATTTATTCTGATCTATCTCTTTAAGAAAATAAATGCTTCTCTTAAAATAGTGATTTAACATTATAATCGAACTCTCGAGCTTGACTTTTTGTGAAAACGTGATGTTTCATAAAAAATGTATTCTTTCTTTCCTCACACCATATGACTTCACTGGAATTAGATTGTTTTCCTTGCCACATATGCATAATGAACAAGTGTATAAATGAAAAGAAAATGTTTGCTCTAGCTTGCATTTCGTGATCTAACCAGGACATACCAGAATTTGAATTTTTCATTTCATAGAACAGCTACTTGACACCAGACAGCTAACAGAGTAGGCTTGCAAAAGGCTCTCATGAGAACCTTCATAGATGTAACTTTTTGTAATTCGTTGTGGTCATTTCTAACTGACTTCATGCTGGAGCTGAGATTTACCGTGGGAACTGAGGGCGAAGACGACGGACCATCGAAAGACCTTTCACCATTGGATGATGACATTCACCTATGTTTGCAACATGTTTAACTGCTTTTTATATAGTACGTGTTCCTAGCTAGAGAACTTTAAACACTCTTCCATGCATCCCTACCCTGCCATGCCCCTTGGCACTTTGCTGTGCTAGCCCGACTTACCATAAGCTACTGCTTACGGTGATTTCTTTGTTTCCTTACACCTTGTGAGGAGATATTCCTGTTATATGCTGATCATAACTAATGCTGTGATTCCTTCCTTCTCACCCTTTTAGATGGTTGTGACTGCAATTGCCCAGATAACCCGACTGAATCTCTAGAACGAGCCTTTACAGGGAGTTCATTTTATCTCTTAGTTATCTGAATCTGCTCCGAAATCTACTTGCTCTTTTCCAGGAAGACTCTGAATGGGTTCTTGTTAGGATAGGATAGGTCCTTTAGTTTAGAATAGGAAGGATACTCTGATTGGAACACACTGTTTTTACTTTTCTATGCTTGATCTAACCAACTTTATTTTTTATTATTTCTGTAATCGGTTCACCACTAATTTGAATAAAAGAACAAAAAACACCGACTAATCTACTAGAATGAGAGAATCAAGGGCTAAATGTACAAAAAAGTCTGTTTGCGATTTCCTAATTGCAAATTTTTGCAATTCGCAATTAAGAAATCGCAAACAGCTCTGTACAACAGTGTCTCAGACGCTGTTTATGATTCCCAATGGGTCGCAAATGGACCTGCCTCATCAATATTCATGAGGCAGGTCGCAATTTGCAACCCATTGGGAATGGCTACAATCACAGGGGTGGTGGCCTGCTGGGGTCAGCAGACCACCATGTCTGTGATTGCTTTTTAAATAAAGTAATTATTTTTTGTAATGCAGCCCGTTTGTAAGCTGTAATGAGCCGCAATTGTAGTGTTTCTTTTTGATTTTCTAATCAGTATGTTTCGGTTTTAAAAGTGTATTTCTATCTAGACTCTTGGTTTTATTGATGGCTGCATCTATGGTCCTGCTCTTGTATCTCCTTGCTAGGAATCTGTTTTTACTTTCCAGTTGTATTTTTTGTAGATCAATGGGGTTGTTGCATATTCGTTTAATTCTCAGCATTTCCCCATAGGGGATACTATTGCTCCCCCTCGAAAAGCGGATCTCCTCCCTATCATTGTACCGTGTTAGTGAATGGACGTCCAGTTACCGCGTTGGCTGACACAGGTTGCCTACAAAGTGTGGTTCGACCCCAAGACCTTGGACCCGGACTCGGTCCGATCGATGGAACAGTCGCCATACGTTGCGTTCATGGTGACACCAAGCCGTACCCCACAACACACGTACAGATACAACACCCCCATGACACGGGAACCACTCTGAAGGTGGGGCTCATCCCTCGTCTGCCGGAACAAGCCATCCTCGGGAATGACTACCCCGTCCTAGCGCGGTTGCTGCACAGGACCACCCCAGAAGAAGAGGAATGGTGGACCACGGCACCCTTTTCCCAAGAAGTCGACAAGGAGTGGCCCCCGTCGAAACCCCGGAAAAGCCGAAGACAGAGAAGGGCAGAAAAAGGGAGTAACTCGTTAGTGCTACCAGTCCTACGAGAGGAGAACCCCTGGGAAACCGACAGAAGTTTCCATATGACACAAAGGGAAGACCCCGTTCTACAAGAAGCCTGGGACAAGGCCCTAGCGGGCGAAGACCCCCTTCATGTATGTCCATACTTCTTCACGAGAAAAGGGTTGTTATATAGGAAAGGGAGTCCCTCACAAACACCCCAGCTGTTAGTTCCAGGCCCGTTTCGGGAGAAGGTATTATTCCTGGCCCATAGTCACCTCTTGGGGGGGCATTTTGGTAATGATAAAACCGAAAAACACATCACGGAGCGGTTTTACTGGCCCGGCATATACCAAACCGTTAAGAAGTATTGCCGGGAATGTCCAATCTGCCAGAAAAACAATAAGTACCGTCCTCCCCAAGCCCCCCTGCGACCCCTACCAATCATAGGCGAACCCTTCCACCGGATAGGGATGGACATAATCGGCCCATTATTGCCTTCTAGAAGTGGGTGTCGGTATGTTCTCGTAATGGTCGATTATGCCACCCGTTTTCCGGAGGCCATACCATTGCGCCGCCCAGACGCACCTAACATTGCTAAAGCGATGATAACAGTATTCTCACGGGTGGGATTCCCAAGGGAGATCCTAACGGATCAAGGAACCCCATTCGTATCGCGGCTCATGAGGCAGGTGTGTAACCAGTTAGGAGTGAAGCAAATACGAACAGCGGCATATCATCCTCAGACGGATGGTTTAGTCGAGCGATACAACGCCACTATTAAAACCACCCTAAAAAAGCTTTTGGCCCTTGAGTCTAGGAAATGGGAAGACATGTTGCCCTTGGCATTATTTGCCATCAGGTGCAAAGAACAAAAAAGTACTGGGTATTCCCCATTCGAGTTGCTGTATGGTC
This sequence comes from Calotriton arnoldi, assembly GCA_963921515.1. NCBI lineage: Eukaryota > Metazoa > Chordata > Amphibia > Caudata > Salamandridae > Calotriton > Calotriton arnoldi. Next base: position 109,434 of record CAWUFW010018825.1, on the reverse strand, counting down.
ATAAACCACGTACCTTCTTAGAAATGGCACAAGAGAAATGGGAGACTGAACCGAGCGAGACCAAACCCTTGATAGAATATGTTTCTAACTTACGAACACACTTAGGTCAAATAAGGGCAGTAGTAAGGAACAACCTGGAAGAGGCACAAACAGCGCAAAAGAGCCAATACGACAAAAAAGCAAAAGAAAGAACCTTTGAGATAGGCGACCCTGTGTTACTGATGATGGCTTCTTCCGATCACAAATTACTAGGGCAGTGGCAGGGTCCCTATACAGTGGTAGAGAAAGTGACCCCTGTGACGTACCGCATCGAAACGGACCCGACCAGGCATACCTCCCAGATCTATCATGTCAATTTGTTGAAAAGATGGGAGGGTCCCTTGCCGGCTCTCGTGAACGTAGCAGTGACTCCAGCTCCTTTGTTCCACCAAAGCATAGACCCTGACCTCCCTGGGGAACCAAGACGTGTATTATCGGAGGTGCTGAGCCCCCTCCAGGATACCTTCTCCACCTCGCCGGGAAGGACTTCCCTCTGTGATCACGCCATAAAAACCCCTCCAGGGAAACGGGTACGTCTCAGGCCTTACCGTATCCCTGAGGCACGTCGACAGACCATCAGGGAGGAGGTTCAACAGATGTTGCAGATGGACATCATTGAACCCTCCGTGAGCGAATGGAACTCGCCCATTGTCCTTGTACCAAAGCCGGATGGTTCGGTACGCTTCTGCATAGACTTTAGAGAGGTCAACAAGGTCTCGGAGTTTGACACATACCCCCTTCCTAGGGTTGACGAAATGGTAGAGAGGATAGGTCGGGCTAAATACATCAGTACGTTGGATCTGTGCAAGGGGTACTGGCAGATTCCCTTGAGAAAACAGGATAGAGAAAAAACTGCCTTCTCTACTCCTGATGGTTTATTCCAGTTCAAGGTGTTGCCCTTTGGGTTACACGGGGCCCCCGCCACCTTTCAGAGAGCCATGAATAAAATACTACAGCCCCATGAAAGCTATGCTGGAGCCTATATCGATGACATAATCATCTATAGTGATACCTGGAAACAACACTTACTTCACCTTTTTCAGGTGGTACAGACCTTGGAACAACATGGTCTTAAAATCAACCCAGCGAAAAGCCGTCTTGCAGCCCAGACAGTCCGCTACCTGGGTTACTTGTTGGGGGAAGGAGTTATAAGGCCCCAAAACAACAAACTCACTGCCATATCCCAGATAGCCGTGCCTCGGACAAAAAGGGAACTCCGAGCATTCCTGGGGTTACTCGGATACTATCGCCGCTTTATCCCCCGTTTCTCCCAAATAGCCGCTCCTCTTACCAATCTCCTTCAGAAAAACGTCAGAACTGAGGAAATGTTGAAGCATCCCTCATCTGACGTGATGTACGCCTTTGAACACCTTAAAACTTCCCTCACCTCAGATACCGTACTAGCCAGTCCTGACTATTCACTTCCCTTCATCCTTCAGACGGATGCCTCGGATCAGGGTTTAGGGGCGGTCTTATCGCAGAACACTAAACAAGGAGAGAGGCCCATACTGTACATCAGCCGGAAGTTGTTTCCAAGAGAAAGGAATTATGCGACCATAGAAAAGGAGGCTCTAGCCATTAAATGGGCCATACACACCCTGCGGTACTATCTCGAGGACGTGAGTTCACGTTATATACCGACCATGCGCCCTTAGCATGGCTAGCCAGGAATAAGGGAAACAACGAAAGAGTCCTCAGATGGTTCTTGTCCCTCCAATCGTACCGATTCCAAACCAAACACAGAAAGGGGTCCGAGCAAGGTAATGCAGACTACCTGTCTAGGTTTCCCCGAGACCATGACATTAGTAGAGAGACAGCAAGGGAGAGGGGATGTGGGAAGATAAGCGAGGAGCCATATTCTTACCCTGTTTGGGGGCCCGCCCCGTAGAAATATAGCATCCTCCGGTATCCTATGCCCCAAAGGAGGCGATCCGATAGCGGAGGGAAACGACAAGACACACCCCCTTTCCTGTTTCCCTACAGCGGAACATCGACATGGGACCGGAAGTGGGAGGAGATGACCCCGGAAGTCCGTTCCCAGGACCAATGAAAGAGGACGGGAACGAGGAAGAGTTGTCGTGGACCAACTCCGGAGAGAGAGCAAGCAGGAGGTCGGGCGAGGAAGCGGGGCACGGGTAATACGCACATAAAAGAACCCCGATTTCACAGGTGTGTTGTACGGTTCCGATACTTGGGAATTCCGACGTACGCCCTTATCCCTCACCGATGCACTGAGCACTTCCTATCCTCCTCGGAGTTAGTTGCCTTTCACGAGAGTCTACCCTGTTTTGGACGTGATCTCTATGACACTTGGGTGTGGTGACGGACCTACCTGCTATTGGATTTCTTAGTTGATACAACCCCCCTTTTCCGTACAGTGATTGACGGCCCCCTTTTCTCCTCTCTTATGAGCCTCCGGAGAGACACCAACCAGACGGAGAAGCCGGATCCGACCCTACAACCCGAAGCCACCAAGACGGATCAACGGGAAGAAAGCGACGGGACACTAGACATACCCTCTACTCCCCCGATCCCTGTTAATAAACAACCATTTTTTGGAAAATACATTCAGCCTCCGCGTCTGCATATCCGACCTGCCCTCCCACAAGTATTTTTTACAGAGTGCCTCTGCCATCAATTCCTGGCCATGCTGGCAGTGCACTTCACCTGTAATATTTCTTACAGAATGCCTCTGCCATGCTGGCAGTGCACTTCACCTGTCGTAATCTTTACAGAATACCTCTGCCACCAATGCCTGGTCACGCTGGTGGTGCACTTCACCTGTAATATTTTTTACTGAAGGCCTCTGCCACGCTGGTGGTGCACTTCACCTGAAGTATTTTTACAGAATGCCTCTGCCACGCTGGCAGTGCACTTCACCTGTTGTATTTTTTACAGAAGGCCTCTGCCACGCTGGTGGTGCACTTCACCTGCAGTATTTTAAACAGAATGCCTCTGCCACGCTGGTGGTGCACTTCAGCTGCAGTATATTTTACAGAAGGCCTCTATCACGCTGGTAGTGCACTTCACCTGCAGTATTTTTTAACAGAATGCCTCTGCCACGCTGGTGGTGCACTTCACCTGTTGTATTTTTACAGAATGCCTCTGCCACGCTGGCAGTGCACTTCACCTGTTGTATTATTTACAGAAGGCCTCTGCCACGCTGGTGGTGCACTTCACCTGCAGTATTTTAAACAGAATGCCTCTGCCACGCTGGTGGTGCACTTCACCTGCAGTATTTTTTACGGAAGGCCTCTACCACGCTGGAAGTGCACTTCACCTGCAGTATTTTTTAACAGAATGCCTCTGCCACGCTGGTGGTGCACTTCACCTGTTGTATTTTTACAGAATGCCTCTGCCACGCTGGTAGTGCACTTCACCTACAGTATTCTTTACAGAATGCCTCTGCCACGCTGGTAGTGCACTTGACTTGCAGTATTTTTTACGGAAGGCCTCTGCCACGCTGGTAGTGCACTTCACCTGTTGTATTTTTTACGGAAGGCCTCTGCCACGCTGGTAGTGCACTTCACCTGCAGTATTTTTTACGGAAGGCCTCTGCCACGCTGGTAGTGCACTTCACCTGTTGTATTTTTTACAGAAGGCCTCTGCCACGCTGGTAGTGCACTTCACCTGTTGTATTTTTTACAGAAGGCCTCTGCCACGCTGGTAGTGCACTTCACCTGCAGTATTTTTTACGGAAGGCCTCTGCCACGCTGGTAGTGCACTTCACCTGCAGTATTTTTTACGGAAGGCCTCTACCACGCTGGTAGTGCACTTCACCTGCAGTATTTTTTACAGAATGCCTCTGCCACGCTGGTGGTGCACTTCACCTGTTGTATTTTTACAGAATGCCTCTGCCACGCTGGTAGTGCACTTCACCTGTTGTATTTTTTACAGAAGGCCTCTGCTACGCTGGTAGTGCACTTCACCTGCAGTATTTTTTATGGAAGGCATCTGCCACGCTGGTAGTGCACTTCACCTGCAGTATTTTTTATGGAAGGCCTCTGCCACGCTGGTAGTGCACTTCACCTGTTGTATTTTTTACGGAAGGCCTCTGCCACGCTGGTAGTGCACTTCACCTGTTGTATTTTTTACAGAAGGCCTCTGCCACGCTGGTAGTGCACTTCACCTGCAGTATTTTTACGGAAGGCCTCTGCCACGCTGGTAGTGCACTTCACCTGTTGTATTTTTACAGAAGGCCTCTGCCACGCTGGTAGTGCACTTCACCTGTTGTATTTTTACAGAAGGCCTCTGCCACGCTGGTAGTGCACTTCACCTGCAGTATTTTTACGGAAGGCCTCTGCCACGCTGGTAGTGCACTTCACCTGCAGTATTTTTACGGAAGGCCTCTACCACGCTGGTAGTGCACTTCACCTGCAGTATTTTTTACAGAATGCCTCTGCCACGCTGGTGGTGCACTTCACCTGTTGTATTTTTACAGAATGCCTCTGCCACGCTGGTAGTGCACTTCACCTGTTGTATTTTTACAGAAGGCCTCTGCTACGCTGGTAGTGCACTTCACCTGCAGTATTTTTACGGAAGGCCTCTACCACGCTGGTAGTGCACTTCACCTGCAGTATTTTTCACAGAATGCCTCTGCCACGCTGGTGGTGCACTTCACCTGTTGTATTTTTACAGAATGCCTCTGCCACACTGGTAGTGCACTGCACCTGTTGTATTTTTACAGAATGCCTCTGCCACGCTGGCAGTGCACTTCACCTGTTGTATTTTTTACAGAAGGCCTCTGCCACGCTGGTGGTGCACTTCACCTGCAGTATTTTAAACAGAATGCCTCTGCCACGCTGGTGGTGCACTTCACCTGCAGTATTTTTTACGGTAGGCCTCTGCCACGCTGGTAGTGCACTTCACCTGCAGTATTTTTTACGGACGGCCTCTGCCACGCTGGTAGTGCACTTCACCTGCAGTATTTTTTACGGAAGGCATCTGCCACGCTGGTAGTGCACTTCACCTGCAGTATTTTTTACGGAAGGCCTCTGCCACGCTGGTAGTGCACTTCACCTGTTGTATTTTTTCACAGAATGCCTCTGCCACGCTGGTGGTGCACTTCACCTGTTGTATTTTTACAGAATGCCTCTGCCACACTGGTAGTGCACTGCACCTGTTGCATTTTTACAGAATGCCTCTGCCACGCTGGCAGTGCACTTCACCTGTTGTATTTTTTACAGAAGGCCTCTGCCACGCTGGTGGTGCACTTCATCTGCAGTATTTTAAACAGAATGCCTCTGCCACGCTGGTGGTGCACTTCACCTGCAGTATTTTTTACGGAAGGCCTCTACCACGCTGGTAGTGCACTTCACCTGTTGTTTTTTTTAACAGAATGCCTCTGCCATGCTGGTGGTGCACTTCACCTGTTGTATTTTTACAGAATGCCTCTGCCAAGCTGGTAGTGCACTTCACCTACAGTATTCTTTACAGAATGCCTCTGCCACGCTGGTAGTGCACTTGACTTGCAGTATTTTTTACGGAAGGCCTCTGCCACGCTGGCAGTGCACTTCACCTGTTGTATTTTTTACGGAAGGCCTCTGCCACGCTGGTAGTGCACTTCACCTGTTGTATTTTTTACAGAAGGCCTCTGCCACGCTGGTAGTGCACTTCACCTGCAGTATTTTTTACGGAAGGCCTCTGCCACGCTGGTAGTGCACTTCACCTGTTGTATTTTTTACAGAAGGCCTCTGCCACGCTGGTAGTGCACTTCACCTGTTGTATTTTTACAGAATGCCTCTGCCATGCTGGTAGTGCACTTCACCTGTTGTATTTTTTACAGAAGGCCTCTGCTACGCTGGTAGTGCACTTCACCTGCAGTATTTTTTACGGAAGGCCTCTACCACGCTGGTAGTGCACTTCACCTGCAGTATTTTTTACAGAATGCCTCTGCCACGCTGGTGGTGCACTTCACCTGTTGTATTTTTACAGAATGCCTCTGCCACGCTGGTAGTGCACTTCACCTGTTGTATTTTTTACAGAAGGCCTCTGCTACGCTGGTAGTGCACTTCACCTGCAGTATTTTTTACGGAAGGCCTCTGCCACGCTGGTAGTGCACTTCACCTGTTGTATTTTTTACGGAAGGCATCTGCCATGCTGGTAGTGCACTTCACCTGCAGTATTTTTTACGGAAGGCCTCTGCCACGCTGGTAGTGCACTTCACCTGCAGTATTTTTTATGGAAGGCCTCTGCCACCCTGGTAGTGCACTTCACCTGCAGTATTTTTTACGGAAGGCCTCTGCCACGCTGATAGTGCACTTCACCTGCAGTATTTTTTACGGAAGGCCTCTGCCACGCTGGTAGTGCACTTCACCTGCAGTATTTTTTACAGAAGGCCTCTGCCACGCTGGTAGTGCACTTCACCTGTTGTATTTTTTACGGAAGGCCTCTGCCACGCTGGTAGTGCACTTCACCTGCAGCATTTTTTATGGAAGGCCTCTGCCACGCTGGCAGTGCACTTCACCTGTTGTATTTTTTACAGAAGGCCTCTGCCACGCTGGCAGTGCACTTCACCTGTAGTATATTTTACAGAAGGCCTCTGCCACACTGGTAGTGCACTTCACCTGTAGTATTTTTTACAGAAGGCCTCTGCCACACTGGTAGTGCACTTCACTTGCAGTATTTTTTACAGAAGGCCTCTGCCACGCTGGTAGTGCACTTGACTTGCAGTATTTTTTATAGCATGCCTCTGCCACGCTGGTGGTGCACTTCACCTGTATTATTTTAAACAGAATGCCTCTGCCACGCTGGTAGTGCACTTCACCTGTATTATTTTAAACAGAATGCTTCTGCCTCTCTAGTAGTGTCCGTGTGAAGCCGCTAAGCCATGTGGTTCACAACTTCACTTTTTGTTTTTCAAACTTTTGCCAGGTTCACCAATTGTGCAGAAGGCAAGATGAAAAAAAAAGTAGGCAGCAAAAGAGGTGCATCCATGATTGGGTGATGTTTATGCGCTGTCACTCATGGCAGTGGGACCAGTCAAGTGTGATAAGCAAACACATCCCGCCACCCCGATGTCCCATCCAGGGAACAGGCTGCTGTGGTATGTTGGTGTCCCTGTCAATTTTATTTGTAAGACTTGCACCGCAGAACTCAATGGCTTCCATGCAGAGTTACCATGCGGTCCTCATTCTGTGTGCAGGAGCTCATGGGAGGCTTCAGTGTCCTGGGAAAGGTGACTGCCTCATTACTTCAGTGCAATCTGGCAAAGTAACATCCTGCTCCTCCGCAAATGAGTTTCAGCACCCAGTCAGGGGTAAGTAGCTCTATTAAAGTTGATTAGGAAGGATAGTGGAAAAAAAGGAATCCCTTTCTCCACTGGGACACAAAAGTTGTGGCTGACGCCGATGATGTTTTAATTTTCACAGAAGAAGCTGACAGAGCTATTCCCTGTATCTTGAAAGTGATTTCGGACTACATGGAATTTTCTGGCTTCTCACTAAATAAAGACAAAACACAAAGGGGTCGATTCCGATCTCGGCCGGAAGCGCACCGAATAGGATTCGTCCGGAAAAAATACGAGCCGAACGCGTTTTTCCCGAACGATTCGAACAGTCGTCCGAGCGAGCAAGTACGATGCGCATTACTGCCAAAATTCCGAGCGAGCCGTACGTTCCCAATCCAGCTCCAGTTCCCCGACCGAGCTGGATCCGTAAACGCCGATTCGAGTCGCACAGAAGTAAATACACAGCACCTTCCGGCAGGACTAGAACGATGCGCAATCCGTACGCGCCGAACTGGTCTCTACGTCCGGCACGTCAGAGCATCCGGGAGAGCTGCACATAAGCTCCGATTCGTGCCACAAGACGATCCACGGCTACGAGACGAACAAGCCAGCTATGAGTACGAGTCGAAGCCACGAGACGAACCAACCATGAATCCCATCGCGCAGGTCCTACCAATACTGTACATCTATTACCGGAACCGGTACGGATGCGTACGGCGCAGACGGTAAGTCAGACACCCACTACACAAACAAGCGACACGTACCCGACATATGTCACACACACATAGGGATGCAGAAATGACGTACACTAGCAACAGCAGAACCATAGGGGCGGGATGGCTATCACCAATGCCATACACACCCAGAGGGGCCTGATGGCTACCACCACCACCACCCCTACTCATGGGGGGCTGGATGCCTGTCACTACTACCATCCCCACTCATAGGGGGATGGATGCCTACCACTACCACCACCCCTACTCATGGGGGCCTGGATGCCTGTCACTACTATCATCCCCACTCATAGGGGGATGGATGCCTACCACTACCACCACCCCTACTCATGGGGGCTGGATGCCTGTCACTACTATCATCCCCACTCATAGGGGGATGGATGCCTACCACTACCACCACCCCTACTCATGGGGGCTGGATGCCTGTCACTACCACCACCCCTACTCATGGGGGCCTGGATGCCTGTCACTACTATCATCCCAACTCATAGGGGGATGGATGCCTACCACTACCACCACCCCTACTCATGGGGGGCTGGATGCCTGTCACTACTATCATCCCCACTCATAGGGGGATGGATGCCTACCACTACCACCACCCCTACTCATGGGGGGCTGGATGCCTGTCACTACCACCACCTCAACTCATGGGGGGATGGATGCCTACCACTACCACCACCCCTACTCGTGTGGGCCTGAATGCCTACCACTACTACCATCCCCACTCATAGGTCGGGTAATGCATGACACAACCAGCATACTCCAACATAAGGAATGTCAGCAAAAGACATCCCCCCAACATCATGACAAGAGTGTGTAGACTGTATCAAATGCCTACAACACTGAACATGACATTGAACATACAATGTGACCCCCTATCACATGTGTCACACAAAAATGTGTGTGGCCTTCACAATGCAAGCAGACCATGACCACTGTGGGTATGGGGTCTAAACCCCCATCATCACAGTGACCAAAAGGTAAGTGTGGGGTCCATAGCTGAAGCACATTTTGAACAATGTGGCAATGGGGCCTAAACCCCCATCATCACAGTGACCAAAAGGTAAGTGTTGTCATGGAAAAAGCTGCAACTGCCAAACAGCATGGATGATTCCTGGTCACAGAACAACAAACACATCAGTGGCAAAGTAGTGGTTGTGCCCCATAGCAACATAGATTGGGTGAGGCAAACAGTGCAGTGCAAATAAAACATACATTTGGCCATGTGCAGACAAACATCACCCATGGGGACTGACATTGTCTCCATTTATCAATTACACAATGCCAGAAGTGACCATCATAATGCAGACCCACATATCTGCACTAATGGACACACAAATGTAGATATCCTGTGGAGACTGTAGATGTGAGGTGAACAAATACCATACCATGGCAGCAATGGGACATACAAACCATGATTATTGTGCTGACTGATGACCTAGGAGTCCCAGGGACAGCATGGGAAATCCTCCAAACAACATACAGGCAATGGCACACTAAAGATATGCCAATGCAGTGGTGCAGATGCACAAACACAAACAGGCAGCCTCATACTGCATATCAAACACAACAGGTGATGGGGGTGTGCCAGTGTCCCCAGGCAACCACACAACACATGAGGAGGCCTGAATTCCAATTACACAGATGTGTATACAGTGCCATACAAAAGTAACTCATGGATCGGATTCCCCTATGTGGGCAATCAGGCATTGTTAGATGAGAGGGAGCCCAAATTACACATGTCACACAAGCTTGTAGGAACAGCAACTAACACAGCAAGAGACAGACCCACCACAGCACTACCCCCAGGGACCCCACATTGTGGTGACACTAGCCTGCATGATAATCCCACTGTGATGACAAATGGTAGATGTGGTTCACACTGTGAACCACAGCCATGTGTCCTGAGCAACAAACTACCATCACACCTACACAAGCACAAATCAATCAGCACGGCCTGTCAGCCAAGGCCAATATGGAGGTAGGGGTCTAGCCGTGCAACAACTCACATTTGCACACACTCAACACCACACACCTTGATCTCCACCAATGTGCAGCAGTGAAGCTCACATGAACTGGTGACATTGCACATGCACCCATGACAATCCCAGGGGTGGTTGTGGGAACTAAGGTGCAGAAACCCATCACACCTGGCCAGTCAACAAGACTCGTGAATGTCTGACACACTGCACAGTACGCGGTACATGGGCATGACGTGAAATCCACCCCAATCAATGGGATCCCGGCCACAGTCACACACCAATGAAGAAGCCAAGGTGACCCACAAAGAACACACGTAGACAACTTCCAACATTGCAGCTCTGACCCTGAGGAGTGGCAGCAGTCACACACACAACGTGTCACAATCACTGAAAGCTACCACAAACTGTAAATTACATGACTTGTGTAACCAACAAGTGCCAAGGGGAATCCTGACTGTGTCCCATCTGTGTTTTCCCACATCCCCAGCCCTGACAACAAAGACAACTAGGGATGACAACCTGATGAACATTAGTTTGCCATGCACGCACATCACGGAGAAACCAGGTCCAAGATGCTGGATGAACACAGGACAACTCAGCAAGCATCACAAACAGGAACATCCGTAGGGACACAGCCTGTGTAGGAAAAGGGAAGGGAACACACACAGACATGCTTACACAACACACAACACGGGCCCAGGCAATGTCACGGGATTACACACTGCCATGAGGGCACTCCACTCCTGTGGAAGGTCCGCTGTGCCAAACCTTGTCTGTGCACGACTCAAACATGTCAGCAGAACACTCGGTCAGTGAGTTAACAATTACAACACACTGAAGGCTCTGCTCACATCAGCCTGGGTACGGGAGTGTCACTTCAGTCATCTGCATATACCCAAAACACGTGTCAAGCAAGTTGCACTGTATACACAGATGAGTCCTTCAACATTGATGTGCTAAACTGCATGTCCAGTGGAGATGGGCACACAGTCAGGGAAATCGAAACATTGAACAGTGGTAAGCCCACCAGATGTGCATCAGTGTAAGCCACAGATGTTAAATTACAAATGCAAAACGTACATCCCTGTGTCAAATGCTGAACATTAGACCCTCAGACTGCAGCAAAGGATGCTATGGATCCAGACTAGATTAGGACACATATCCCATGGACCACATGGAGTCCATCACAGCAACACTTCATTTTCCTGATCTGAACACTATTACAACAGCAAATGCATGATGATACTCATCTACATCATGTACAACAAAAGCAAAACCACTAGTAAACAAAAAGACGCTTTATTCAGCCAATGTCAATGAAAAATTGGAAGTCCAAAAGAAACTAAGGCCAATGGCCAGTCCACATTCACAGTCCGAACAGGGTGACATGTGACAACTTGTCACCCATTGCTTGCCTGCACTGGTACGGACAGGGGACATCCCCCTCGGAGGGGCATACAAGGGGCAGGCCAGGCACCGGAGGGACAGGATCAGGGGATGCCAGAAGGAGGCAGTGAAGGGGTGGTGGGTGCAGGAGTGTCACTGGCAACTGCAGTGGAGGTGTATGACTCAGTGGGGGCCGGCACCACTGTAGGGCACAAGTCAGATGGTGTGGGTGCTGGCACCACTGCAGTGGGCCGGTCAGATGGAGTGGACTGGGTCCCCACTGCAGTGCCCAAGTCAGACGGGATGGTTGTGGACTCCACTGCAGTGCATAACTCCAAGGGAGTGGAAGGGGGGCAGATGAGGTGGGCAGGACAGAGGGGGGACCCGGTCTCCACACCAGTGGCACAAACAGGCCGAGCGTCTGGGTTGGGGGTGGAAGAGCAAGTGGTAGGGGGAGGGCCTAAGCAGTTTGGGGATGCGGTATGGGTGTGTGGGGGAACCTGGGGCATGGTGTGGCGGGGGAACCTGTGGAGTGGTGGCCTGGGGGATGGGGGAGAGAGACTGTGTGGTGGAGCTGCGTGGTGGTGGGGTTTTGCCCTTCCTGGTCAGGGGGGACTTCCTAATGGGGTCCTCAGTCTGCCTGTGCCTGGGGGAGGGTGTCCGGGTGTGAGGGGCACTCCCTCTGTGTGTGGTGGTCGCCTCTTCCGCCTGTACGTTGGGTCAGATGGATCTGTGGGGAAGAGGCCAAGCTCACAGAGGAAGAGCTTCTGGGAGGGGGTTGCAGGTGAGGCAAGGGAAGAGGTTTTGGAGGGAGAGGTAACTGAGGACTGCGGAGTGCTCGTGGATGCGTGTGTGTGTGTGTCTGGGCCCCATCCCCTGTGAGTGAGGTATCAGACCCCTGACTGTGCGTGCGTGTGCGTCTGGATTTTGGCGTGTGTGTCTGTGTGCTGCTTGTGTCTGTGCTGGTGCGTGCCTGTGCCGGTGTGTGTGTGCTTGGGACAGGTAGGGTGCTGGGCATTGTGGATGGGGCAGAGGTAGGAGGGGTGAGGGACTGTTGCAGGAGGGACACTGCTGCAGTCAGTGAGGAGGCCATGGACTAATTGGTCCGCTGTAGGGCAGACATGCCAGATGACATGCCCTCCATGAATGACACCAGTTGTGTCAACAGACCCGTGTGTGCATAGAGGACACTCAGCATTGATGTCTGCCCTACATGGATCTGTTTCAGCAAGTCCACAGACTCCACACTCAGGGCAGCAGGGGAGACAGAGGCAGGGGGTGCGGTGCCTGGCATGAAGGAGACACGCTCCCCTACACGGGAGCCTCCACGGACATGTGGGATGGGAGCAGATGGGAGGGTGGAGATGGTGGTGGTGGCGGGGACAGACTTGCTCGATTCTGTCTGTGGTCTGCTGATACCCGCCTCCACAAGGGAGTCCTCACTGGAAGTGCTGTGTACCTCAGCCGAGGTGGTCGTAGCTGAGGTCTCCTCAGTGTGGCTCCCCTCACCCTCCGTGCCACTGGGTCCCTCGGTCTCCTCTGCAGTGGACCCAGTCTGGCTCTGCCGCTCCTCTTGGTCCGTGGAGCTGTCTCCTCCTGTGGCCGTGGATGTATCTGCAAACAATCAGGATAAACAGAGCAACATTAGTCACCTGTACTGAGCACACACACCACAGTAAGTACAGCACATCACAGAGCAAGCCCTGCCATCATTTGCTAGACATTGCAATAAGTGCTGACACTGATTTGAAGAAGCCCATTGTCTGCCTGACAGTCATTCATGCCACTCATGTCCTACCTGTCCATGCACCCATCTGTCTGGTGCCTGTTGTATGCGACTAATCATATGTGCACACATGCACCACATACACAGTTGTTGGACATCCAAGAGAACATATGGAAATGTGTCACTCCAAACACATGCCATCTCCTGCCACTGACTCAGTACATGTGTCAGGAAAAGTGATGGGCAGAGACTCTGTCGATATGTGGGTTTTGGTTCCATCACCAGACACAATGATGTCCTCATGTCCTGATAGACAATGTGACAATGGTGTGCATGCAGGACATATCACACTACTGCTGGATCACCCTTTGCAAGTTGAATGTCATGGCACAGGCCTGTCTGGCAAGTCAGTCATAACTGTCTCCTGTCACAGGGGCAGTGCATACACACAACACCGGTCTGCACTGTGTCACAATCATGGAAGTTTTGGGAATGCAAGCCCTGTAGCTGACAGGTGCACATGTGCACCCCTGGCCACCCACATCATGAGGACTAAGATGATCCCACGTCATTCAAATGAGACATTTGAGTGACTGCAAACACAAATCCATACACATGAGCACTTCACCGTTTGATGAGAATGAACCAAAGCTGCCTGCACCTCAATGTTTCATACACCATTGTGCACAGTCAAGGGATCAGAGACCTATGCATTAACCAATGTGCAGATCCTATAGTCACAACTCAGATGGCTGGCCACCCCAAATTGTTAAACACTCCAGGAGTCCAAAAAGCAAGGCCACACCACGGTGACACAGAGGCAGACACCTGAGTGCACTCTTCACAATGCCCAATATGTATGCTGACACACGGGAGTGGGAAAACAGAGTGCCTTCGATGTCCGGAGTAGGCATTACAGTCCTGGTCCATGTGCAACATGGTATTACCCTGAACACTAGGCAGGTGGCTATGCATGTGTCACACACATGATGTACATACTTCTGAGGCTCCTACCTTGGTCTCTGCAGCAGCATGGGTGTGTGGCACATACCCCAGACATGTGGTGAGTCAGAGCAGCTATTGGAACACATATTAAAGCCATACCCAGAGTACATGTCAGATCACAGGCATTGTGTGAGCAATTGTACCACCCATGCAGCCCACAACAAAGTTCCTGTAACTGATGCTGTCCCCAACTTGAACCACAGGTAACTGCAAGTACACAGTACTCAAGTGACCTAAGTCACAGACTGTAAGGGCCACACCTGTGTATCAGATGAGGAGGGGGCATGACACAAGTGAGGGACATGAGTCCAGGACGACAAGACAGTTGTACTGTGGAAGTGGAACCAGGCTAAAGGAGTGCATAGAGCATGTTAGTCATAGTACCCAGAAAAGGCTAGCACTTACCCCCTCCTTGCTGCTGTCTGGCCTTCAGCTGCCCATCCATGTCAGGGAAGACCACCGCCAGAATCTGGAGCATGTGGGGGGTCAGGGTCCGGTGTCCGCCCCTCCTGCAAGGAGGCGACAGCTTCAGCTGGACCCTTGCGATCCTCCGGGTCCAGCCACGAAGGTCCTGCCACCTCTTCTGGCAGTTGCGGATCCTGCACCTGTTTACCCCCACAGATCGTACTGCCCGGGCGATGGTCAGCCAGATCTCCTGCTTCTGGTGGGCATCAACCTGTGAGGATGACAAAGTGAAAAGGCCATTACTACACATGCAACATATCCGTGCATCACACAGTTGGATATACATGTCTCAATCACAGGGGCATATGATGTACACAGGTAGTGCAACTATGGCTATGAACAGTTGTCCAGCAGTTACTAAATGGTATCATTGCCTGGGAAGTAAAACCTTGTTGGAATGCACTGTTACTGCACTATACCTGTTCAGTGCATGTAACTACACACTTTGGGGGCTGACAACTACTCAGTGAGCATGCTAGCCACTGGTGTACACACTGTAAGTCTTGCTAGTCAGACAACATGCACAATTAGTAAGGCAGTGAACAGCACACTCACCTGCTCCCCTGGTTTCCCATACAGCTTGCTGTACTGTGGAAGGAGGCTGTCCAGCAGGGCCTGGTTCTCCTCAGTGCTGAAGGCTGGGGCTCTCTCCACAGTATGTGCCATTGCAGTAGCCAGAGGATGCAGAGACAGCAGCAGTGGTGGTGGCATATGTCGTCCTGGAGCATGTAGTGCAGGCAAGTGAGCTCTCAGGGGAACAGCCAGCATTATATGTGTGCTGCAGAGGCAGATACTGTCCCATGTGTCCAATGTGATAGGTCCAAGTCGTTTGCATCTTCTGAATCTGGCCAATCCATGGAATTGCACCACTAGCATCCTTCAAAATTTCAACTTGATGACACCCATGAATTTGCAGCATTGTTGTGGGTGGCCAACTGAATTCACTGCATCCGACTCGCAAAAGCTTCGAATACGCGTCCGTTACCATGTCAGTCCATAGCCAATGCGTGCGCACGGATCGTTCCAATGCTGTACGACGCGTATTACGTCACACAACACGCATCCGTCAAATTCATATGCAATGGCCAATGCGTGCGCACCGATCGGACCATTGCTGTACGACGCGTATTACGTCACACAACACGCATCCGTCAACATCATATGCAATGGCCAATGCGTGCGCACCGATCGGACCATTGCTGTACGACGCATATTACATCACACAACACGCATCCGTCAAATTCATATGCAATGGCCAATGCGTGCGCACCGATCGGACCATTGCTGTACGATGCGTATTACGTCACACAACACGCATCCGTCAACATCATATGCAATGGCCAATGCGTGCGCACCGATCGGACCATTGCTGTACGACGCGTATTACGTCACACAACACGCATCCGTCAACATCATATGCAATGGCCAATGCGTGCGCACCGATCGGTCCATTGCTGTACGACGCGTATTTCGAAACACAACACGCATCCGTCAACATCATATGCAATGGCCAATGCGTGCGCACCGATCGGTCCATTGCTGTACGACGCGTATTTCGAAACACAACACGCATCCGTCAACATCATATGCAATGGCCAATGCGTGCTCACCGATAGGTCCATTGCTGTACGACGCGTCCCTGTACAAGTCACTCGCATATGTCACCATGGTTGTCACAGGTGAACGTATGCCAGCCACAATTACTTGCCAGGGACTCAGGGGCACACCTACAACACCTCAGCCTGTCCACACTGTATCCTAAGGCATTTAAGGCTGCATTACCTGTGTGTGTATGGGGGTCAACATGTGGTTTGTTGGGTGGCACTTGGGGGCAGCCACTCCCAGGCTGTGCACGTGTTCATGGGGACAGAATCCTTTGTGTGTTGTGCACATGACCACTGTGATGTGCAACTGTTCAGTTCAGAGCATGTGGCATGGTCACATTTCCAGGTTGTATATGTGTATGTTATGTCACATACACCCTGAGTCCCATGTGGGATGGTATGTACGTCACAGGGTGACCCATTGCCACAATTGTGATGGCCCTCCACAGTCTGTGTGCATGTTGTGTTCCAGATGTCTCTGATTCCATGTGCACAATGGGAGACAGTCTCCACATCCACGTTGTTTGCGCATCCACTTTGATGTTGTGCGTGTGTGTGTCACAGACGTCCATGTCTGTCCTGCAGAGGCAACAGGGCCCACTACCTGTGGGAGTCATGGTTGTTTTGCTGGCGTGTACATGATACGCCATGTCATGCCAGTGTCCATGTGGCAATACAGGGTCCCTGGGAATCTACCTGTCAAAGAGCTGTGATGCCTGGGGCACATCTGTCCTCACTTGTCACTGTGGTGTGTGTTTGGAACGTGACAGCAGTACATGGGTACTGTGACACAGCCTAATGATTTCCCATAGCACAACCTGGAACTTGTTGTCAACACATGTTGAACTGAGATGTTAGATGATGGCCATGTAGGTGCCATATATGTCCATACAGAACGGCACACACATCAAGTACTTGTGTCTCGTAATGATGTATCATGTGATATTTAGTATGGTCAATGCCACATATGTGGGGTGACTGACAATCTTTCTTTGTTCACCTATGTACTGCAGGGCACCAGCTGTCCATAGACCATTCCCTGACCTTGCAACCATGGTGGAACGTGACTGCATCCGACTGTACTGCTTCAACAGGCCGCTGATTGAGGAATTGGCGGGGCGGTTGGCCCCACATTTGCTACCTGGCCGGCCATACCCTACAGCGCTGACCCCCAAGGTGAAGGTGATGGCAGCCCTACACTTCTTTGCCACCGGTACCTTTCAACATACTGTGGCGTCTGCTGGTGGGATGTCACAGACCATGTTCAGCCGTGTGCTACGCGATGTTTTGGAGGCAATGTTAACATACTTGAACCAGTACATCTATTTCCCTAAACGTCAACAACTCACTGACGTCAAGAGTGACTTCTATGCCCTGGGGAGGATGCCACATGTCATCGGCTCCATTGATGGGACACATGTGGCTTTGGTACCACCACAGGCACATGAGCAGGCATACAGGAACAGGAAAATTTTCCATTCTATCAATGCTCTGGTGGTATGTCTTGCAGATATGAGCATCTCACATGTGTGTGCCCGTTTCCCCGGTTCTGCACACGATGCCTACGTGATGAGGAGTAGTTGCATCCCGAGGATGATGTCACAGATGCAGAACCAGCGTGCCTGGCTTGTCGGTGTGTACTGACTTTGTACCATTGTGTGTGTTCTGCAATGTTGTATTCCACCCTCATTTCCAACTCAGCTATTGTGCAATTGTCTGTATGTAGGTGACTCCGGATACCCCAACATGCCGTGGTTGCTGACACCCCTCAGGAACCCTGTGACACCAGCCCAGATGCGCTACAATGAGGCACATGGTCGGACCAGGAGAGTGATCGAGCGGACATTTGGTCTCCTGAAGAGCCGCTTTCGCTGCCTGGACAAGACAGGAGGGGCCCTCCCATATGCCCCAGCAAAGGTGTGCAAGATTTTCATCGTCTGCTGCATGCTACACAACCTGGCAGTGCGGAAGGAGTTGCCTCTCATCCTGGATGACGATGACCAACATCCGCCACCTGTGGAGGATCCTGGCCTGGGCCACGATGCCAGTGATGATGATGATGATGAGGGTGATGTCCGCACACAGCTCATCACCAACTTCTTCAGCTGAATGTGAGTATACAGAGATGTTATGTCAATGATTTGAGTTTGCATGATATGTGTTGGTGGTGCTCTGTTGCTGTTTGAGTGTGGCCATGTGCTACTTGACTGGATGCGTGCAGCGATGTGTCCTTACAGGTAGTCTGTACTCCCCAACAGTGTTGACATGCTAACTTGGTTTTGTGTAGGTATCTTGTGACATGTATTGGGCATGAGTATTGCAGTTCTGTCCTGTTCTTCAGTGCTTTTGACTGTGTGTCATGTCTGTCCTTCACACGGTACTTTCAGAGTTGTTTGGTCAACTGTGATCCCCCGACACCATGATTCAACTTACAGGGTGGAAGCAGTCGTTTCCCTACAGGTGATCTGCCACACACCCCTGGACTTTATTTCTTCAACACTTGTTGACTGTGTGGCCACTGCCACGTGGGATTACCTTGCATCTGTAGTGGAAACAAAATGTTGCAAATGTGTAATAAACCTGTGCTTCACTTTGGGATGTGCGTTGTCTGTGGTCACACATCTGACTGACATTTGCTTACTGCACCTGTGGGCTAGTTAACACAGACTCTGAATAGGTGTGGTGTCTGTGCATTCCACTGTATTTCCTGGCAACATCAGTGTAGGCGATGAGTCAGATGGCCCTGGTGTGTATGTGTTGTGTTGCCCTAGTGGTGTGTCTCCCTCATATGTAAGAAACAAAAAAGGGAGGTACCCTAATATTTTTAGTAGGGACAGGGTAAGTATAAATAAAAACATAAAAAGTCCCTACATAAATCTCTGTAGTACTTATATGTTTATACGCAAAATCAGTGTCTAAAAAAGGCTCAAAGGACCATATATTTATACAATTAATTAAACAACATATATTTATACAATTGATTAAACAACATATAATCAGCGCAACACTGAGAATGAATAACCAACTAAATGTAAAATCAATATAAGATTTATTCAATACAGATATGCAATTAAAACCATAATACACCATTCAAAGATTAAAAAGCACAATTTATGATTAAAATACACAGTTACAAAATCATTAGAAATGTTTTCTAATGATTTTGTAACTGTGTATTTTAATTGGAAGTGTTGGTAGCAGAAATGTCCTGAGTAAAGTCCACAGTCATCTGATACATTAGTCCAACTTAAACTCCCCATGTCATGTGGGAGAGTTGGGTTGCATTCGACAGGGTGAACAGTTTGCACACAAAGGAGAATTTCCAGAACAGGTGTTGGGTTCCTGGGGGATGTACATGGCCATCTGCCTCTCAGTTGTCCTTCCTCGGACGACCCCTCTTCTTTCTGGGGGACCCTCACGTGCAGGCCGCTGCGGTGCAGAGGACTCTCCACCAGAGTCATCCTCCCTCCCTGTGGCAGTTGCAGTTGTTGCGGCACCAGATGTTGTGGGCACACAGGGAGGTGTGGACATGTTGGTGCTAATCTGGCGGAGGCATGTCAATATGTCCCTCTGCACCGCTGTCAGTTCTTCCAATGTGCCCCACTTGATCTCCATGCCAGACATGTGTGTCTCCACACGGGACATGTGGGAGTCCAAGTGGGCATGATGGGCAGCCTGCTGCTGTTGAATGTCCTTGAGGATCCCCACTACCTGGCTGACCTCTCCGGTGCTATTCTGGTACGCATCTGCAATGCGTACCAGTTGTGGGTCATCATGCAGTCCAGACCCCTCTGCAAACAGCGACCTCTGCCTACCACCCCTCCCACCAATTCCCCTGGCCACACGTGCGGGACCTGTGGTGGCACGCACAGGTGACCCTAGGCCCCCTTGGGCGTTGGTACTGGGGTTGTTGTCCATGGCTTCCCGGGGGGCCGGGGTCCCTGTTCTGTTGTCATTCAGTGTCCTTGGTCTGTCCGTGTCGGCGGGGGTGGTCTGTGTGTTGGCAGATGTTGGAGGAGTGGGTGCATGGGGTGCAGATGGTGGTCCTGCTGGTGCTGCATGATGACTCACACCGGAGGGGCCAGGTAGGTCTTCGCCATCCGAGGAGGGCAGTGGCTGTTCCACACCAGAGAGCTCAGGGGCCACCGGAGCCTGGGACAGGGATTCCTCATCATCTGCTGCTGTGTCCCCATCATCACCTGTGTTTGGAAGAGACACACAATGTATGTTATGTTTCTACAGGCATCAATGGTTCAAATACATGACATGACAGTTGTGACTGTACATCTGGATGCGTGCCTGTACATTGCATTGTGCTAAGTTGTCACAGCCAGAGGTTGATATTGTTGTAGCACATTGTCCTGCCAACCTGAAGCATTTCAATGTGAATGTTGAGGTGTGTGCATGACCAGCTCATGTATAGATTGGCTGTACATGGCCATTGCTACTCAAGGGCCATCACGTGCCTGACACAGGTGTGTCATCCTTGTCCACATTTGTCCTTCAACTGGGACATACGTGCAATTCCACTTAGGATATCTTTCAAGATTGGGACATGTGTGGTGGCAGTTTTTGCCAGTCTTTGTGCGTCACATTGGTGTGTCTGGACAACATGGTCACAGTCCGGTATGCCTGGGATCTCTTGGGAGTATCTGTGTTGTTGTCTGGGTTCCTAGTTCACGTCTCATTTCATACAAGTGATGTTGTTAACGTAGCTAATGATGTTGTTGCTGAGTTTTGTACGTGCAAACGTGATTAATCTTGTCAATGTCCTCCATGGTGATAAGGATTGGGCACGGCAGCTCTCTGGCTTTTCCATTGTCATGACAGTGATGGCCAGTGGTGTGTGTTGCAGTTCTGCTGCTGTGAGTAGCATGTCTCCTCAAATGCAGTCCAGCTTGGTGCTTGTGTCTACAGTGTCTGTGACAGTGAGTGGTGTGTTGTGTGAAGGATGCATATGTTGCCGAACAAAGTGGGAGTGGAATGCAGATCACAACCGCAACTTGTGTGACTGACACCATGGTACAGTGTCCGGTATATTGGTGTGTCCATTGCATTCACTGTCAGGTGTCCCCTGTCAATGATGTCTCTGTGACTTCCTGTGTGTTTTGTGCTATGTAGTTTGTCTGATTCTCCACAGTTGTCATCTGCAAGTCACACCTTCACAGCCAGGCCAAGGGGCACCCATGGACACTGCATCCCCTGACAGTGTGTGTAAACATAGAGTTGCAATGGCTGTGAGTGTGTACGTGTTTGGGTTGGCCAGTGCATGGGTGTGAATTGCAGGCACATCATTTCTCATGCCCATGTGTCAGCCATCTTGCCAGGGCTTTTACTTTGGGAGTGACTGGTTCCACGTGTGCAATGTGTTTTTGCAGAGTAGGTGTGTGTATGGCCAGCATTGGTGGTATTTGGTTGACATCCGGACCTCCTTCTCCCCCCAGCCCAGTTATCCCACCATGAAGCATGCCACCCTTGCAGTGGGTGCAGGTTAACTCTCAGGATGTCAGTCAGTGGTGTCCTGTTGTTGGTTGGTGCACAGTTCCCAGCAGGGCCTTGTGCTCCCCACAACAGAGCACCATTGTCAGACATCTTTGAAGTGGCTTTTCACTCCCTGTGAGGTGTGCATGCTTCAGTGTGAGCTTGAAAGGGCCATGCGGGTGGGGGATGTTGAGCTGTGACTACCACTCCCATCATGCTATTGCCTACACCCCCTTCCCAGCATGCCCATACTTCCTTCCTTTTGAGTCGACTTCACTGTGTGTGAGTGTGACAGCAATGGCAAGATGGCTGACAGTGTGGTCCTGTTGTTTGTTGGTGCACAGTTCGCAGCAGGGCCTTGTGCTCCCCACAGCTGAGGCCAGTGTCAGACATCTTGGAAGTGGCTTTTCACTCACTCTCTTGTGGAGCACGGTCCCAGGTGTGTTGTTTGGAGTTAGTGGAAGTGGTGTGTGTGTAAGGGCCTGCTGGTAGCTGTAGTCGGAGCTGGCACTCCTCCTCCCCCCAGGCCAGACATCCCACCATGAAACGTGCTTCCATTGCAGGGAGTGCAAGTTGGTTGTCAGGATGTCAGTCAGTGGTGTCCTGCTGTTGGTTGGTGCACAGTTCCCAGCAGGGCCTTGTGCTCCCCACAACAGAGCACCATTGTCAGACATCTTGGAAGTGGCTTTTCACTCCCTGTGAGGTGTTCATGCTTCAGTGTGAGCTTGCCGGGCCATGCGGGTGGGGGATGTTGAGCTGTGACTACCACTCCCATCATGCTATTGCCTCCACCCCCCTTCCCAGCATGCCCATACTTCCTTCCTTTTGACTCTGCTTCCCTGTGGGGTAGTGTGACTGTGCTGACAGGATGGCTGACAGTGTTGTCCTGGCGTTTGTTTGGCTACAAGTCCCAAAAGTGTCCCTGTGCTTCACACAGCATAACCCAGTGTGGTAGTTCTTTGGGATATTTAATTAGAGTGTGAGGCAATGCATTCTCCCAGGTGAGTTGTGTGTAGTTTGTGTTAAGGGGGTGTGTGAGAAGAGCTGCTGGTAACTATGGTCAGAGCTGTCAGTCCTCCTTCCCACCCAGCCAGATATCCCACCATGGAACGTGCTTCCATTGCAGGGAGTGCAAGTTGGCTTTCAGGATGTCAGGCAGTGGTGTCCTGCTGTTGTTTTGAACACAACACCCAGCAGGGGCTTGTTCTCCCCACAGCAGTACCCAGTGTCAGCCATCTTGTCAGTTCGTTTCCACTCCCTGTGATGTGAGCATGGTTCAGAGTGGTGTTGATGGGCCAATTGTGAGGGTGACCAATATCTGTGACTACAACTCCCATCATGCTATTGGATACACTCACTTCACCAGCATACACACAATTCCTTCCTTTCAGTTAGCTTCCCTGTGAGGTGGCGTTCTAGTGGTGGCAAAATGTCTGACAGTGTTTGTTGGTTAGATTTGTGCCACTGCCTTGCTCTATTTGTTGTTAGGTTTGTACATGTCATGACACAGTTACATATCACTATGAGATGGCAGGTATTGTGTTTGTCTGACTAGCATACACATCTTGGGATGATTATCTTTTGGTTACTGTGGCTTTGCTAACGGTGCATGGTTTCACTATCCCCTTGACAGTGATGTGTGTGTATTGTCACACAATATTGGGTATATTGGTTGTGTACTCACCAGGCTCTGGGATGTCTGATAGTCCATGTACGCTCTCTGGTGGTAGGATGGTCCGCACCTTCTCCTCCCAGGACCTGAGGTATACTGGTTTGGCAGGAAGGCCACTGCCGGTGCGATGACTCAAGGCGTATTCCTTCTTGAGTAGGTCCTTGACCCTCCGGCGCACGTCATACCACCTGTTCTGGATGTCTTCCTTTGTGCGCAAACATGGTGATTGTGCATTCACCCTGTCGACGATCCTCTCCCACATCTTGGTTTTCTGCGACATGGGGGTCTGTTGGACCAATGTACCAAACAACTGTGGCTCTACTCTTAGGATTTCATCTACCAGGACTTCCAATTCACTGTCTAGGAACTTTGGATTCTTCTTTGGGGGCATGGTGATGGGTGGTGGTGGGGATTGATGTGTGTGTGAGTGTGCAAGTGAGGGTGGGTGAGTGTCAGTTTTGCTGGGTGTATGTGAGGGTGCTATTAGGGAAGTGCTAATGGTGTGTGGCTTGTGTGATGGATGAGTTGTGAGTGTGTCTGTGGTTGCTGTCTGATGGTGTTCTGTGCTGGCAGGTCAGTTGAATTTGCAAAGGATCATGGTAGGGATTTGTGGCCTTTATATGGGTGGAGTTGTGGGTGTGTCTTTGTTCCATGTTTTTTCCCCCCAGTATTTATTGACTTTGTCATTGCTTGTTTGGCCCTTTTTTTTTTGTATTTTTTCCTTTGTATTTTTGGGGCATGTAGGAGACGTTCTTCTGACCGAGTCGGACGCTGCAGTTGTCTCGTGCGAGCTTCTCCGAGTCTTTAACGTTGTTTTTCTGCTGCGTTTCATGTGCGGCGTACGCGTTGGTCGCGGAGTATTGGGTTGCTTCGGCTCCCTGTTTTCTATGCGTGTCGGTCGTACGGCTTGAGCTCCATTCGACTCGGTCTGGTTTTACACGCATTGCATCGTACTGCGCGGGTCGGAGTTCGCGGGTACGTATCTGTCGGGTTCATTCCTGGTGCGTGTAGGTCGGTTCGATTCGCCTAGATTTTCCGGCCGGATGGCTGCTTTCCGTGCGGTTCGGTCGTTCGGCTTGTGTTCCGTACGAGTCGGTCGTAATTCACATGCATAGCATCGTACTATGCGGATCGGACTGCGCCGGTACGTCTCGGTCGGACTACATTCCCGTACCAAGTCGGTCGGTACGTTTTCCGGCCTGAATCGGAATCGGCCCCAAAGTCTTTCTCATGAATTTCAACTGTTCTCAAGGTCTCTAATCGCAAAGCAACACTTTACAGTACCTAGGAGTCTGGTTTGGGAAGGACCTTAGACAAATCCTGACAGTAAATGAAAATAAAACGATCACCAAAATTAAAGAACTAATTGCACATTGGTCCCCCAAATGTATAACTTGGTGGGGTAGATTGGAAGCAAACAACATGATGTTGCCACCTATAATTAACTTTCTGATCAGCATGCTTCTCTTTAAATTCTCGCTCGAATCCGTAGACAAAATCCTAGTTGAGTTTCTTTGGAAAAACAAGAAACTTAAAATCTTTCAGGAAGCTTAGAATGGAGGATGGGTTAAATTCCCAGATTACCAACGCTACCAACAGTACTTTCAGGGTAGAGAAGGTGCTTGGTGGTTTTCTAAAACCACTTCCAACGAACCTGCTTGAGAGCCAATAGAAAGAGACATATCATCACCCTTCCTTTATGTGCTCTTCTAACAATCCATAATATTAACCAGCTCAGTATACCACACTCATTATCTATCATTCATGATACAGTAGATACTCCTATAGATAGGAAACTTCACCAAAAACTATCCAAATCCGAAATGGCTTTGCTATGGTTCAACAAACAGATTAAAATAGATGAACAAGAAGACTTCTGGAACAAGTGGGCACCGAAAGGTATTTCCCTACTTAAAGACCTCCGCATTAAAGATGACCCCTTGCAACATAAATACAAACTATCCAATTTAGACTTCTTTTTAAAAATAAAAGCAGCAATCGGGAGGTTAGAACCCATTCATACTCCCACTCTTCCACACCTCTTAGGCAATTTTACAAAACTTGGCCGCGTAGCATCCACAATATATATTTTTCTCATGTCACCTAACACTCGGGAGAAAAGGCACACAAGGAAGACATTGAACACAATTCTTAAATCACAATCTGGTTTAGACTTCTACCCCTCTGCATGGCCTAAGATCTGGAGCTCCCATTTGACAGGGAAAATCAATCCAGCTCTTTCACAAATGAGATTATGGGTCATACATAATGTGTACTGGACTCCCACAAAACTACATCGGTTGGGGGTCTCTGACTTGAATCTTTGTTGGAATGGTAACCTGGCTCTAGGAGATATCACACACATGTTCTTTAACTGTAAACATATTCATCTCCTTTGGCATCAAATACAAAACACTATTCAGAAAATTTTCAAAACGCATCTTATCATTGATACACCTACTGCAATCCTAGGCAGAAATGCTTATCCGCAGTTAGGCACTCTCCCCAACATGGATATTCAGCCCATTGACATTTTGCTAGGTATAGGCACTAAACTGATCCTTTCTGAATGGAAGAGGTCTTCAAATATCTCCTTCCATACCACGGTATGCATAGATTTGCTTCATTAGAAATGCCGATAATACTTGCTTTCGGAAATCTCACTCTTTGGGGCCAATTATGATGTCGGTCGGAGTTGCCTCTGACCGACATCATGGTGGAATTGGGACCGACCGCCGAATTACGATGTGACTGCACATGGTGCTGTCGCAGACTCCCATTTCTTTATGGGAGCTTGTGTTACACAAGCTCCCATAGAGAATGGGAGATTGTGTTCATCCCTGCACCCCGTGGCAGGCACCTCAAGGTGCCTGCCACAAGGTGCAGGGATCAACTGGCCCCCAACCGGAGGCCAAAAACAGAAGGGGGCTCTGCTAGGGGCCCCCAAACACGCTTTCTGACAGGCTTTCCATGTTGGAAAGCACCGGTACGGAAAGCGTGTCGAAAAGCGTGCATCGTAATCCGGACGGCGTAAAACGCCGTCCATGTGGATTACGGGCCGGATTCCGACTGGCCGACGGGCTTCTTGAGCCTGTCGGAATCCAGCCGGAATGACTGGCCAGTTTCAATTCCGACTGGCTGTTTTGTAATCAGCTGGTCGGAACTGAAACTGACGATTTCAGTCAGAAAGCCTCCGACCTAAGGTCGGACGCATTCCGACCATGATCGAAAAAGGCACCTTTATCTTCTTCTAAAAAACCATGGGATGCTCTGGACAGTTCCCTCCAGAGAAATAAACCTCCATAGTATACCATTTACCCCACATTTGACATTTCCAGAGAGAGAGTTGAGGTTTGTTGTCATCCGTTTTCCCTGACTCCTATACACTCTCCTTTACTGGAGTCACATACTTTGCAGTTTAACCAGATATCCCCTCCCCTCTTTTCGCCTCTCTTTTTATATTCCTTTTTTCCGATTTTTGATTATTAAGAAAATTCCTATTTATACTTCTCAAATGAGGGTCCATACAACTCCTGATGCTTCTAATTCAGCTTGATTGTTGATGTTGTTTCATGTTGACACTGACAATTTGCCCACATTTTTGGACACTATTAATGTGATTACAATATTACATCCTATGTCTTTCTCTTTTTAACATATGTAATTTGCACTGTCAAAAGCCTTATTATACAATAGCTGCACTGCTTGTTTTTGTAAAGTGTACTGTGATGCTTTATTATGAGTATCTTTTCTCAATAAAAACTTTTGAAATAAAAAATAAACAAAATGGACTGCACAGAGCCTGCCATGACCACATTAGAATCGGAAAATGTAGCAAGAGCGCACAGGGTAAGAGTGTTGGAGATTCCACCGACCCCAGAAGGTTACATTCCACCTTCTGTCATTTTTTAATACATATGTTTTGGGAGTTTTCTGGAGCTTGAAAGGGCAATTCAATCAATCAATCAGGGATTTATAGAGTGCAATACTCACCCGTAAGGGTCTCAAGGCGCTGGGGGGTGGGGGGGGGGGGGTCGGGCAGCTCTGAGGTCATCCGAAGAGCCAGGTCTTGAGGTCCTTTCTGAAGACTTGCAGTGTAGGGCTTCGTCTGATGCTGAGGGGGAGTTCATTCCAGGTCTTAGCCGCGATGTAGGGGAAGGATCTGCCACCTGTTCTGGCCCTTAGGATGCGGGGGATTTTGGCAAGGGCTAGGTCGGCGGAGCGGAGGTTTCTCTTGGGGGCTTGGAAGGAGATTCTTTCATTGAGGCATTGGGGTCCGGTGTTGTGGAGGGCATTGTAGGTGTGTGTGAGCAGCTTGAAAGTAACTCTCTTTTCGACGGGGAGTCAGTGGAGGTCGCAGAGGTGCTGAGTGATGTGGTTGTGTCGTGAGATGCTGAGGACGAGTCTGGCTGCGGCGTTCTGGACGGTCTGGAGTTTGCGAAGGAGTGATATGTTGATTCCGGTGTAGAGAGCGTTTCCGTAGTCCAGCGTGCTGGTGATGAGTGTGTGGGTGACGGTCTTTCTGGAGTCGGGGGGATCCATTTGAAGGTCTTGCGGAGTATGCGGAGGGTGTTGAAGCATGTGGCGGACACGGTGTTGATCAGTCGGTTCATGGTGAGTGAGGAGTCGAGTTTGATGCCGAGGTTGCAGGCGTGGTCCGTGGGGGTGGGAGGGTTTCTGAGGGCGGGGGACCACCAGGTGTCGTCCCACGTGGCAGGGGTGAATCAGAGGATGAGACTTCCCACCAGAAGCTCAGGAGAATCGATGAAATGGAGAGTGGCCATTATAGTGGACTTGGGCTTTACTAGGCAGAGGGAAGAACTGATTGAAGCAACTGTGAAAAGTAAAGGACTAATATGGAAAAAACAGAAGATCTACATCTTCTCTGATCGCTTGATCCAACAGAGGAGAGAAGAACCGCAGGCTGTGAAAAAGTATCTCATCACCTTGGGCCTGACCACATTGCTTCGACACCCGGCTAGGGTGAGGGGGGTAATGGATGTAGCAGTGGGGATGCTTGCGCAACCGTAAGTGGCCAAGGACTTTTTGCCTCCAATAAAAAATAGGGTTGCAGAAGGCTAGAGTTCCCCTAGGCCGGAAGTATACCAATTAACTGAGTTGAGGATGGTCCCCATTAGTTTTACTGACTTGGGTAACTGAAGCTGTGTGATGTTGAGCTTTTGCTACTAGGGGCAAGAGTGTTTGGTGAAATATTTCTGTTGGTTCATGCACTTTTGGTTTTAAAACAGGTTTGGTAATAACCATTAAAATATGATTAACCCCCTGCACCCCTCCTAAGGCATTCCCCTTCTACTTAGATGCAGAGGGCAAGAGTAGTTGTTAATCAAATGTTATTGGTTTAGAAGTCCATAGCTTAAGAACTAAAACGAGATTTCTTTAATTTTTGTAAGATAATATTGAAAGATAACCATGTGCATTTCAATTGTCGGAGAATTGATAAAAAGATTAAAAACATAACATCTGAAGGGGACACTGATGTGGGTAGTATTTGGAAGACAGGAATATGAGGAACCTGAACCGACAGTGCAAAATGAACATCCTTATGGCAACATACTGCTATACAAGTTTCTATTAACATAATATAACATTATCTCCAAACGCTGGTGCTTGCTTTCACTTTACTTTGTAACTTAACATTCTAAGGGGCATATTTACAAGCCCCTATCGCCACCACAACATCACTTTTTTGCACGTTGTGGTGGCGATATGGGGTTTGCCTGGTTTACAAGGCAGCGTTAAGCCACTTAATGTGGCTTAATGCTGCCTTATAAATAAGGCACCCTTTCATGCTACACTTAGCGTGAAAGGGGAGGGCAATGGGTGATGAGGTGGGCGTTCCACAGCAACATCCATTGATTTTGACGCTGCCCCATATTTACAAGGGCAGCGTAAATATGGGGCAACGCCAAAATTAAGATCAGGGAAAACCTGGTCTTAAACAGGCGCAACGAGGAGAAATTTTTAATTTCTCCTCGTTTGTGCTGTTACTTTGTGTGCTGCGTTGTGCATCACACATAGAAACAGCAAAAGGCCATTGATTGTTTATGTGCAGGAAGGTGACCTTTCCTGCACATAAGCAATCAATAAAATAAATGACGTTTTGCAACTTCTATGTGTGCTGCATTAAGGTTCCTGCACATAAACAATCAATATAATAAATGACGTTTTGCAACTTCTATGTGTGCTGCATTAAGTTTCCTGCACATAAACAATCAATAAAATAAATGACGTTTTGCAACTTCTATGTGTGCTGCATTAAGCAGCACACATAGAAGTTTCACAATGCTATTTCAGATTATTTATGTGCAGGAAGGGACACCGTCCTGCACATAAACAATATTCCGCTACAACGCAGGCATCCTTGCACTATGGTGCAAGGGTGTTTGCATTGGCGCTAGGCAGCCAAAATTTAGCGCAGGGGGTAACGCAGGGCTGCACCGTATCCTTGTAAGTACGGTGCAGCACTGCATTTTGAAAGTGGCGGAGCGCGCCTTTAAGCCATGGTGACTAACGTCGCACCTTGCCACTTCCTAGTAAATATGCCCCTAAGTTTCCAAGATTCGACAATAAAACAACCACCAATTAAATTGAAACTACGGAACCCAAGAAAGTTGTAATCCCTTCCTCTTTACACTACATTCATCACTTTTACTTCTCCTGAAGAAGAAACAGATAACGGTTATCCAATTGACAATGCTCAACATTTGCACAGAGGCTGCGCACCAAGTTGGAAAATCCATTAGAAAATGCGAGTGATGTCTAAATTTGCCAGCGAGAGCAGTGTTCCCATTTCGTAAACTTAGAACGCTAAGGATTGGAGTAATAGAAGAAATGAGAAAAATAGTCAAATTATGTTTATTTGTGATTAAACAAATCCGTAAAAACAACTACAACAAAAGAACATATAAGAAACAATATGGCTGAGATGAAATTCGCAAAACTTTCTTGACAGTTATAACATTATATCTGATAAAAGACATTCTCTAAGTAAGAACAAGTCAAATCATTAGTGCAAGTATAAAATTGACAAAATTAAATAAAAGAATATTCTCAGGATGGTGGAACTATAATATATAAAAACACTAAAAATCTTCAATCAGCAAGTTGTACCATAAATCAAGATCTCCTAACGTTGAATTCTCCAATCACGGATTTCATAAGCTTGAAGAATAAACACAACTACAGTCATCAGGTAAAGTGCAACGTGCAATATTCAGCCACTAGACAACACTTGGTGGAATATAAAAAAGCAGCCTGTAGGTCTAAGTATGTGCAGAATATGAGGTACACAACAATTTCACCAGGTCAATTCATGTTTGCGTTGACAAAGCTTTACGTCTACTAATCCACATCCTGCCCAGAATCTTGGCAACAGACCATGCATACAGGGGTCTAGCATCTGACCTTATTATTCTTAATGCTGTTGCATAGTTCCTTACACGTAGTAATCAGCAGATTGGCTTGATACATGTTTGTCTCGGGTGTATGTGTGCCGTGCAGACAAACAATACATGGGCTACTTTTTCATTATCGATTTTACTGCTCGGACATAACAATGGTGTCCCTGTTTGTGATGCCTATTTAGCCGTAAACATTTTAAGTGGCTAGGGGGCAGATGTATCAAGGATTGCATTTGCGATTCCTTAATAGCGAATTTTAGCGAATTGCTATTAAGGAATCGCAAAATGCTATGTATGTAGGAATCGCAATAATAATTGCGATTCCTTAATTGCGAATTGCAAATTGCGATTCGCAATTAAGAATACCTTCCCATTCATTCCTATGGGCGTAGAGGCCCATAGGAATGAATGGGAAGACATTCTCAATTTGCGAATCGCAATTAGAGAATCGCAAATTGAGAATGCAATTTCAAGGGTGTCAGGGTATCCTTTTGACACCCTGTTGCACCCCTGAAATATGTATGTGTGCACATGTGGCGCACATACATGCCCTAAGGGCATGTATGTGCGCCACATGGCACTTTGAAAAATGCTAAAAGTGCATTTTTCAAAGAAATCGCATCTTACCACCAACTTGAAGTTGGTGGTAATTTGCGATTCCTTAAGGCCAAATTGCACTTTTTTGGTGCTTCTTACATTGGATTTAAGGAATCGCAATTTGCGATTCCTTAAATGCAATCGCAAAATAGGGAATCGCAAATTTTGCGATTCCTTATTTTGCGAGGCAGTTTTGCCTTAATACATACCACTAAGCAAAATTGCGTTCGCAAACGCCGAAATTCTGAGAATTTCGGCGTTTGCGAACGCAATTTTGCTTGATACATCTGGCCCTAGAAGCCTATCCTGAATTGGATATATAATGTTCTATTGTCTGGGTTAGTAATACAGTCCAAATATTGTTCATACAATGGGCTTGCCTTAAATTGGACAAAGTCCAAAGACAGAGTCCTTCTGTTGTTGTTATGGGCATCGGTCTGGGCCACTCTCTGCAAGTATAGTTTATTAATTTGCTCTTTGGACAGGAAACGCTCTAAGTCCGAGGACTCCCAGATCCTCAACAAGCCCAAAGAAGACAACACGTTTTTAATATTCTTACACCAGTCGATTTCGCAGAATCTATCCAGCCTAATTACATCTTGAAGGGCTTCCACATAATTAACTAGTTATGGGGTGGTTCTAAGTTTCCTCCAAACTAAAACTGGTCTAGCCTTGCTTTATCTACAATTAGCTTTCTGCCCATGTTGACGTTCAGCAGGTAAGAAGGTGTACTAATGGGTAGGGAGACAAAAGTTCTACTGAACTTATGTTTGGGTTTTGGTCATTGCAGATAGGTTGCAAAACCCCCAAAGTGCCATACAGTGCTGCAGCCACTGCTTTAGAGTCATGAATCTGTAGTGTAGGAGCAATTGGTTTGCTACATGAAGCATGATTGTAGGAGGCTGGCTTTGTATATGGTGCACACTTATTGAAGTGATGCACCTTGCACTACTTATGGTGATTTTAGTGGTCTTTGATAACCATAAAAAGCTCCCAAAGTGGTAGCTGTGGAAAGCAGCCTTCGGCTTAATCTTGAAGGAGTGTAAAGCAGCTTGTTTTACCAGTTTAATCTGCAGTGTAAGTTAAATGAAAAAGAACCACACAGTGTTTATATAAAAATACTTAAATTTATTACACAATACTCACTAACACATTGGTATATCTTCTACCCGGAGATATTAACACAATACACACGAATACTTCAAATGCAATCAGGTAAGTAGCACAAAATACAGTGGTCTCCAGTGTGAGACCAAACTGTATACTAAAAGAATGGAATGCGAACTGCAAAGGAGAACAAGACTTGGACCAGAAGACCCAGAGGAGCCAGGAACACAAGGTTAGTACCCAGGAATCCCACAGAGGCTGTGTGCAGAGTGGAAACACAGCAGCATGCCCAATGGAAGTCAGTGGAGAAGTGGCAGTTGCAGTTTTGGAGAAGAAGGACCCTTTGCAGAGGACCCCGAAGAACTCACTTGGAGGACGGAAAGTTGGAGAGCCACCCCCCCACCCCTGGATGCCCCGGGAACCAGGTTACCTACACCAGGGAAGCCAGGTGCATAGGGGTGAAGAGATGTTAGAATCCTCCGTAGACGACAATGGAAGACTTGGAAGAAAGTGCCTCTGGAGAAGTTCAGGACGGAGTCCGGTGGAATACAAGGGTGGATTCTGGAAGTGAAGAACCTGCAAGCAGAGGGGACAGAGTCTATGCCACTCGGGAGTGACCAGGAGGCATGAAGACACAATGCCCACAGATGTCGGGAGGTTCGGAATAGTCGACAGTGACCTTGTCGCTGCAGCTGTGAGGACCAGGCGGCGCTGCGGAAGAACAGGAGCCGTGCACGAGCTGTCCCATGTCGGATGTCGGTGACTAGGCAGTTGGCGTCCGGTGGGAGCACCAACGCGTCTTGGTAGCCGCAACTGGCGTGGAAGATGAAGAAGGATCAAAGTTGGGACCAGCAAGGTCTACGGGACTCACCAACAGCAGGAGAGTCAGAGCAGACCGGAGCAAGAAGGGGAGCCCACTAAAGCAGTTGAAGACCCTCAGGAGGATCCACAGGCCCAAGGCACAGGAGTGGCAAGAGGACCTCGAGCAGCTCAACAAAGAATCAGGCCCACGGTGCAGAGGATGTGGTAAGGATGCTGATCTTGTACGGAAGAGATGCTGGAGGGTGGAGCTTCCTGTAGCTGAAGACCTCTGGAGTGCAGAGCCAACAAGCCTTGGTAACTGCAAGTCAACGTGGTGCACAGGGGTTCAGTCTAAGCGGTTCAGACGAGGGATACTGGCCTCAAAATTGCAGAGAGAACAGGTCAGGCCTCGAGGGAGTTGTACAACCACAACCTGTGTTGCTGAGCCTCGGGAAGTCAGTTGGATGACAGGAGCAGCAGACCAGTCAGCTTTGTTGCGGTGCCTGCAGATGCAAGGGAGTGACTCCTTCACTCCAAGGGAGATTTCTACGGGTGTCCTTGATGTCCACAGGTCTGTTGAAGAACCTGGCAGAAGCACAAACACAGACAAGGAAGAATTGAAGAACAGCAAGACCAGGAGCAGCAGGGTCTTCCTTGGTGCAGTGTCGGTTCCAGTCGCAGTCCAACAAAGTCCAAGTGTCCAGACGGTCGATGAGCGACGTAGTTTCAGGGTTGAGTCTTGTGCCACGACGAATTTTAGGACCCACCCACAGGTAAGCCCTTAAGTACTCTAAGGAAAGGGTTGGAACAACTCAGGGCTCCCTCCCAGAGGAGGGGTTGGACAGAGGGGAGGATACTCCCATGTCCTTTGTCCAGTTTCATGCCAGAGCAGGAGCCAAGGGCTCCTTGAACTGGCTCGAACTTGAGTGTGCAAGGAGGGCACCAAATGTGCCCTTCAAGAAAGCCTGGTGGCGCTGGCAAGTGCCCCCACCCCAACCCAAAATACTAAGTCCTGTCTAGGAGGTGGTCACACGTCGCTGTGACAGGAAACCTATTGTTCTACCTTCCCCTGCTCAAGCTCAGCTCAGCAGCAGGAGGGCAGAATCGTGTCTGTGATCAGCAGCAGCAATAGCTTGCTTGCAGACCCTGAAAGGCTGTTACCGGGAGTACAGGGGGATACCCAAGGGAGCCCCCAGTACATGGGATCATACTTCCAACACTGGCATCGGTGTTGGGGTATGATTCCAACATGTTTGATACCAAACGTGACCGGGTTCGGTGCAGCCACTATATAGTTAGACATCTCGTAATGACTGATGTCCACTATATGTATTAAAATGGCTGACCACATTTACAAAACCTGGACAATCGACTCTGGGCTTTGTAGGGGTG
Source organism: Calotriton arnoldi (assembly GCA_963921515.1). Taxonomy (NCBI): domain Eukaryota; kingdom Metazoa; phylum Chordata; class Amphibia; order Caudata; family Salamandridae; genus Calotriton; species Calotriton arnoldi. The sequence goes on along the minus strand of CAWUFW010018825.1, from coordinate 74,794 downwards.
TCCTGTTCATGCATGGCCACCCTCACACTTATAACCAAGCACCATGCCCTCAGGACTGAAGAGCCTGCCATAGGGTGACTTATAGGTTTAAAGGGCAGTGACCTCAGATATAAGGAAACTTATATCTGTCATGAGACGTGCAAGGACCAACTCACACCGGCTGCATTGGCAGGCCTGTAGTCACAGTTTAAGTGGACTCCCATGGGTGGGACAATACATGCTGCAGCCCATGGGAGACCCCTGGTGTACCTATGCCCTGGGTACCCTAATACGGTATACTAGGGACTTACAAGGGTACACTAGTAGTCAATTGTGGAGGTACAAAAGTACTTACCATGTCAATTTAGGGCAGAAAGCACAGTGACTGGGGTCCTGATTAGCAGGATCCCAGCAGACTAGGTCAAAAACACACTGACACCAAGCAAAAAGTAGGGATGACCATGAAAACAGATCCTACTTTCCTACAACCCCCCCCCCAAACTTAAGGACATGAAGCTAACCTTGCCCAGTTGAGTCTTAATTTTCTAAGTGGAAATATTTGAAAGTCCATCTGCGTTAGCATGGTTACCCCCAGGTCTATGTTCCACTGAAAAGTCCATCCTCTGTAGGGAAATGAACCACCTCAAAAGTTTGGGATTTTCACCCTTCATTTGTTTAAGCCATTATAGGGGTTTATGGTCTGTCTGAACAATAAAGTGAGTGTCAAACAGGTATGGCCTCAACTTCTTCAACGCCCAGACCACAGCAAAGGCCTCCCTCTCAATAGCGGACCAACTCTTCTCCCTAGGGGTCAACCTTCTGCTCATAAAAGCTACTGGTTGGTCCCGGCCCTCTGCATTAAGTTTGTATAATACTGCACCTACCCCTATCTCAGAAGCATCTGTCTGGACAATAAAGGTTTTGGAGTAATCAGGACTTTGCAGAATTGGAGCAGAGCACATAGCTTGCTTCAGGTCATCAAATGCCTTCTGACAGCTAGCTGTCCACTGAACTTTCTTAGGCATTCTTTTGGAGGTAAGATCATTAAGGGGTGTCACTATGGAACCACAGCCCTTAACAAACCTTCTGTAGTACCCAGTCAGGCCCAAGAAAGCTCTGACCTGAGTCTGGGTAGTGGGAGCAATCCAGTCCATGATGGTCTCAATTTTGCTATCCAATGGTTGAACTTGGCCACACCCTACAAGATGGCCCAAGTACACAACCTTGCTCTGCCCTTTCTGCCACTTTGTGGGCTTGATAGTGAGGCCTGCCTTTTGGAGGGCCTCAAGTACATTTCTGAGGTGGACCATGTGATCGTACTAGGTGGAGCTAAAGACAGCAATTTCATCTAGATGTGCTGCACTATAGGCTTCCAGACCTGTTAAGACTCTGTTCACCAGCCTCTGAATTGTGGCAGGTGCATTCTTCAAACCAAAAGGCATCACAATAAATTGATAATGCCCACTGGGGATTGAAAAGGTTGTTTTTGGTTTGGCAACCTCAGAATCTGATTTGCCAACAACCAGCAGTGAGGTCAAATGTACTGAAATACTTGGCAGAGGCCAGAGTATCAATCAGCTCATCTGCCCTTAGAATTGGATGGGCATCAGTCCTAGTGACTGCATTGAGGCCTCTATAGTCTACACAAAACCTCATCTCTCTCTTATCATCCTGAGTGTGAGGCTTTGGGACAAGGACTACAGGACTACCCCAAGGGCTATCTGAAGGCTCAAGGACCCCCAACTCCAGCATCTTTTGGACCTCTAGGAAAAAAGTAAATGGCGGACCTCTTCACTGCACCTCACATATAGTTCAAACTAGTACAGCACAGCGCACTCCTCTTCCAATACCAGCCGTTGTATGGTGTTACTGCAGAGGCAGACGGAATCTTGACAGAACAGAAAGTGGAATGGTGCACCCGTAAGCAAATTAATCAATGAGTCTTTGAGTCCATTAGATAAATTCCTGCTTTATTCAAATCCAGTATTCAGAGTCGTAAAATCCAATGAATAAAAGCATCCAGCCAACGTGTTTCGTTCAAGCTGTCTTGAACTTCATCAGGGCTGTAAATAATACACATAAAGACTCAAAATAAGTACAAACATAAATACAAAAACATACATATATATATATACAAAGAACATGTATAGAAACACTAAGACATGACCTTAACAGTAAATAAAAACACAATGAAACAATACAAGACTTCTCAAAACACCATGATAAATAACTATCACTTGCTTGTTGATCATAAAAGATTAACGGGTCTACATAGAAAAACATCGCAAACATTAAGATCAACGAAAGTCTAATATTCCAATAGTTGACAGATTCAAAGTTGTTTAAGTTAATAATTTTCTCTCCTCTCAAAGTGACATGTTACTGAGCATTTTATTATTAAAAATGTGTTCCAAATATTTACGCAAGGCAACGGCAAGTTAATTTCACAACTTCAAACCTGTATCAGGAGTCAACCCAAATTGGTGTGTGGATTGCCCCTATATTTCTCATATTCATGCTTGGTTGTCATTTGTGCATCGAAAATGTCACACTAGTTGTGTGTGTCACATTTACATGTTCTTTATATCGGTCAATATCATCAAAGTAAAATAAAATAAAACAAGACAAGACAAAGTTCCAAAGTAGATGTGGTGCAATGACTTCTTTTATGGACATATGTAACTCCTACATTATCTTCTAAACAATTGCTACAGGAGTGCCACCATATCTCTATAACAAAACATACCTTGTATTTGTATGTCGTTGAGTGTCAATTTTTATTTGTATTTGGTCCATCAATTATTTTCTCTAGTTTTCACTCTGCCTCGTGAATGTCTGTCATATTTGTTACTAGTTTACTATGGTGATAATTATTCCCCTAATCCAATACTTGCAAAGAGAGTTACAAGAGTCGTAACATAAACCGTTAGCAAATTGCAGATCTTTTGGACCTCTGTCCAGATGCAATCTCTGACATGGTCAGGCAGTCTGTACATTTTGCTCTTCACATGCAGACTATCACCTGTGTCCACTTCATGGGTTCACCAGGTGGTTTGAATGGGTGTCAGAGAAAAGAGACTAGGAAACTGATTGAGAACCTGTCTACAATCAGCTTGCTGTTGATCAGTCAGGCTGCCTGCCAGGGCTACTCCTTCAACTGATCCATCAACAGGGTTCTGAGAGAGGAGATCAGGGAGAGGGTCACTCTCTTTCTCCTGTCCCTTACCAGTGGCCATGAGCAAGCTCATGGCAGCCCTGTCAATAAAAGTTTTCAGGTGGTTCACATTAAGTACCCTTTGGGGACTTCTTGGAGTACCTAGGTTAGCCAAGTAGGTGACCTCACCTTTTTCTCAATTATGGTGTGGGGGTCACTCCAATTGTCCTGGAGAGCTGCTGGGGCCACAGGCTCCAACACCCACACTTTCTGTCCTGGCTGACAAACAGTCAATACAGCCTTTTGGTCATACCAAGCTTTCTGAAGCTCCTGGATGGCCTCAAGGTTTTTGCTGACTATGTTCATGTACTCAGCCATGCGTGACCGCAGGCCCAGTACATAGTCAACTATGTCCTGTTTAGTGGGTTTGAGAAGTTGCTCCCATCCCTCTTTCACAAGACACATTGGACCCCTAACTGGATGTCCAAACAGAAGTTCAAATGGGCTTTAGCCCGCCCCCTTCTGAGGAACCTCTCTGTAGGCAAAAAGAATGCAAGGTAGTAAGACATCCCATTTTAGCCTCAGCTTTTCTGGGAGTCCCATGATCATGCCTTTTAGGGTTTTGTTGAATCTTTCAAAAGCCCATTGCCCTGTGGATGGTAGGGTGTGGTAAACCTATAGTTAACCCTACACTTTTTCCACATAGCAGTGATGTAACTAGACATGAAGTTAGTACCTCTGTCTGAAAAGACCTCCTTAGTGAACCCAACTCTGGAAAATATTACCAGGAGGGCCCTGGCCATGACAGGAGCTGTAATGGTCCTAAGGGGAATAGCCTCTGGATATCTAGTAGCAAGGTCCACCACCACTAGGATGTAACTGTGTCCAGATGCTGATGTCATGTGATAGGGTCAGTAAAAAAAAACTACATTTCTGAGGTATAACCAACCTCCTGGTGGCACCAGACTTGGGGTCTCTACTTTCAGAAAACAGGAGCCCATCTTCCCAAATCGTCTTATGGGACCCACTGACATTCCCTGCCTCCTCAGCAACAGTTTGTTGTCTAAGTTGTTCAAGAGAGGGACAGGTATTCTGCTCCAAACTCAAGCCTGCCCTGGAAGGTCCCCCTGCTCCCAAGAACTCTGTCGTGTCAGGCATATGTTCCTCTGGGACAGTTCCTTCACAGGGGCTGAGGTCATCTCCCTCAGGAGACTGGTTGTCACTGGTAGTCTGGGAGGCGGATAAATCCTTACCCTTCCTGCTCCTTCTCTTGGGAGCTGGCTGGTCCATTCTTTCAGGATCCAGGGCTCCCTCTGTGCCTAATCTCTTGGCCTGAGCCCTAGTGACTGCAAAAGCACTGACTGAAATGCCCATAATTTCTGCATGTGTCCTAAACTCCACTTCAGACCAGGCTGATGTTTCTAAAACATTGCCCAGCAGACAGTCCACAGCTAGGTCTGGGTAAACCACAACTCTCTTTGGGCCAGTTACCTCTCCCTGGCTAAGATTAACAACTGCCATTGAATGATCTGTCCTGACATTGCTAGCATTGGTCACTTGGTGAACCTGACCGAGTAGAATCTGTTCAGGGAGCACACGTTTCTCTGTCATCATAGTGACACTGGCCCCTGTGCCCTGTAAGCCAGAGCTTCCTGGCCATTGATGAGAGGATGTTGTCTGTACTTGCCCAAGTTAGTGGGACTTAAAGTAAGGTGGCAAGCTCCATGCCACCATCACAGACCAAAACAGCCCGAGTGTGTGTCCTGACTAGGCCAGAACCCACTTCAGTTCCCAAGGTTAACCCGACTAAATTCTTGGGGGCACTACTTCTACCAGCGCTATTGCTAGGGGCACTAGGAATCTTAGGAGTAGTAGTAGTAGTATCCTTGGTGCCAGACTTAGAGCAATTGGGATCTTTAGCTCTATGGTCTTTTTCCTTACAGAGATAGCACCAAGGTTTCTTGTTAGAAGAGAAAGAGGCTTGGGACCCACCCCCAGAGGAAGATTTTTGGGGACCTTGTGAAGTCTCTTTCTTGTCTTTACCTTTCTCCCCACCCTTCTCGTGGGTCTTAGAAGAATCTTGCTTCTTCTGGTCACCACCACCAGGAGATTTCTGCTTCACCCTGGTGTGGACCCACTTGTCTGCCGTCTTTCCCAATTCTTGGGAAGAGGTCAGATCAGAGTCCACCAGGTACTGGTGCAGCTGTTGATTTGGTCAGTTATTGAGGATGTGCTCCCTCATCAATAAATTGTACAGTCCCTCATGGTCATGCACATTGCTTCCATGAAGCCAGCCTTCCAGAGCCTTAATAGTACTGTCTACAAAATCTACCTAGTCTTGTTTGTATGCCTTCTGTGTCTCCCTAAACGTAACCCTGTATTGCTCAGTCTTTAAACCAAACCAAACCCATCTATGAGGGCACTCTTCAAGACAGTGTAATTGTCTGCATCTTCCTCCCGTACAGTGAGAAGTTTGTCTCTACCTTTGTTAGCAAAGAAGAGCAACACGATAGCTGCCCACTGCCCCTGAGGGACCTTCTGTACCTTACAGGCCCTCTCTAAAGCAGTGATTCATTTATGGATGTCACCCCCCTCCTGGTAAGTTCCTAGTGTCAAAGGAGTGCTCCCTATCCCTAGGTTCACTAGAGCTGCCACAAAGGGATCCTAATCCCAAATTCTTCCTAGCCTTCTGTACTTCCAGGGTCTCCTTATATAGGTCCAACAGTTCCTTCTTTATTCTGAGCTTGGCTTTCTCAAGCTTGAGCAGATGGTATTCTCCTTCTAAGGAGTCCTCCTCTTGCTAGAGATGGAGGTCCCTATGAAAGTGACAGAGGAGTTTGGATTTAGAGTGGAGGACCTAGACCTCCTCTGGACTCTTTGCACCCTCCCAGGAGGAATAAAGGGGGAAATACCTCTAGGGCCTCCCTCTGTGTCATTAGAACGATTCCCTGGGGGATTAGAGTTGACCTGTGAGGGGTCTTCAGACTCCTCCTGGTGAGGCTTAGAATTGGGGTCACTGGTGAGAGACACCCCTGACTCTTCTTCTGGAGCCACACCACCCATAACCACTTTGTCCTGCTCTTCTGACCTATCAGGATTCTGGAGGTCATCCTGCAGGAGCAACTCTAAGAGCTGCATCGTGCTAGGGTTGCTACCTGTCTTGCGTTTCCTGGATGCAGCCAGGGTTCGAAGTTCCTGGAACTTAAGACCACTGTATCTAGAGGGTTGAGCCTCACTAACCTCACCAACTAAAGACATGGTACGATGTGTAGTGTGGTGTTGCATTTACCTACCCTAGTGAAACTAAACTTCCAAAGATTGGAGAAAGGGTTGAGCTAGACCCTCAACTACCAATCCAAAAACTTCAGTAGAACTTACTAGATAACAAAGTATTATATGTGCCTAGCTAGTGATGGTTTTTCATGTAACCCTCACCTAAATTAAATGGTAAAACAGTGCAGGCTTTAATCCCAACTGCTGCACACCAATGTAGGAGGATGGTTTAGTATTTGTAGCACACTTATTTAAGTGATGCACCTTTCACTAATCCAGACAACCCTTATGGTGATTTTAGTGGTCTTTTATAACCATAGTAAGCTTTCAAAGTGGTAGCTTTAGAGAGCAGCCTTCAGGCTTATCTTGAAGGAGTGTTAAGCAGCTTGTTCTACCAGTTTAATCATTAGTGTAAGTTAAATGAAAAAGAACTACACAGTGTTTATATAAAAATACTTAAATTTATTACACAACACTCACTAACGCATTGGTATATCTTCTACCCAGAGGCAACAACACAATACACAAGAATACTTCAAAAGCAATCAGGTAAGTAGCACAAAACAGAGTGGTCGCCAGGAGGAGACCAAACCATATACTAAGAAAGTGGAATGCGAACTGCAAAGGAGAATGGGACTTGGATCAGAAGACTCAGAGGAGCTGGGGACACAAGGAACCACCCATGATAAGTACCCAGGAACCCCACAGATGCTGTGTGCAGAGTGGAAACACAGCCGTGGGCCCAATGGAAGTCAATGGACAAGTTGCAGTTCCAGTTTTAAAGAAGGACCCTTCCCAGAGCACCTCGAAGAAACCCTGTGGAAGACAGAAGGTTGAAGAGCCACCCCACCCATGGATGCCCCAGGAACCAGGTTACCAGCACCAGGGAAGCCAGGTGCGTAGGGGTAAATTGATGTCGGAACTTGCCATAGACAACAATGGAAGACTTCGAAGAAGATGCCTCTGGAGAAGATTGCGAAGGAGTCTGGAGGGACCCAAAGGTGGATTCTGGAAGTGAAGAACCTGCAAGCAGAGGAGTTTATGCCACTCGGAGGTGACCAGGAGGCACAGGAACACAATGCCCACCGATGTTGAGAGGTTCTGAAGAAACGACTGTGACCTTGTCGCTGCAGATGTGGGGACCAGTCGACACTGAGAAAGACCAGGAGCCGTATACAGGCTGTCCCACGTCAGATGTCGGTGTCTAGGTGGTCGGTGTCCGGCGGGAGCACCAACATGCCTTGGTAGCCGCAACTGAGGTGGAAGAAGAAAATGAGAAAAAATTGGGAGCAGCAAGGTCCAAGGGAATCACCAACAGCAGGGGAGTCAGAGCAGGCCCTGAGCAAGCAGGGGAGACCACTGAACCAAAGGAAGGCCCTCAAGAGGACCCACAGGCCAAAGGCACAGGAGTCACAAGAGGACGGGAACCAGCGTTTACAACGCTGTCTCCACAATGCGATAACTTTACAACGCGGTCATTACAATGACCGCGTTGTTACCACGCGTGCCATTACATCGCAAGTCGTATCAACGACTTGCTGTAGGGGGCGTGCAACACCAGGGAATGTGTTGGATTTTAAATCCAACACCTTCCCTGCTGTTGCACAAACTGGAGTAGGAATAGTAATTAATACTATTCATAAGTCCAGCGCGCCCCCTTCAGCAAGTTGTTGATACGACTTGCGATGTAATGGCACGAGTGGTAACAACGCGGTCGTTGTAACGACTGCGTTGTAAAGGCATGCATTGTAAACGCATGCGTTGCAATGACACATATTCCAAGAGGACGTCATGCAGCTCACCAAAGATGGAGGCCCAAGGTGCAGAGGATGCAGTGAGGACGCCGATCTTCGGAAAATGAGATGCTGGAGGCTTGAGCTTCTTGTAGCTCAAAGATCTCTGGAGTGCTGAGCCAACAAACCTTGACAACGGCAAGTCGACGCGGTGCACAGGAGTTTGGTCCAGCGGTTCCGATGAGGGATACTGGCCATCTGTGTTGGTGAGCCTCTGGATGCCCGTAGGCGGACAGGAGCAGCAGACCGGTCAGCTTTGTTGCGGTGCCTGCAGATGCAGGGGAATGACTACCTCACTCCAAGGGAGATTTCTTCGGGTGTCCTTGATGCACATAGGCCTGTTGAAGAATCTGGATGAAGCACAGACACAGACGACGAAGAAGACCTGAAGAACAGCGAGACCAGGAGCAGCAGGAGTCTTCCTTGGTGCAGTCTTGGTACCAGTCGAAGTCCAAGTGTCCAGACGATTGAAGTGCGACGTAGTTTCAGGGTTGAGTGTTGTCCCACGACAAATCTGATGACCCACCCAGAGGGGAGCCCTTAAGTACCCTTGAGAAAGGGTTTGGACAACTTGGGGGTCCCACCCAGAGGAGAGACTTACAGAGGGGAGGGTACTCCCATGTCCTTTGTCCAGTTTAGCGTCAGAGCAGGATCCAAGGGCTTCTGAACTGGCTCAAACTGGAGTGTGCAAGGAGGGCACCAAATGTGCCTTTCAAAGCAGTCTGGTGGTGCTGGCAAGTGCATCCACCCCAGCCCAATACACTACGTCCTGTCTGGGAGGTGGTCACTCCTCCCTGTGAAAGGAAACCTATTGTTCTACCTTCCCCTGCTAGAGCTTGGCTCAGCAGCAGGAGGGCAGAATCGTGTCTGTGGTTGGAAGCAGAACTAGCTTGCTTGCAGACCCTGAAAGGCAGTTACCTGGATTGGCGTCCCCTAAGGCGCCCCCCCAGTACTTGGGATCATACTTCCAGCACTAGAATCGGTGTTGGGGTATGATTCCAACATGTTTGGTACCAAACATGGCAGGGTTCGGTGCAGTCATTATATAGTTCGACATCTCGTAATGACTGATGTCCACTGTATGTCTTAAAATGGCTGACCACACTTACAAAGCCTGGAGAATTGACTCCGGGCTTTCTAGGGGTGTCTTTCTCATGCAGGGGCACCCTCACACTTATAACGAAGCACCCTGCCCTCAGGACTGAAGAGCCTGCCATAGAGGTGAATTATAGGTTTAAGTGTAGTGACCTCAGATATAAGGAAACTTATATCTGTTGTGAGAAGTGCAAGCACCAACTCACACAGGCTGCAATGGCTGGTCTGTAGTCACAGTTTAAGTGGACTCCCATGGGTGGCACAATACATGCTGCAGCCCATGGGAGACCCCTAGTGTAGCTATGCCCTGAATAGCTTAGTATTATATACTAGGGACTTACAAGGGTAAACAAGTAGCCAATTACGGAGGTACCAAAGTACTTGCCAAGTCAATTTAGGGGAGAAAACACAGTTGCTGGGGTCCTGATTAGCAGGATCCCAGCAGACTAGGTCAAAACACACTGACACCAGGCAAACAGTGGAGGTAACAATGAAAGCAGATCCTACTTTCCAAAAATGAAATTGCCCCACTGTGGTCCATTTACACCCCCAACATTCTCCCATATTGTAGCTTTCCTCCAGGTGGAACTTTTGTGGAAGGCAGGATAGTGGCCCTAAGTAAAATTCCTCTCTTAGCTAGAAATAGGTTTCAGCCACTCTCTGAACTAGGAAGCAATGATTGACGCTATGGGCATGAGAGCCCTTGTGTTGCCCCTGTTCCCCATGTGCCCCCTGTTCTTCTAGAGTCACCGCCAGGATTAAACAGGGGTAAAGGAGAGGAGAGATTCAGAGAGATTATCCCCACTTCCACAGACATAACTTCCTTGGAGAGGGAATTTTCCCTCTTATGAAACTCCCTTTACTGGCACCGCCACTGTCCTACCGCCCCTTTGTGCCCGCTTGCATGCCCAATTAACTAGCTGTGGTCACCCCACAGCAGGGCAGTCATTGTTGGGCATTCCTAACAAGTCTATTGTAGCATTACTAGTGGAAGAACCCACTACACTATTGTTGTCCTGGAATATCACAGGCCTCAATGGGAAAACCATGAACCCCTAGTGGGGGTCATTTATTGATACCCATGATATAGTCATAATGCAGGAAACATGGGCACTGGAAAAATGCTTTAGATCAGGGTATTGTAACTATAGTATAGAAGCCATGCTTAGAGGGGATGGCTTCTATACTATAGTTACAATACCCTGATCTAAAGCATTTTTCCATTCCCTCTGGCGCCCTTCTGGTGGCCTTAATGTGTGGTAAAGAGTTGCATTGCTGCCACTGGCCAAGAGGATAGGGATTCAATCTTAAGAGGGGGAATGCCTCTGGCCTCGTCTTCCAAGCTAAAAACAGATGATGAGCCATCCAGTGGCTCGAAGGCAACACTGAAGTCGCTTGCGATAACCAAAGGACAGCTAACATCTCTTGAGGTCAACAGGCAAGCCAATTGGTCTAATATGGGAGATTCCTTATTGCGGGGAGATGAACGATTATAAACATTGTATAAATCAACCTTGGTTCCTCTGTGGCTTCTCAAAGAGAGACCCAAAATGTTGTTACTATGGGTTGCTAATACCTTAACAGTTAGGTCCAGGGAATTCTTAACCCACACAAGAAGGCCACCAGAGGGACTGGAAAAATGCTTTAGATCAGGGTATTGTAACTATAGCATAGAAGCCATCCTTAGAGGGTAGAAATATCTCTTCACTCTGGCAGCCTCCGTCTTGGTACAATAAAGAATGCCATCAGGCAAAGTACACGCTAATTGAGGCTGTCAAAAGAGGAGACAATGAGGGAATCCAGTAAAAACGATTCACAGAAGATTTGGTACATATTTTCTCATGGGTGTCCTTTTTCTCTTAGTCCATTAGAATTATCAATACAACCCCAACAATGGGTCGATCACTTCTCAAACATTTATGCTTTTTCAAACACAGGTTTGGACACCTCGGAACATCAACCCCGGGAACAGGAAACTGCACACGAGTCCCTCGTGCTGCAATTCTGTCTCAATGAAACCCTTCGAGCAATTGTGGATATGCCCCCTGGGAGGACTACAGGTCCCAATGGAATTTTGGGGGCCCTGTTACGCTCATAACCTCAGGTGTGGGGCCCCTACATTAACAAACCTTTGAATGATATGCTGGCAGGTGGACAGGTCCCAGAATCCTGGAAAAATGCTGAGATCATTCTAATTTTTAACAAGCATTGGCATAGCCAATAGGTCTCGCTTTTGGGACCTTATGTGTTTATTAATACATTTTGGCTATGTTGTAGAGTATTGTGGCTGATTATATAAGTAAAGCACAATGAAGCCTGGCCGATTGGCGTTGCCAATGTTTGTTTTAACAATAGGCTCTAGAATGACAGAGCGAACGCTGTTTTGACCAGACCTTAAAAAGCAGAGTATAGCAATGGAGGTCCCCAGGAGGGCAGTGCAACAAATTCTCGAGAGGACTTAAGTATTGCACCAATTTCTACCTCACTTCGAATTCTGCTCTTCGTCTTGAACCGTTCGAAAGAGGGCCGTGGTTACCCTCTGCTTAGCATTGCCTGTGAAAAGATGCCGCTGTGGCTTTCAAGCTAACCATTCAGGCATGTAATAGCATTTTTGATTCATTACATTCTGTTTTTGCTTCCAGCAAGCTAGAAGTAATGCGTGGAAAGCTATCTGACCACCCTCCTCCTGACTGGTCCTGCGCGTGGACATGCACACTGGCTCCAATTAACCTAAAGTGCGCAGGCACAAGAGCAGTATAGCAACACCATTTACAGACTCAAATTGGTTCCACCCCTTGTTGGCGATGAAGCTGGGCATGCGCACAAGCATTCTACTCTGGAACGGAACGAGTGGCGGAAACCTCCTAAGTCATGAGCGCTTGCGTCTATAGCTCGCGTAGCAACCAGTTGGCTGGTGGCCCATAATTCTGACTACGGAACTGTCTGCATTGTGTAGATTGCACAGATCTCAGCAACAAGTGTATTAACCTGCTGAGTTGTCCAACCGATTTGTGCATATGGGAGAGATGTTTATTTGCAGCTGGTTGAATTTAAACGTTCTAAAAAACATGGCGCTATAAGTTGATGCTCAGCTGTCACAAAGAAAAGAAGTAATGAAAACGGTATTTTCCTAACAGTGGACTTTAAATCCCAAAGCACCAGCTGATATGCAAACGATTGAGTCCTGCAGGTCTGACTATAAAAAACTAAGAGTTGATCGTGTGCATTTTATACCCAGCTGCTTGGTACTCCTCTTATCGACCTCTGAAGGATGAAAGTCTGAGGAGCCTCGTTGGGCTTTGAGCCAGTGACTTGCACCAAGGGGTCGACCAGCAGATTTAACGGTGCCTCCTTTATTTTAGCGGTGACGTGCAGTAAAAAATCTAAAGCACTTGCTCCTGACTGCCCTGAAAAAGTCCATACTAGTAAACGGATACCAGTCGTGCACTGCTTTTTGGCAGCGCCAAACGCTGCACCACCGTGCGTGTGAAATCTAGGCGCTGCAGGAAGGCTCGCACGTTGAATCTCCAGCTCCGTGCATTATGGGTGTCCGGCTGGCATGTGGCAGTGTTGACCAAGAGCCCGTGATGCAGAAAATAGAGACGCCAATGCCTCTTCCTAAACGAAAACAATGCCCTGAATGAACGGTGCGAGTGGTGCCGTATTGCTGATAAATGCTCGGCATACCTTAAAAGAAAAACAAATCCAAGTTAAGCAATCTTCACAGTGCTGGAGACCCCATACTTTCCTTTCAACCGGAGGCAAATAAAGGTCGTCATCGACCATGCAAAAAAACCAAGTTTGACGAGGAGAGGAGGAGGCAGCAGTGGGAGGGGAGAGAGGAGGGGGCCTGCGCCTGTTTCCCTTGCGGGAGCGAGCAGGGGCACCATCTGTTTGCAAGTTAATTACAAACAGATGGTTTCAAAGCTCGCTCCCGCAAGGGAATCGCCAAACGTGCACACGTTGCCATTCAAAGCAATGCAAAGCGTGCACGTTTTTGGCCGAAAAACTGAATCGATTCCTAAAGGGGGGAGTGCATGCGCGCTGCGTAGGCGAGACCTAAAAAGGGAGATAGGGGTTACCCAAACAGCTACCGGTTTTAGACAATCTGCAAAAGATCATTTGACAACAGATCCTGGCTAGAATACAGGTCTGGATAGATGAGGCAGACATCTTGACACCTTTCCAGGCAGGTTTCTGCTCTAGGGTCAGTACAGTTCACCAACTTTTTTGGTTCGACCTCATAACATTTAAATACCTTAGGCTCTCTAGGGACCACCTCTACTTGCCCTTTGTAGACCTCAGGGCAGCCTTTGACCTGGCTCCAAGGCAGCACCTTTGGTCCACCTTGGCTGCTGTGGGTATTGATCCATCTCCGCTGGATATCCTCATAAGACTTCACAGCAACACCACAGCACAGGTTAGATGGGGTCCGGGTGCTGACCTGACAGATCTCATCCCAGTGCAGCATGGAGTAAGGCAGGGGTGTGTACTCGCGCCCACGCTTATTTTTACTATACATCAACGGAGTGGTTTCCTTTTTAAGTGAGTGCATAAACGACTCCCCCAAACTAGCTGGTTGTTCTACCACAGCGCTCTTATATGCAGACGGTACACTATTGGTTTCTTGGACTCCATCTGGGCTCCAAAATCTTCTCAATACATTTCAGGAGTTTTGTCTTACCTGTGGGCTGGAGGTGAACACCTCTAAAACAAAGATCATGGTGTTCAACCCGCCAAATCCTGTAGCAGGAATTTTCAGATGAATGGGGAGTCCCTCGAGGTAGTAGGTACATTTGACTACCTGGGGATTAGTATTGATAAGAGCAGGTCATAGAAAGCTCAGATGGTAAAGAGAGAGGCGGTTCTCTTTCACTCTGCCGCTGCCATCGCTAAGAAGGATAGGGCAACCACCACCAAGTCTGCGTCCACAGCTATCGAGGTATATAGGACAAAGGGACAGGCAGCTGCTTTATATGGAGCTGAGGTTTGGGGTGATGCCAATATTAAAGACCTGATCACAAAGGAAAACAACTTTTTGAGATCTCTATTTATCCCTCCCGCATATCAGATTTACTCACGTTTCCGCAGGAACGTCATGCAAATGATGAAAAGATCCTCAACTTCACCTGGTCATCTATTGTACCCAACTTAGTCAAAGTACTAACAGTAATCCGGGGAAGAAGGGAGAAAAAACAAGGAGGAAAGCACAAAGGTCCCACGTTGCACCCCAGCCTGAGACAGAAGCAGTCGAGTAAAGAATTCTCTGTTGAAAAGAAAGAACAGGAGAAGAGGTAAGTATACATAGTGTTACACCCCTACTATTACTGCTATTCTCTAGTCATGCTTGTATCTACCTGAACAACTCCCTTCTTCCGTCTGTACTGGTAGTTGGAGGAAATAATAGTGTGTAGATATCGGGATAGAAGGAAACAGAGATGCGTATATTAACTAGTTTCAGTAGACTCATAGGATAGGCATAGGGGGGATGCAGTACTGAGACCCACCTTAAAAACATGCAATAACTGCCCAAGGATTACTGGTTCTCTGTCACGCCCAAAAAATATTTCACCTAAACAGCAGGGTATCTAATCTATTCCTTTCTTTCTTCAGGAATAAACAAAAAATAATAAAAGAAAATCAGACCTCCATGAACCCGGAGCTTCTATCAGATAAGTATGAGGGCGATAATTATGTGAATAGGAAACAGCGAGCAAGCGCTGTATATTGTAAAAGAACAATGCAGCTTGTTCTTTGTACTATCCTTTTAGGAGTACAGGAAACCTCACAGGGGGTCAGGAGCCTACCGCGGTGAGAGCGAGAAAGCACAGAAGACTCCCCGAGGGTCAGGAGCCTACCGCAGTTGTAGCTGGGATACGGAGAGCAAGAGCAGAGCCAGGAACTTGTACGTCAGAGTAGCAGGACGCCGCGGTGACAGAGTGGGCCAACGAGGAGACGCAACGACCCGGAAGTGCAGGTGAGATCCCGGACGCAGACTAAGCCCTCGCGAAGCAAGAACGTGAAGCGTCCCTGCTCAGGAGCGGCCGGGTCTTAAGCTCCGCTGTTGTTTCCTGCGCATGTGCAAAAGCGGGAGCCGGCCATGATTGTAGTTTGCTGGCCGCTTTCTCCGCTCATGCTCGGCAAACCTGACAGCGCAGAGCACAACCTTCTACTTTTTTATGACACAGGACTAAAAAGGGTGGGTGGCCTAGCAGTGCTAAAACCACTTCTCGATTGGGTTAGGCTGTGGTCGATCCCCGAGCTTTTCGATTATAGGCTAGCCCTGGAGGACATCATATGCCTTAGAAATCCTCACCTTCTCCCCTGGCTAAAGCATGTCAAATTGCATCTACTTGACCTGGGTTTGAGCAACGTTTGGAGCAACCCATCATCAAAGGGGGCAGATACAAAGAGTAAAGTTAAAGCAGCTTTCTGTGATAAGAGAATCAATAACGATCACCAAAAAGTGAGCTCTGGGGGGTTGGTCGAAGCTTTCTTGGCTTGTAAACTTGCCCCTGCCAAGGAAGCATACATGGACCAGATTTAACCACCAATGGTGTGCACATTGTACATTAAGTTCAGACTGGGAACACTTCAAGTAAATAATTTCACACATAAATGGAAGTGTCGCCAAACTACTACCACAAACTGTGATACTTGTAAACATGCCATTGAGGATGTTAAACATGCCCTTTTTATGTCCTGTTTATGCCAGACCCAGGCAGAGATGGATTAAACTGTTGTGTACTCTCTGGAGTGTGAGGGCATTTTGGGTGGCTTACTTAATTTTGAGATGGGACACCAGTTTGGAAGTGGTATTTGGTGTTAGTCAATACCTCTATATAGTTTAGCTATATAGGAAAAAGCAAGGGGTATTGTTTTAATTGGATATATACTTGCTTTTAATATTGATTAGTTCTCTTACATATGTCCCACGATGTCTCTGGACCAACATTTTTTGGTTACTGCAGCACTGTACTCCTTAATGGAAATGTGTTAGCTGCTATATTTATTTTTTTAGATATAGCCCTTTTTTATGGTCAATCACCTGTTTAGTGATGATGGATGTGGGCATTGTCCGCCCGCCACCGTAACGGTGAATGGGACCGCCCGCAAGAGGTGCGGCGGTCCCGCTGTCCCTATTAGGATGCGACCTCCACCATGGTGGTCGCATCCTGGATATTTAACATTGTGGCGGGCGGTGCTGTATTCAGCACCCGCCACAATGTTAAAAGGGCTTGTTGTGCATTTGCATGCACAACGTGACAGGCACCACGCGTTGCCTGCCACCTTGTGCATGCAAATGTCGGGGGGTACCATGGGTACCCCCAAGTGCAGCCACCCACCCCCCCACCACCTGGGGGCCCGCAACGGGCCCCCAAAGGCATTCTCCGCATGCTTTTCCATGGCGGAGTCTCCGCCATGGAAAGGCATGAGACCGCCATCATCGTAATATGGATGGTGGTGCCTGCAAGGCACCGCCACCATATTGCAGGCCTTTTACGCCCGGTAGGCAATCGGGCGGATTGCCTACCGGCGGAAAACTGGCGGACGGTCTTTCCGTCCGCCTGTGTCCCCACCGCCATCGTAATATGGCGGGGGGAAATGTTAGGTGGGCGGACGAAAATAGCGGGCGGATCGCCACCGCCGGTCGGGCGGTGGCGATCCGGCCGACATCATAATGACCCCCTGTGTTTGGGAAAATCGTGCTTTTATCTGTTTTAATCGTTTCTGTCTGAAAAAATGGTTTTATGATCTTAAATATTTTAACAAACCAAAATCTTACTTGACAAATGTTATTAATTGTTGGTCTACAATGTTTTATATGCTTTTATGGTCAAAGGACCGAAATAAAGATGAACTGAACTACAATGACAGAATTCGTTTTTGTCAGTCTAGCAAAAAGAATGAGCCACTTATGGTCTTCTCAGCTGATTTGACTCCTGAAGTTCTTGCTGCCAAAATAAGATCACAGCATACAGTAAAATCAGAAGGACCCATTTTAAGAAAGTCCTGAAGATTTATATTTTGGACTTAATGACACATTTTGTGTTGCCTCAAAGCTCCACAAATCATAGGAGTCAACAAGAATGCCTGAAGTTGTCTTAACATTTTTTACATCACTGTTTAATATCAGAAAAGCAAAACTGTTACAAACTAAAGTTCAGGAGTTCGGAACAGAAGCCAACAACATTGATGATGGCTTTGAAGATATAAGTGAAGAAGTGGAAGACAATCCCATGAAACGACAGGCTTATGCTGTGCAAATGTACTGTCTTTTCCAAATCATGTTTTATGAATTACATCACAGCAAAAAGAAAACTTCGCTACACAGGATGACTGCCCACACAATCTATGACAAGTGCAAAAGTAGGGAGCTAATCACTTTAATGAATAGGATTGGTGTATCAACAAGTTATAATGACATAGTACGGAGCAGGAACTTGTTAGCAGCTCATGCTATAGAATCTTGTGAATCCGACAGCACACCACTTCCAAGTCACTTTACCAGGAAAGGATTTACAATTGCTGCTCTTGATAATTTTGATTTTAAAGTCAGCTTTTCTTTGTCTGGAACATCCAGCACACATGATACTTCCATGGTGCTTTTTCACTGTACCAATGAAGTAGCTGCTGCAAAACAAGCTGTGTCAGCTGTAGGCATAAACAAATGAAGCTGCAAACGTATAACTCAACTGCCTTGCTAACGTGTGCAAAATCACTACAAGCCATCAACACGTCCCAGTCTCCCAGAAAGTTTTAAAGTAGCTGAGGACATGGATTTTCTTCTACCTGATGCTGCGGTCCACAAAGCTGATTTAATTGAATTTATCATATCGCTTATTCGGTGTGGTCGAAGAATAAAGAAAAGCCATTTCCAGGGGTGGGCGGAATTTGCGTAGTCGCGTTGCGCAAAATTTCACGAAACGGTAAAAAATATCCGCGAGCACACAGAATTGCTTGTTCCGCCCGTTCGCGATGCGTTTTTCCTGTTCGGGGACGCTGTTTGCGTGCTCGGGGGGAAATATCTCGCGAACTTGCCCATGCGGTCGCCAATTGACGCGGCCATCTTGTTTCATTGTCCCGCCCGCTCGCGATGCGTGTTTCCTGTTCGCTTACGCAGATGTCCGATGGCGCGTCCGAATGATGTGTTCGCGATCGCACACTCTCGCGGGATCGCGCGAACGGATAGGAAAACTTGTCGGCGAACGCAGGGATCCCGGTAAGTCGCTACCGCGCGCGTGAACACACATTTTGAAAGCGAGAACAAGGAAAAAATTCCGCTACGCCGCGGATCGAGGAATTTTCGGCAATTCTGCGTTCTCCGCGGAACGCGGAATTGCCTAAATTTTGCAAATTACGCGAGCGGAACGGAATTTACTGCCCAGGCCTAGCCAATTCCTCCATGGGCTGGAATTCTTGCTCTGATCTCCCAGAATACCGTCCCACTGAAGAAGGTTGGGTTTTTACCAATAATACCATCTCCAGTCACAAACTACGCAACAGTATACACAGATCTAAAACAATTCCAAAATGTGCATACTCAGCTTGAAGACCATCCTATCCTGCCAATTTTCTGCGAAGAAGGTGTTTTTTGTATTGTAACTGACATTTTTATGAGCAATCCAGTAGAATTTAATGATCTTTATCCAATGATGTACGTTTTCCACATGACAAAAGTTGTGTTGAAGTGTGCAGGAAGTTATCTCAGTGGATGTGGCATAGACAATGCAATTATTAAGGCTAAAATCTTTGAAAGCAAAACTTTCCAGTCAGTATTGAGCAGAATTCATTATGTTCGTTCATTACAAGGTATGCTCATCATATCTGAGGCTATAGAAACATTGTGTTGGAATGCTTTCTGGAACAAGAATAGCAAATTAGGTTTTGCATATCTTATCTCAGAAGTGAACAAGGCACAGGGTGCACTTCATTCAAAAGACATAATGCAAAGGCAGGAAATGTTCAATACACTCAGTTCAAAATCAGAAAACCTGAAAACCAAGTTCATAGAGTTTGTCAAAGAATGTGCAGAAAAATCAGAACTTTGCAAGTACTGGGGAAATGTTTTACACATGATAGCTCTACTTAAAAACTTGGTACATGCTGATCAGGAAGGTGATTGGGAGCTGCACATGAAGTCTGTGGAGTCACTGATTACTGTGTTTATTGAATTTGATTCCATAAACTACTTGAGATATGGGTCTTGGTGTTTGGAAAGAGTGAAGAAGCTAGAGGTGGAAAATCCATAACTCTACAGAAAATTCATCCAAAGACATTTTGTGGTGAAAGACAGAGAGGGAAGGTTCAATGCTATGGCTCCAGATATGAAACTGGAACCGACGATCCAGAGATCACAGAAAAGCTCCAAGGGAATTGATGGTCAGACACGTAAAAGTGAATATGTTGCTCAATGGCAGCTAGTTTACCATGAAGTCATTTCTATTTGCAATGTTTTCAGAGAGATGACAAATTCAAAATTAATGAACCATCGTGAAACTGTTCCTCACCACGAATTTGTGGGAAAGAGAGGGGAACGTTTTAATAAATATGTTGACAGCTTTCTTCATTTCATGCAGCAGCAAGGAAACCCCTTTGAAATGACTAAACCTGTGTGACTACACAACTTCATAATCGAACAATCTGTGGATAACCATATAAAGATACGCCTACTAGATATCCTGGAACATGGATAAAAACTATACGCAGAACTGAAGCAGAAGAGATTAGTATTGGAAGAGAAAAATCTGTGTGACATAATCACTAAAGCTAAACTTCCACACTTTATTTGCCATAGTAAGAGTTTCGTCCGAAACAGGTTACAAAAAATACAACTTTTGCAATCACATTCAGAGATGGATGAGGCAAAAGAAAGGGGTGAATTTTTCAAGGACATTCTGTCACATGATCTTCTTCCAACAAACAAGGGTTTAAAAAAAACCTTCACCTGAAGAATTTCAATTAAAAAAGGTGTCCTCATTGAAAACTGCTGTTGTTGTGGACTATATGTCACAATTGCGAATGGTCAAGATTTCATCCATGCAAAACTTTGGAAAGGTCGTTCAGACTGTTCTCCCGATATCAAAGTCAGTGTGTACTTTGCAAGAACTGCACATTGTCTTTGACAGTTATCTTGAACTATCTGTCAAAGAATGTGAGAGAATCAGACGAATGTCTACAAGTGGAACAATTGACCATGCCTGCATCAAAAATTCAACACCTATACCTGTGCGATTTGATAAATTCTGGTCATCAAAATCGAACAAGATGAACTTGGAGATGTTAACTCGCCAAAACATTGCTGATGCTTCAGTGAACAATGAATTTCCAATTATTGCAAGTGGAATGATGGTCAATGAGGAGTTGGTGCCTGCAGAGATATATTTAAAAGGTATGGGCCATATTGTTCAAGAACGTAATAGCAAATTGGAGGAAGCTGACCTTTCATGTTTTGCCACATGTTGAGTGGGGTACGCAGACATAATATAGAGTTGTAAATATCGATATGCCATAATATCGATGTTTGAATTTCGATATGACAGAATATCGACCTGCAAGAATATCGACTACAAGAATATCGACATGCAGGTAAGAAATATCGTTTTACTTAATATCGAAGTTAGTAATATCGTAAGTCAAAATATCGTTGTTAACAATATCGATTTTTTTTTAGTGTTTTTTATGTTAATATATGTGTTAAAAGTATAGGTTATTTTTTTAATATATGTTTGAATTTTTTATAAGTAATTCATTTTATGTTAATTTCTTTTTGCATATTTTAGTTCCGTAGCGGGTTGTGGGTTTATAGGGGAATAGGGTTGGAAGTAATTTAATTATAATATATTAATTAATATTTTTTTTTAAGTTATTATTTTTAAAATAAATAAATATTGCGTTTTAGTTCCGTAGCGGGTTGTGGGTTTATAGGGTAATAGGGTGGGAAGCAATTTAATTGAAATTAATTAATTAAATACATTTATTAATTAATAGTAATGTATTTAATAATTTATAATGTCAATTGTGTTAATTAATTGGTTATTAATTAAATTTTTATTGATTAATAATTAATAATAATTAATTGGTAAATATGGTAAATGTGTAATTTTTTTAGGTGTGGGTTGTGGTTTTATAGGGGAGTAGGGTGGGAAGTAGTTTAATTATAATTAATTAACTAATAATTTTATTAATTAATATTTATGTAATTAATATTTTATAGTATTAACTGCGTTAAAAAAAGTATTAATTAGTTATTAATTAGATATTAATTATTAATAATTAATTGGTAAATATGTTAATTGTGTAATTTTTTTAGAGGTGGGTTGTGGGTTGATAGGGAGTAGGGTGGGAAGTAATTTATTTATTTATTTTGTTTATTTTTTTTTATTATTAGTGCATGTTTACTATTAGAAAACTGTATTACAAACATACATACATTAGAACATATATTAGTACAGTAAATATAAATTAAATCTCACGCTATACAACATACACAGGGGCCGATTCCGATTCCGGCCGGAAAACGTACCGACCGACTCGGAGCCGGAATACATTCCGACCGACACGTACCGGTGCAGCCCGACCCGCCAAGTACGATGAGAAGCGAGCAAAACCCGACCGACTCGTACGGAACACAAGCCGAAGGACCGAGCCACGCGGAAAACAGCAATCCGGCCGGAAAAACACGCGATTCGAACCGACCGACTCGCACCCGGAACAATACCGAACGAGACGTACCCGCGGACTCCCACCCGCCAAGTACGATGCAAGGCGTGGAAAACACGACCGAGTTGCACGGAGGACAAGCCGTACGACCGACACGCATACAAAACTGCGAGCCGAAGCAACCAAAACACCGCGACCGACGCGTACGCAGCATAGAAAACAGCACAAACACAGCGTGAACGAAACGGACAAGCCCGTACGAGACAACTGCAGGGTCCGACTCGGTCACAAGAACGTCTCCTACATGCACGAAAAGTACAAAGGGAAAATACACAAAAAAAGGCCAAACAAGCAATTACAAAGCCAATAAATACTGGGGGGAGGGGCAGGGAACAAAGACACACCCACAACTCCACCCATATAAAGGACACAAATCCCTACCATGATCCTTTGCAAATTCAAATTACCTGCCAGCACTCAACAGACTGCAACCACACACCCACAGCTCATCCATCACACAAGCCACACACCATCAGCACCACAACAAATAGAAACCTCACATACACCTAGCAAAACACACACTCACACACCTTCACCTGCACACCAACACACACATCACTCACCATCACCACCCATCACCATGCCCCCAAAGAAGAATCACAAGTTCCTAGATAGTGAATTGGAAGTCCTGGTAGATGAGATCCTCAGGGTAGAGCCACAGCTCTTTGGTACACTGGTCCAACAGACACCCATGTCACAGAAAACAAAGATGTGGGAGAGGATCGTCGACAGGGTGAACGCACAATCACCATGTTTGCGCACAAAGACAGACATCCAGAACAGGTGGTATGACGTGCGCAGGAGGGTGAAGGAGCTGCTAAAGAAGGAATACATCTTGAGCCAACACACCGGCAGTGGCCCTCCTGCCAAGCCAGTATACCTCAGGCCCTGGGAGGAGAAGGTGCGGGCCATCCTACCACCAGTGAGCGTCTATGGACTAGAAAACATCCCAGAGCCTGGTGAGTACACAACAAATGTACACAATATTCTGCGACTACACACACACATCACTGTCAAGGGGAGAGTCAAACCATGCACTCTTAGCAAATACACAGCAACCAGAACAGAATCATCCCAAAATGTGTATGTCACTCAGAGAAACACAACACATGCCATCACAAAGTGACATTTAACTGTGTCATCACATGTACAAACACAACTACAACTACAGCTAGGCAGTGGCACAAATATAACTGACAAACACATCCAGACAAGTAGCCACCACTACAACACCAGCACACAGTGAAGCCCACTGAAAGAAAGGAAATATGTGTATGCTGGGCAAGTCAGTGTAGCCAATAGCATGATGGGAGTTGTAGGCACAGATATTGCTCACCCCCACAACTGTCCCATCAACACCACCCTGAACCATGCGCACATCACAGGGAGTGGAAAACAACTGACAAGATGGCTGACACTGGGCACTGATGTGGGGAGCACAAGGCCCTGCTGGCAACTGTGCAACAACCAACAGCAGGACACCACTGTCAGCCATCTTGCCATTGCTCTCACACTCACACACACTGAAGTCCACCCAAAAGCAAGTAAGTATGGGCATGCTGGGAAGGGGGTGGAGGCAATAGCATGATGGGAGTTGTAGGCACAGATATTGCTCACCCTCACAATTGGCCCATCAACACCACACTCAACCATGCTCACATCACAGGGAGTGGAAAAGGACTCACAAGATGGCTGACACTGGCTACTGCTGTGGGGAGCACAAGGCCCTGCTGGCAACTGTGCAACAACCAACAGCAGGACACCACTGACTGACATCCTGAAAGACAACTTGCACTCCCTGCAATGGAAGCACGGTGCATGGTGGGATATCTGGCTGGGTGGGAAGGAGGACTCACAGCACTGACCATAGTCACAAGCACCTCCCCTCACACACCCCCTCAACACATACTCCACAGAACACACCTGGCGGAATGCAATGCCTCACATCCTAATTCAAGGTCCCACAAAGAACCACCACCCTGGGTCATGCTGTGTGAAGCACAGGGACACTCCTGGGACATTTAGCCAAACAACTGCCCGGACAACACTCCCAGCCATCCTGTCAGCACAGGCAGCCCACCCCACAGGGAAGCAGAGTCAAAAGTAAGGAAGTATGGGCATGCTGGGAAGGGGGGTGGAGGCAATAGCATGATGGGAGTTGTAGGCACAGATATTGCTCACCCTCACAATTGGCCCATCAACACCACACTCAACCATGCTCACATCACAGGGAGTGGAAAAGGACTCACAAGATGGCTGACACTGGCTACTGCTGTGGGGAGCACAAGGCCCTGCTGGCAACTGTGCAACAACCAACAGCAGGACACCACTGACTGACATCCTGAAAGACAACTTGCACTCCCTGCAATGGATGCACGGTCCATGGTGGGATATCTGGCTGGGTGGGAAGGAGGACTCACAGCACTGACCATAGTCACAAGCACCTCCCCTCACACACCCCCTCAACACATACTCCACAGAACACATCTGGCGGAATGCAATGCCTCACATCCTAACTCAAGGTCCCACAAAGAACCACCACCCTGGGTCATGCTGTGTGAAGCACAGGGACACTCCTGGGACATTTAGCCAAACAACTGCCCGGACAACACTCCCAGCCATCCTGTCAGCACAGGCAGCCCACCCCACAGGGAAGCAGAGTCAAAAGGAAGGAAGTATGGGCATGCTGGGAAGGGGGGTGGAGGCAATAGCATGATGGGAGTTGTAGGCACAGATATTGCTCACCCTCACAATTGGCCCATCAACACTACACTCAACCACGCTCACATCACAGGGAGTGGAAAAGGACTCACAAGATGGCTGACACTGGGCACTGCTGTGGGGAGCACAAGGCCCTGCTAGCAACTGTGCAACAACCAACAGCAGGACACCACTGTCAGCCATCTTGCCATTGCTCTCACACTCACACACACTGAAGTCCACCCAAAAGCAAGTAAGTATGGGCATGCTGGGAAGTGGGGTGGAGGCAATAGCATGATGGGAGTGGTAGCCACAGATATTGGTCACCCCCACAACTGTCCCATCAACACCACCCTGAACCATGCGCACATCACAGGGAGTGGAAAACAACTGACAAGATGGCTGACACTGGCTACTGCTGTGGGGAGCACAAGGCCCTGCTGGCAACTGTGCACCAACCAACAGCAGGACACCACTGACTGACATCCTGAAAGACAACTTGCACTCCCTGCAATGGAAGCACCTTCCATGGTGGAATATCTGGCTGGGTGGGAATGAGGAGCGGATGACAACCAAATACAACCAATGCAGACCATGTACACACCCCAACATTCACATAGAAATGCCCAAATAATGCAGGACAATGTGCTACACCAATATCAACCCCTGACTGTGACAACTTAGGACAATGCAATGTACAGGCCCGCATCCAGAGGCACAGTCACAACTGTCAGGTGTGTCAACCATTGATGCCTGCAGAAACATAACATACATTGTGTGTGTCTCCCAAAAACAGGTGATGATGGGGACACAGCAGCAGATGCTGAGGAGTCCTCGTCCCAGGCTCAAGAGGATACGGAGCTCACTGGTGTGGAACAGCCTCTGCCCTCCTCGGATGAAGAAGACTTACCTGGCACCTCCGGAGCAAGTCATCATGCAGCACCAGCAGGACCACCAGCTGCACCCCCTGCACCCACCCCTCCAACGACTGTCAACACACATACCACCCCTGCCGACATGGACAGACCAAGGAGCAGCACCACCACCAGCACAGGGACCCTGGACCAACGTGGGGCCATGGACACCACCACCACCAACAACCCACAAGGTGGCCCAGGGTCACCTGTGCCTGCCACCTCAGGTACTGCACGTGTCGCCAGGGGTGGTGGGAGGGGTGGGAGACATAGGTCGCTGCTCACAGAGGGGTCTGGACTGCATGATGACCCACAACTGGCACGCATAGCCGATGCGTACCAGTCCAGCACCGGAGAGATCAGCCAGGTAGTGGGGCTCCTCAGGGACATTAAACAGCAGCAGGCTGCCCATCATGCCCGCTTGGACTCACACATGTCCGCGTGGAGTCCAAGTGGGACACACTGCAAGAGATGACGGCGGTGCATAGGGACATATTACAATGCCTCCGCCAGATGCGCAGCAACCAGTCAACACCTCCCTGTGTGCCCACAACATCTGCTGCTGAAACAACTGCAACTGCCACAGGGAGGCAGGATGACTCTGGCGGAGAGTCCCCTGCACCGCAGCAGCCTGCACTTGAGGGTCCCCCCCCAAAGAAGAGGGGCCGTCCGAGGAGGGGCAAGTGAGAGGCCGATGGCCATGTGCAACCCCCAGGAAGCCAAAACCTGTTCTGGAGAATAACCTTTGTGCGCAAACTGTTCACCCTGTTGACTGCAACACAACTCTCCCACATGACATGGGGAGCTCAAGTTGGACCAATGTCTCTGATTACTGTGGACTTTACTCTGGACATTTCTGCTACCAGGACTTCCAAATTATCTAGGAACTTTGGATCACAATCACAATGTACAGCACCCAACAACCTGTGCACTATACTCACACATGTATGTCAATAAACTCACTTATACACCATACTTGCCTCTGTTGTGATTCCTATGTTGTCTCAGAAGTTGCGATGATGATCGGGGAAATGACACTGTGCATGCTAACTGCTACAGCAAGTACAACACCGGCATGTGAGTCATGGCGACTTCACACATATGGGGGAGGCACACCACCAGGGCTACACAACACATACACACCATGGACATCTGACTCATCGCCTACACTGATGTTGCCAGGAAATACGTTGCATTGCACAGACCCAACACCTATTCACAGTCTGTGTTAACTAGCCCACTGGTGCAGTAAGCAAATGTCAGTCAGATGTGTGACCACAGACAACGCACATCACAAAGTGAAGCACAGGTTTATTACACATTTGCAACATGTTGTAACCACCACAGATGCAAGGTAATCCCACCTGGCAGCGGGCACACAGTCAACAAGTGTAGAGGGAAGGAAGTCCATGGGTGTGGTGCACATCACCTGTAGGGACACAACAGCTACCACCCGGGAAGTCGAATCACGGTGTTGGGGATCACAGTTGACCAAACGACTCTGAAAGTACCCTGTGAAGGACAGAAATGACACACAGTCAAAAGTACTGAAGAACAGGACAGAACTGCAATACTCATGCACAATACATGTTACAAGATACCCACCCAAAACCAAGTTAGCATGTCAACACTGTTGGGGAGTACAGACTACCTGCAAGGACACATCGCTACACGCATACAGACTTGTAGCCCATGGACACACTCAAACAGCACCAGAGCACCACCAACACATATCATGCAAACTCACATCATTGACATGCCATCTCTGCATACTCACATTCAGCTGAAGAAGTTGGTGATGAGCTGTGTGCGGACATCACCCTCAACATCATCATCATCATCACTGGCATCGTGGTCCAGGCCAGGATCCTCCACAGGTGGCGGACGTTGGTCATCGTCATCCAGGATGAGAGGCAACTCCTTCCGCACTGCCAGGTTGTGGAGCATGCAGCAGACGATGATAATCTTGCACACCTTTGCTGGGGCATATGGGAGGGACCCTCCTCTCTTGTCGAGGCAGCGGAAGCGGCTCTTCAGGAGACCAAATGTCCGCTCAATCACTCTCCTGGTCCGACCATGTGCCTCATTGTAGCGCATCTGGGCTGGTGTCACAGGGTTCCTGAGGGGCGTCAGCAACCACGGCATGTTGGGGTATCCGGAGTCACCTACATACAGACAATTGCACATTAGCAGAGTTGGAAAAGAGGGTGGAACACTACATAGCAGAACACACACAATGGTACAAAGTCAGTACACACCTACAAGCCAGGCCCGTTGGTTCCGCATCTGTGCCATCATCCTCGGGATGCGACTACTCCTCATCACGTAGGCATCGTGTGCAGAACCAGGGAAACGGGCACACACGTGTGTGATGCTCATATCTGCAAGACAGACCACCAGTGCATTGACCGAGTGGTAGTGTTTGCGGTTACGGTAGGCCTGCTCTTGGGCCTGTGGTGGTACCAAAGCCACATGTGTCCCATCAATGGAGCCAATGACATGCGGCATCCTCCCCAGGGCATAGAAGTCACTCTTCACGCCAGTGAGTCGTTGGAGTCTAGGGAAATAGATGTACTGGTTCAGGTATATCAACATAGCCTCCAAAACATCCCGGAGCACACGGCTGAACATGGTCTGTGACATCCCACCAGCAGTCGCCAGAGTGTGTTGAAAGGTACCGGTGGCAAAGAAGTGTAGGGCTGCCATCACCTTCACCTTGGGGGTCAGCGCTGTAGGGTACGGACGGCCAGGTTGCAAATGTGGTGCCAAGCGCACTGCCAAATCCTCAATCAGCTGCCTGGTGAAGCGGTACCGTCGGATGCTGTCAAGTTCCACCATCGTTGCTAGGTCAGGGAATGGTCTATGGACAGCTGGTGCCCTGCAGTGCATAGGTGAAAAAAGCAAGATTGTCAGTCACCCCACATATGTAGCATTGAACACACTCAACATCACATGATACATCATAATGAGGCACAAGTACATGATGTGTGCAGTTCCGTACGGATATGTATGGCAAATACATGGCCAATATCTAACATCACAGTCCAACAAGTGGCATCAATAAGTCCCAGGTCGTGCCATTGGATACCATGAGGCCGTGTCCCAGTTCCCATCTCCTGCTGCCAAATAACAAACACACGCCACAGTGACATGTGAGGACTGATGTGCCCCAGGCATCACAGCTCAACGACAGGTAGATTCCCAGGGACCCTGTATTGCCACATGGACACTGGCATGACATGGTGTATCATGTATACACCACAGCTAAACAACCATGAGCCCCACAGGTAGTGGTCCCTGTTGCCTCGGCAGGACAGACATGGACGTCTGTGACACACACACGCACAACATCAAAGTCCATGCACAAACAACGTGGATGTGGAGACTGCCTCCCATTGTGCACATGAAATCAGAGACATTGTAATCACAACATGCACACAGACTGTGGAGGACCATCACCATTGTGCCAATGGGTCACCCTGGGTTGAACATAACGTCCCACATGGGACTCAGGGGGTATGTGACATGACATACACATACACCACCGTGAACTGTGACCATGCCACATGCTCAGATATGAACAGTTGCACATCACAGTGGTCATGTACATGAAACACCAAGGATTCTGTCCCCATAAACACGTGCACAGCCTGGGGGTGGCTGCCCCCAAGTGACACCCACAGAACAACATGTTCACCCCCATACACGGAATAGGTAATGCAGCCTTACATGCCCTAGGATACAGTTTGGACAGGCTGTGGTGTTGTAGGTGTGCCCCTCACTCCCTGGGAAGTATATGTGGCTGGCATATGTTCACCTGTGACAGGCATGGTGACATATGCCAGTGACTTGTACAGGGATGCGTTGGACAGCAATGGACCGATCAGTGCGCACACATTGGCCATTGCATTCAATGTGCGCTGGTATGTGTTGTATTGGCAATACGCGTTGGACAGCAATGGACCGATCAGTGCGCACACATTGGCCATTGCATTCAATGTGCGCTGGTACGCGTTGTATTGGCAATACGCGTTGGACAGCAATGGACCGATCAGTGCGCACACATTGGCCATTGCATTCAATGTGCGCTGGTACGCGTTGTATTGGCAATACGTGTTGGACAGCAATGGACCGATCAGTGCGCACACATTGGCCATTGCATTCAATGTGCGCTGGCACGCGTTGTATCCTATGTACGCGTTGAACAGCAATGGTCCGATCGGTGTTCCCGGCCGGCCCATTGCATTCAATGTGTGCGGGTACGCGTTGTATCCCATGTACGCGTTGAACAGCAATGGTCCGATCGGTGTTCCCGCCCGGCCCATTGCATTCAATGTGTGCGGGTACGCGTTGTATCCCATGTACGCGTTGAACACAATGGTCCGATCGGTGTTCCCGCCCGGCCCATTGCATTCAATGTGTGCGGGTACGCGTTGTATCCCATGTACGCGTTGAACAGCAATGGTCCGATCGGTGTTCCCGGCCGGCCCATTGCATTCAATGTGTGCGGGTACGCGTTGTATCCCATGTACGCGTTGAACAGCAATGGTCCGATCGGTGTTCCCGGCCGGCCCATTGCATTCAATGTGTGCGGGTACGCGTTGTATCCCATGTACGCGTTGAACAGCAATGGTCCGATCGGTGTTCCCGGCCGGCCCATTGCATTCAATGTGTGCGGGTACGCGTTGTATCCCATGTACGCGTTGAACAGCAATGGTCCGATCGGTGTTCCCGGCCGGCCCATTGCATTCAATGTGTGCGGGTACGCGTTGTATCCCATGTACGCGTTGAACAGCAATGGTCCGATCGGTGTTCCCGGCCGGCCCATTGCATTCAATGTGTGCGGATACGCGTTGTATCCCATGTACGCGTTGAACAGCAATGGTCCGATCGGTGCGCACCCATTGGCTATGGCCTGGCCTGGCAACGGACGCGTTTTCAAAATTTGAACGAGTCTGATGCTGTAGATTCAGTTGGTCACCCACAACAATGTTGCAATTTCATGGGTGTCATGAAGTTGAACATTTGAAGGATGCTGGGGCGTGTGTAAGTGGTGCAATTCCATGGATTGGCCAGATTCAGATGATGCAAACGACTTGGACCTATCACTTTGGACACATGGGACAGTATCTGCCTCTGCAGCACACATATAATGCTGGCTGTTCCCCTGAGAGCTCACTTGCCTGCACTACATGCTCCAGGACGACATCTGCCACTACACTGCTGCTGTTTCTGCACCCTCTGGACCCTGCAATGGCACGTACTGTGGCGAGAGCCCCAGCCTTCAGCACTGAGGAGAACCAGGCCCTGCTGGATGGCCTCCTTCCACAGTACAGCAAGCTGTATGGGAAAGCAGGGGAGCAGGTGAGTGTTCTGTCCACTGCCTTTCTAAATGTGCATGTTGTCTGTCTAGCAAGGCTAACAGTCTGCACGCCACTGGCTAGCAGGCTCACTGAGTAGTTGTCACCCCCATAGTGTGTAGTTACATGCACTGGACAGGTATAGTGCAGTGACAGTGCATTTAAACAAGGTTTTACTGCCCAGGCAATGATACCATGTAGTAACTGCTGGCATACTGTCCATGGCCATCGTTGCACTGCCTGTGTACATCATATGCCCCTCTGATTGAGACATGTATATCCAACTGTGTAATGCACAGTTATGTTGCACGTGTAGTTATGGCATTCTCACTTTGTCATCCTCACAGGTTGATGCCCACCAGAAGCAGAAGATATGGCTGACCATCGTCCGGGCAGTGAGATCCGTGGGGGTCTACAAGCGCCGGATCCGCAACTGCCAGAAGAGGTGGCAGGACCTTCGGGGCTGGACCCGGAGGATCGCACGGGTCCAGCTGAAGCTGTCGCCTCCTCGCAGGAGGGGCGGACACCGGACCCTGACCCCCCACATGCTGAGGATCCTGGCGGTGGTCTTCCCTGATCTGGATGGGCAGCTGAAGGCCAGAGAGCAGCAAGGAGGGGGTGAGTCCATGTCTGCATTGTGAACTATGTCTGCCATGCTATGTGCCCTCCTCTGGCCTGGTTAAACTTCCACAGTACATCAGTCTTGTGGTCCAGGACCCATGTCCCTCTATTGTGCACTGCCCACTCCTCATCTGATACCCAGGTGTGGCCCTTACAGTCAGGGTATTGTGTCACTTGGGTACTGTGTCCTTGCAGTTTGCTTGACTCAAGGTGGGGGACAGCATCTGTTTCCCTGACTCTGTGGTGGGCATCATGGGTGGGTCCATTGCTTACACATTGCCTGTGTTCTGACATGTGTTCTGCGTGTCATTTTGATATGTGGCCCAATTGCTGAGCTGATCCACCACATGTGCCTGGGTATCTGGCACACACCCATGCTGCGGGTGGGAACAATGTTTGTGCCCCAGGAGTTTGTATATAACGTGTGTCACACATACTTAGCCAGCTGCCTACTATCCAGGGCTCATCCCTCATTCATGTGGGACAGGACAGTCATGCCTACTCCAGGCCATACAATACACTCTGTACTCCCACTGCCGTGTATCAGCTGACACGTTTTGCTCAGTGATTTGTCCCCTCAGGTGTCTGCCTCTGTGTCAGTGTGCTGTGGCTTCGTTGTCAGGTCTGCTGGGGTGTTCCTCGGTTGGGGCTCCGCATGCCACCGGAGATGTGACCATAGGAGATGATACATGTGTGACACATAGGTGTTTGATCACCTGACCGTGCAGACTGGGGTATGCGAATATGAGGTTCAGGCAGCTGTTTCCCGTTCACAGCAGATTGTGATGTGCTCAGGTGCAGAGGGTAGTGTTACAGGTCTCCCATATGTCCAATGGGTATGACCTGGACAGATGAGGGTACAGATGATGTGGTGTGTGGGGGATGTACATGTGCACTTGTTCAGCTCCAGGACTTGCATTCCCCATGATCTACTATTGTGACACAGTGCAGAGTGTTGTTGTCTGGCTGCCCTGCCCATGTGACTGGAGACAGTGATGTATGACTTAGCAGGCATGGCTGTACCATGGCATGTGACTTCCTATTAGTGATCCTGCAGGGGAGTGACATGTGCTACATGCACACCATTGTGGCAATGGCTATCAGCACATGGGTGCATCATGGTGTCTGTCGCTGGTATGCATCACATGCATTTCCTATTTGACTCTGGACATCCCTTTCATCCGGACACCTGCACTGAGTCAGTGGCAAGAGTTGTGATGTGTGCATGTCCACATGCTTCACCGGGTTCTCTGCACTGTCCAAATACTGTGTAGGTGGTGCATGTGTCCACACTGGGGTATTGCCATCCAACAGACACCAGACAGATGGGTGCAAGGCCAGGTGGGATGTGAGTGCCATGGTTGACCATCAGACTGACAATTGACTTCTCCTGTTCTGTTTGTGCAGTTTTAGCAATGTTCAACTAAGGATGCCAGGGCTTGCTCTGTAATGTGCTGTACTTACTGTGGTGTGTGCGTTCGGTGCAGGTGACTGATGTCTGTCTGTTTCCCTATTGATTGCAGATACATCCACGGCCACAGGAGGGGACAGCTCCACGGACCAGGAGGAGCCGCAGAGCCAGACTGGGTCAGCAGCCGAGGAGTGGTCGGAGGGACCCAGTGGCACGGAGGGCGAGGGGAGCCACACCGAGGAGTCCTCAGCACCATCCACCTCAGCTGAGGACCAGAGCAACTCGGACGATGACTCCCTTATGGAGGCGGGTGTCAGCAGCCACCACACCCCAGCTAGTGTTGCTGTCCCCGCCACCACCACCACCACCACCGCCCTCCCGTCGGCTCCCATTCCCGAGGTCCGTGGAGGCTCCCATGTTCGGGAGCGTGTCTCCTTCGGGCCAGGCACCGCACTCCCTGCCACTGTGTCCCCTGCTGCCCTGAGTGAGGAGTCTGTGTACCTCCTCCGCCAGCTCCATGTAGGACAGACAGCGATGCTGAGTGTCCTCCATGCACACACCAGTCTGTTGACTCAGCTGGTGTCATTCATGGAGGGCATCTCATCGGGCATGTCTGACCTACAGAGGGGCAATAGGTCCATGGACTCCTCCCTGACGGCAGCAGTGTCCCTCCTCCGACAGTCCCTCACCCCTCCTGCCTCTGCCCCATCCACACTCCCCAGCACCTTACCCGTCCCAAGCACACACACACTGCCACAGGCACACACCAGCACAGACACATGCAGCACACGGACACACACGCCACAAACAAGACGCACACGCACGCACCGTCAGGGGACTGCAACCACACTCACAGGGGATGGGGCACAGGCACAAACACACACATCCACAAGCACTGCGCAGTCCTCAGTTGCCTCTCCCTCCAAAGACCCCTCCCTTGCCTCACCTGCAACCCCAAAGACACAGCGGCTCTTCCTCTGTGACCTTGGCCTCTTCCCCTCCGACCCAGCTGATCCAGCATTCAGGGGGAAGAGGAAGTCCACCCACACAGAGCGGAGTGCCCCTGGCCCCTGGACACCATCCCCCAGGCGCAGACCGACTGAGGCCCCCACCCGCAAGTCCCCCTGGTCCCGGAAGAGCATGACCCCGCCGCCGCCCTGCAGCTCAGGCACCAAGTCTCCTTCCTCCATCCCTCAGGCCCCCACTCCACAGGTGCCCCCACCACACCCTGCCCCAGGTTCCCCCACCCACAGATACACCATCCCCAGAAGGGTCAGGCCTTCTCCCCTGCCACTTGCTCTTCCGGCCCCACACCCCCCGCTGCGCTTGTCTGTACCACTGATGTGGTGAGGGTGTCCTCCCCTCTGTCCTGCCCACCTTACCTGATCCCCATTCTCCTCCCCTGGAGGTGGGCACTGCAGTGGAGTCCACTATCACCCTGTCTGACTTGGGCGCTGCAGTGGCGGACCTGTCCACTCCATCTGCAGGGTCCACTGCAGTTGTGCCGGCACCCACAACATCTGAGTCATGCCCCCCAGTTGTGCCGGCACACACCATGTCAGACACCTCCACTGCAGTTGTCAGTGGCTCTCCCGCACCCACCACCCCTTCCCTGCCTCCTCCTGGTGAGCCCTGATCCTGTCCCTGCGGTGCCTGGCCTGCCCCCCGTATGCCCCTCCTAGGGGATTGTCCCCGGTTGTGATCAGTGCAGGCATGCGTAGGGTGACATCTGCCACTGTCACCCTGTATAGACTTCCTTGATGGACTGGCCATTGGCCTTTGTTGATACCTTACAGTTCTTCCAAGTTTTGAACCCACATGCTGAATAAAGCAACTTTCTGTTCTCTAGTGCTTTTACTTCTGATGTACATGATGTTGATGACGCTAACCATGCCGTTGCTGCAGTGATGGTGATATTTGGACTCATGAAAATGAAGTGTTACTGTGCAGGAACCCATGTGTTCCAGGGGGACAGTGTCCTATCCTGTGGTGTATCCATGTCGTCCTTAGCAGCATCTGAGGGTGTCATGTTTTCAATATTTGGCAATGGGATTTCCTACTTACATTAGCAATGTCACATCTGTGGGTTCCACCCATGCACATCTGTTGTGTTTGCCATTGTTCAATTAGTCTAGTTCCCTGACCGTGTGGCCATCTCCACTGGACATGCAGGTTTGGGCATCAATGGGGAAGGACTCATCTGTGGTGTCAGTGCAACTTGCTATACATGTGTGTTGGATCTGTGCTGTTGATTTCGTTGACATTCCCATGACCAGGCTGATGTGACGGGAGCCTTCATTTGGTGCTAATTGTTGACTGTGTGACCAAGTGTTCTGCTGACATGATGGAGCCCTACTGATGCGACATATGGCACAGCTTTCCTCACACAGGAGTGGAGTCCCCTCATGGCAGTGTGTACTCCTGTGACATCTCGTGCGCCCAAGGTGTGTGTTGTATGAGCATATGTGTGTGTTCACTTCCATGTTGCTGTGCATGCTGGGATCCCTAGTGATGTTCCTGTTTGTGATGCTTGCTGAGTTGAGCTATGTTCCCCCAAAGTCTTCTCCCTGGGTTCTCTGTGATGTGGCTGCATGGCACATTACTGGTCATCAGGGTGTCACCCATAGGTGTGTTTGCTGTCAGGGCTGAGTTTGTGGGCAGACGCTGATGTGTCACAGTCAGGATTCCCCTTTGCACTTGTTGTTTACACCTGTCATGTGATTTCTGGTTTGTGTTAGCTTTCATTGGTTGTGACACGTTGTGTGTGTGACTGCTGGCACTCCTCAGGGCTGCAATGTTGGTAGTTGTCTATGTGTGTTCTTTGTGGGTGACCTTGGCTTCTTCATAGGTGTGTGACTGTGGCTGGGATCCCATTGGTTGGTGTGGTATTGCCGTCATGTCCATGTACAGCGTAGTGTGCAGTGTGTCAGACATTCAGGAGTCTGGTAGAGTGGCCATGTGTGATGTGTTTCTGCACCTTGGTTCCCACCAACCCCCTGGGATTGTCATGGGTGCATGTGCAATGTCACCAGTGCATGTGAGCTTCACTGCTGCACATTGTTGGAGGCCGAGGTGTGTGGTGTTGAGTGTGTGCAGATGAGAGTTGTTGCCCGGCTAGACCCCTGCCTCCATGTTGGCCTTGGCTGACAGGCCGTGCTGGTTGATTTGTGCTTGTGTAGGTGTGATGGTAGTTTGTTGCTCAGGACACATGACTGTGGTTCACAGTGTGAACGACATCTAGCTTTGTCATCACAGTGGGATTGTAATGCAGCCCAGGGTCACCACATTGTGGGGGCCCTGGGTGTGGTGCTGTGGTGTCTGTGTGTCTTGCTGTGTCAGTTGCTGTTCCTACATGCTTGTGTGACATGTGTGATTTCTGCTCCCTCTCATCTGACAATGCCTGATTGCCCACATAGGGGATTTGGATCCATGAGTTACCTTTGTGTGGCACTGTATGCACATCTGTGTAATTGGTATTCAGGCCTCCTCATGTGTTGTGTGGTTGCCTGGGGACACTGGTACCCCCCCTCACCTGTTGTGTTTGATGTGCAGTGTGGGTCTGCCTGTTTGTGTATGTGCATCGGCACCACTGCATTGGCATATCTTAGGTGTGCCATTGGCTGTATGTTGTTTGGTGTGTTTGCCCTACTGTCCCTGGGACTCCTAGGTCATCAGTCAGCACAATGTTCATTGTGTGTGTGTCCCATTGCTGGTATGGTATCTGTTCACCTCCCTTCTACAGTCTCCACTGGGTATCTGAATTTGTGTGCCCATTGGTGCAAATATGTGGGTCTGCATTCTGATGGTCACTTCTGTCATTGTGTCATTGATGAATGTTGACAGTGTCAGCCCCCATGGGTGATGTTTGTCTGCACATGGCCAAAGGTATGTCTTGTTTGCACTGCACTGTTTGCCTCCCCCATTCTATGTTGCTATGGGACACAAGCACTACTTTGCCACTGATGTGTTTGTTGTTCTGTGACCAGGAATCATCCATGCAGTTTGGCAGTTGCAGCTTATTCTTTGTCAACACATACATTTTGGTCACTGTGATGATGGGGGTTTGGACCCCATTGCCACAATGTTCAATATGTGCTTCAGCTATGGACCCCACACTCACATTTTGGTCACTGTGATGATGGGGGTTTGGACCCCACTGCCACAATGTTCAATATGTGCTTCAGCTATGGACCCCACACTTACATTTTGGGCACTGTGATGATGGGGATTTGGACCCCATTGCCACAATGGTCATGGCCTGCTTGCATTGTGGGTGCCACACACATTTATGTGTGGCACTTGTGATAGGGGGTCACATTGTATGTCCACAGTCCTGTTCAGTGTTGTAGGCATTTGACACAGTCTACACACGCTTGTCATGGTGTTGGGGGGATGTCTTTGTGTTGCATTCTTTCTGCTGGTGTGTGCTTCTTGTGGCATGTATTTGCCATCCTGTGAGTGGGGGTGTTGGTGGTGGTAGGCATCCAGCCCCCATGGGTAGAGGTGGTAGTAGTGACAGGCATCCAGCCCCCCATGGGTAGAGGTGGTAGTAGTGGTAGGCACCTGGCACCCCCTGGGTATGGGTGGTAGTAGTGGTAGGCACCTGGCACCCCTGGGTAGAGGTGGTAGTAGTGGTGGGCATCTGGCACCCCTGGGTAGAGGTGGCAGTAGTGGTAGGCACCTGGCACCCCTGGGTATGGGTGGTAGTAGTGGTAGGCACCTGGCACCCCCTGGGTAAGGGTGGTAGTAGTGACAGGCATCCAGCCCCCCATGGGTAGAGGTGGTAGTAGTGGTAGGCACCTGGCACCCCCTGGGTAAGGGTGGTAGTAGTGACAGGCATCCAGCCCCCATGGGTAGAGGTGGTAGTAGTGGTAGGCACCTGGCACCCCCATGGGTAGAGGTGGTAGTAGTGGTAGGCACCTGGCACCCCCTGGGTAAGGGTGGTAGTAGTGACAGGCATCCAGCCCCCATGGGTAGAGGTGGTAGTAGTGGTAGGCACCTGGCACCCCCTGGGTAGGGGTGGTAGTAGTGACAGGCATCCAGCCCCCGTGGGTAGAGGTGGTAGTAGTGGTAGGCACCTGGCACCCCCTGGGTAGAGGTGGTAGTAGTGGTGGGCATCTGGCACCCCCTGGGTAGAGGTGGCAGTAGTGGTAGGCACCTGGCACCCCCTGGGTATGGGTGGTATAGTGGTAGGCACCTGGCACCCCCTGGGTAGAGGTGGTAGTAGTGACAGGCATCCAGCCCCCCATGGGTAGAGGTGGTAGTAGTGGTGGGCATCTGGCACCCCCTGGGTAGAGGTGGCAGTAGTGGTAGGCACCTGGCACCCCCTGGGTATGGGTGGTAGTAGTGGTAGGCACCTGGCACTTGTGATAGGGGGTCACATTGTATGTCCACAGTCCTGTTCAGTGTTGTAGGCATTTGACACAGTCTACACACGCTTGTCATGGTGTTGGGGGATGTCTTTGTGTTGCATTCTTTCTGCTGGTGTGTGCTTCTTGTGGCATGTATTTGCCATCCTGTGAGTGGGGGTGTTGGTGGTGGTAGGCATCCAGCCCCCCATGGGTAGAGGTGGTAGTAGTGACAGGCATCCAGCCCCCCATGGGTAGAGGTGGTAGTAGTGGTAGGCACCTGGCACCCCCTGGGTATGGGTGGTAGTAGTGGTGGGCATCTGGCACCCCCTGGGTAGAGGTGGCAGTAGTGGTAGGCACCTGGCACCCCCTGGGTATGGGTGGTAGTAGTGGTAGGCACCTGGCACCCCCATGGGTGGAGGTGGTAGTAGTGGTAGGCACCTGGCACCCCCTGGGTATGGGTGGTAGTAGTGGTAGGCACCTGGCACCCCCTGGGTAGAGGTGGCAGTAGTGGTAGGTACCTGGCACCCCCTGGGTAAGGGTGGTAGTAGTGACAGGCATCCAGCCCCCATGGGTAGAGGTGGTAGTAGTGGTAGGCACCTGGCACCCCCATGGGTAGAGGTGGTAGTAGTGTTAGGCACCTGGCACCCCCTGGGTAAGGGTGGTAGTAGTGACAGGCATCCAGCCCCCCCTGGGTAGAGGTGGCAGTAGTGGTAGGCACCTGGCACCCCCTGGGTAAGGGTGGTAGTAGTGACAGGCATACAGCCCCCCTTGGGTAGAGGTGGTAGTAGTGGTAGGCACCTGGCACCCCCATGGGTAGAGGTGGTAGTAGTGGTAGGCACCTGGCACCCCCATGGGTAGGGGTGGTAGTAGTGACAGGCATCCGGGCCCCTATGTGTATATGTGGCATTGGTGATGGGCATCCCGCCCCTGTGGTGCTGCTGTTTCTGGAGTAAGTAATTTCTGCATCCCTCTGTGTGTGTGTGATATGTCGGGTACGTGTAGTTTGTGTTTGTGGTTGGTGTCTGACCTACCTTCTGCGCCGTACGCGTCCGTGCCTGTTCCGGTAGTAGATGTAGAATATTGGTAGGATCGGAACGATGGGATTCATTGTTGGTTCGTCTCGTTCGTCTTTGTCGTTGCTTCGCCTCGTCCTCGTCGCTTGCGTGTTTGTCTCGTAGCCGTGGATCGTGTTGTGTCGCGAATCGGAGCTTATGTGCGCCTCACCCGGATGCTTTGACGTGCCGTGCGTAGCGACGGGTTTGGCGCGTACGGGAAGCGCATCGTACTTGTCCGGCCGGACGGGGGCTGCTTTTGGCTTCCGGGCGACTCGTATCTGCGTTTACGGATCCGGCTCGGTCGGGGATCAGGACCTGTATTGGGTGAGTACGACTGGGTCGGAATCTGTGCGGTTGTGCGCATCGTACTTGTTCGTTCGGATTCATGTGCGGATCGGTCGGGAAACAGGCATTCGCATGGCTTTTTTCCCGACCGAATGGCGTTGGGTGCGTCTCCGACCGAGATCGGAATCGACCCCACAGTTTTAAGTTAATTTTACCCCCTCTCCCAACCCACCCGTCCCCGTGGTTGGACATGAAATTGGATATATTTAACAATAACAGATCTGACTCAATAAATTAACTTAGATTACCTCTCGAGCCATTTAGCCAATGGTTCCCATATCCTTAGGCCTTTCCTTCGGGCATGCATCCCTCTATTCCCGTAGATAGCTTTTTCAAAGTTATAGTTTGATACTAGTCGATCTAGCCATTGATGATATCCTGGTGGGGATGGATCTAACCATGCTGAAGCTAGACAGAGCCGATATATTGCCATGCAAATAAAGACCAATTGCTCTCCTGATTTCCCTCGGGTCTCCTTATCCACCCCAAGGCAGATCAAGGAGGGTGAGAGATCAAAGTCCCTCCCAAGCACTTCTTTTATAAAATTTCCAATCTCTAATTTCAGGCTACTTAATTTACTACATGAAGCAAACATGTGACTAAGATCTGCCTGATACAAGGAGCACCGAGGGCAAAGGGTCCCCTTCCCTGTCCCCCATTTCGCGATCCTTTTCGGGGTATAATACAGCGAAAAGCAGGATTTATAATATTGGGCTTGTAACCGCGCCGCAATTAACAAACTTTGTGCTAATGCGGTTGAGTGGAAAAATAAGTCTTCCGAGATGCCAATTTCGTCTTCCCACTTCCTGGCACGCAGTATCAAATCATCCGGCAATAATAAGTTGAGAGAGTTATATAGAAACCCAATAGTTAGATGTTTCTTTCCCAAGTTATCTACTAAGGTATTGCTTATAAATCCTGCTGGGCCGCCACATTTTTCCTCAAAAAATCGCGTACTTGTAGATATTTATAGAAATCTCTCCAGTCCAATTCATATCTTTCTTTGAGATTTTCAAATGAAGCTATCTCGGATAGGGAATAGAAGTCACCAAGTTTCGACAGGCCTTTATCTTGCCATTTTTTAATTATTAAGTCATTAAAAATTTCTGGCAAATTAGGATTATTATAAATTGGGGTATAATGGTTCAAACGACCCAGTCCTAACATTTTACGGACCGATTTCTTAGTTTTAAACCCAGCAGTGAGCGTCTTAAAGCGGACTTTCTTGTAGTGAGAATCATTCAAAATCTCCAAATCCATCCCCATGCATCTCTGCCCATTATAAGTTCTATTGGGGTGGGTATATCTCCCAAGCAGTTGTCTGTAGGCTTGTTGAAAAAAAGAGTTAGATTATACAGTATAGTTGTTGCCCAATAATAAAGTTTTATATTTGGGAGTGCCAACCCACCCCTTTCCCTTGATAGGGAAAGAAACCTATAGGCTCTTTGGGGCTTTTCATATGCCCATATAAAACGAGAAAATAAGTCTTCGATCTTTTTCAAACAGGTGGTGCTAAATTCTAACGGGATAGCTATTATGAAATACAAGAATTTGGGGAAAAAGAGCATTTTAATTAAATTGCATCTACCAATTATTGAGAGATGTAAGTTATGTAGTCGGATTAATTCGGGTTTAATTTTGTTAATCAAGGGGTCTATGTTGCACTCAACTATCCGATCAACGTTGGCCAAGATGTCAACTCCCAAATATGTAGCCTTTTCTACCTGGCGTGTATCATCACCCATGCTGGCGTTCTTGCAGATAATCTGGGTCTTTGATCTATTAAGAGAATATCCCGATAAGATTCCGAATCTTTCCGCCTCTTTTTCTAACTCAACCATCGATATTCTTGGATTAGTTGTTACTAGAGCTATGTCGTCAGCATAGGCCAGAACTTTCGTTTCCCAACCGTGATAAATAATAGGACTAATTTTTTGATTAATTTCAAGCAGTCGCAAAAAAGGATCTATATATAAAGCAAACAAAAGTGGTGAACTCGGGCATCCCTGCCGGGTACCACTGGTAATTTTAAACGTATCAGTCAACCTACCATTTATAAGTAATTTTGCAGTAGGCTGAACATACAGCATTTTGAAAGCCTGTATAAGTCCCTGCCCAATCCCAGCCCTTGACAGGGTCTCCCACAAAAAGGACCAGGAAACCCTGTCAAAGGCCTTTTCCGCATCCAATAGAATAAGTGCTATTGGGTCTTTAGATATATGGGCAGCATCAAACAATGCTATAGCTCTCCTAATGTGGTCCGTGGTGCCACGGTCAGGGATAAAACCATGTTGCCAAGGTGATATTACTTTATGTATAACCCCCGCTAGACGAACCGCTAAAATTTTAGAATAAACTTTGCTGTCTGCATTAATTAATGTAATAGGTCGATAGGATGCTGGTTCTAAAGGAGATTTATGATTTTTCAGAAGAATGATAATTTTTGCTTGAGACCATGATTCTGGTGGCTTCCCCCCCTTAAATACATGAATGAGCAAATGGAGCATAACCTCTTTTAGTTCAGTAGAGAACTTTTTATAAAATTCCACAGGAATATTGTCCAGCCCAGTAGCTTGCAAAAACAACAATTAATGGACAGAATGCAGAACAATGTCATACATTCACCCCAGTACAGAGATCTGGGCCTAAATCCATCGTTTTTTTGCTCACCATGCCATTCCAGTTTGAACCCAGCCATATGCAAATCAGTCTTGACCCTGTGCCTCATGGGAACAGTCCAGCCCGAACTGCCAAGCCAGGTCCTCCCTGGACTGGAAACAAGCATCCTAGGACCGGTTTCGGGGTTTCACCCCTCTTCAGCCAGGATAGCTTGATTCCAGTAGCTTTACCATTGGGAAGGCTATTAATACATAATAGGGCATCTATCCATTGGGGAGGCTCATCAAGTAGCACCCGGTCATCTTGCGCTAACTGTACCGCTGGAATTTGGTTGAGGTATGTATTAATATCTTGTAACTGTGTCGTATTAGTTTCATGATATAAATCTTGATAATAAGTAAGAAATACCTTCCGAATACCCTCGGGGTCTACAATTATTTTATAAGTAGTGTCTTTAATTTCTGTAATGATATTCCTGGTGCTTTTTGCCCTGCTCTAACCGCAAGGTGGTGCCCAACCTGTTCGCTGCATTCATATGCTTCCTTCCCCCAGGTTGATAATCTATCTGCAGCTTTTTTGGTGATTTGCTCTAGCACAGATGATTTTGCCGACATTATTTTGGCAAGTGCTTCTGCTGGCTCCTTACCATCTCTAATAGAAATGATTAAATTCTCCTCTGCAGCTGCCAGTTGGGCTTGCAAATTGGCCAGGAGCTGACGCTTATCCCTATTTAGGGTGAGAGAAAAACTCAATGTTTCTCCCCTGATTGCCGCTTTTAATGCGTCCCATACCATTTCAATCCCTGTACTGCCAAAATTATCCTTGATAAATTGCGGGATCCAGTACTTCATACATTTACAGTAATCGTCATTTAAGAGAAGGGATCGTTCAAAGGTCCAGTTAGGCAGTTCTCTGATACCACCTATGACCCCCTTTATTTCCACCACCAGAGGATTATGATCCGAAATGATACGTGGAGTCTTTTCGATTGAGCATAATTGGAGATTTGAGTGAGATGCAAACATAAAATCTAATCTTACCAACCTATTATGCGGAAAAGAATAAAAAGTATGGCCGGCGTCGGTGGGGTGCTGTGCATGCCAAATATCGGTCAATGCCTGTTCGGAACATAATGTCCTCAAGGCTTTAAAAACCTTCGGTTTTCGCCCACAATAAATCCAATCTTTATCTAGAACTATATTCTTGTTAGCAGGCAGATTTATATTAAGGTCACCACAAATGATTAATGGGAGCGGCCACTTAGCCAACTCATTATTCATAAGATCAAAAATTGCTGGGTCATCTGCGGTGCTACCATATAAAGAACATATCGTATTTGAGTCCCCATTTTCCCTCTGAAAATTAACGATAACCCACCTCCCATGTTGATCAACTAATGTTCGGTTAAATTGAATTGAGCGCTTTGCGGATAATACTGCCACCCCCCGAACCCTAGCATATTGTGTTGTGGCGCCTACTACTGTATAACCCAGTGAATCTAAAAGATTAATCTGTGTTCTCTCTATATGTGTTTCTTGTAAACATTCTTAAGTAGCCGAAGAGCCACTGCGGTATTCCGTCGTTTCTTGGGATCATTAAGTCCACAAACATTAATTGTTGCTATGCATAGATTACTCATTAAAGATTAACAAACTCCTCCTGTACAAATAAAACAAATAGTGAAAGACAAGAGTTCGAGTCAACTCTCTCAATGCCAACCCCTTCCCCCACCCTACCCCAACCCAGATGGATCCCTCCCCCACCCACCACCACCCATTCGGGCAACCTGGTTCACAGAGAACCAGGGTGTGGTCATCTTAAGCAATCAAAACCCTGTGCCCCTCCCGGTCCAACCCCTTCCTAGGCTAACCACCCTAACAGTGTGATTACAAATTATAATAACCAGTATAGCAATATTTATTAGTATAAACACAGCCTTTATGTCCGCAAATGTCTAATTATTTAAACCTTGGTTCTATCTCTTCTTGTTTCTGTAGCTTCTTTCAAATAGGCTTGAGCTTGCACTTCTGAAATAAAGCTACGTGTAACTCCATTCAATATGATTTTTAGGCGCGCTGGGTTCTGCAGATAAACCGTTGCCCCTATTTGTTGGAAAGGAGCAAATAGCTGCCTCAACCTCCATCGTCGCTCCACTGTGGCATGGGCAAAGTCAGGCCTACTGAAAAAAGTAACGCCCTTAAACTCCCTCT
This sequence comes from Calotriton arnoldi, assembly GCA_963921515.1. Classification (NCBI taxonomy): domain Eukaryota; kingdom Metazoa; phylum Chordata; class Amphibia; order Caudata; family Salamandridae; genus Calotriton; species Calotriton arnoldi. Next base: position 30,191 of record CAWUFW010018825.1, on the reverse strand, counting down.
TACTTGTAGGTCTTGCTAAATCAAAAATTGCCTGGCGTAAAAGAAAATTACCAAAATATACTAGCAAAGCGCGGGGGAATTGCGCTGGAGACGGAGACCGTTTAGAAAGTGTTAGCGGGAGGCGATGAGCCCGTTGAATCTCCTTGTCCCAGTCACAAGATTGCAACTCAGGAAATGCTCCTTTGAAAAGTGAGATTATATAAGCCCTAGGATCGCTCCCCTCCACTCCTTCTGGGACACCAAGAATGCGAAGATTATTCCTCCGTAATCTGTTCTCCTGCTCCTCAACCTTTGCCATTAGATCCTTGACTATACCATCATGTGCGTCTCCTTGTACCTTTAGTGAAGAGACATCTTTCTCCAGATTCTCAGTGCGCACTTCGACAGACGACATTCTGTCAGCGATTTCAGTGCAGGTGCGACCCACTTTCCTAATTACGCCCTGCAGTTTCTGTGTAGCTTGTCGACTTTTACGATTGTCCAGCTTTACCTCTTCTTGGAAGCCCTTGATTGACTGTAGGACTTCAGTGAGGGTAGGTTCTTTTTCTTCTTTACTTCTTGGGATTCTAGAATTCTCGCTGCCCAAATCTCCCATAGCCGAGAGGTTGCCGCCTGAACGAATTGTGCAATCTGATGGAGTCGCAAACTGGGAGGAGGAATAATCCCATCTAAGCTCAGTACTACTTCCTTGTTCCGTGATCTCCCCGCTTTTGTGTCTACTTTTCTTTTTTTTCTTTTTTCCCAATCTTAGTCCCGGCTTCTTCTTTTGCACAACTATTTGCCCTGAGGTCCCTGAGTCAGTATTAGTTCCCCAATCCTGCTTCTTACCATTATCATCGCTTTCGCTAGATGTGGAAATGCCAGTTTCATATAGCTCTGACTCATCTGTAACCGGATAGGGTTTCCCAATGGTATCTGGCTTATCAAGATTACCAGGGTTAACAAAGTTGTCCGGCTGAGTGAATATTGGATTTGCTGGAGTTAGCGAATTCTCAAGAAACGTGTCTTCCCGTATTTGCAGTGATTACATCTGATACCACCACATTAATAAGAGATTCTATCCCAGAGATTCTTGAATCAGGGGGTGATGGAGACGGTAGAGTCTCAGACTGGGCAGTTTTCAACTGCGCACTGCCGACATTTTCCCCTGATTCCCCAGCTATTCCTGCATTAGCCGTTGATGTGGGGGAGCTTGCGACCGATATTGCTGGAGTGTCTAAAGAAGAGACCCCAAGATTATTGGCGCTTGCAAAGGGTGCCCCTGGAGCAGTTAGGGCAAGCTGGTCTTCCAATACCGCCTCCATTAACTCACTTTGCACTTTCTCCACCTCTGCTGGGCCAAACATATTAGAAATTAACTGTTGAGAGTTAGAGATCTGGGCAATGGTGTTGGTGTTTTTTTCCTGAAGTTTTTTACTTTGCTTAATTTGCTTGGCCCCTCGCTCACCCCTGTCTTCGGGATTAATTTTCACCTCTTGATCTTTACTTCTCAGCCCCCGCGTTTCCGGGCGACATGGTAGGATTTCTTGGCGGGGAAGCTGTGCTGAGTCAGTTGACAAGGGAGCTAAGGGCTGACTGCTTTTAGCTTTAATGTTTTTTCCCACGCGCCCCGCCATCCTTACTTGTCTTTCCTGCTTTCTCCGTGAACTCAGGACACAATGTATCCAACAGTAGCTGCCTCTCTTCTCCGTATCTTGTGAGGCCGTCAGGACATTGTAGATCACCGATAGCACAGCCTCAAGACAGGTCGGCGTTGGGTGCCGCCACAGGGCAGAGTGAAACGAGGAAGCCTGAGCCGGAAGTAATTTAATTGTAATACTTTTTTTATATTTTTATATATAATATTTCTTTAAAGTTATTTTACAGTGTTAATTGTGTGATCTAATTTATTTTTGATAGTTTTTAATTTGCTTGTTAATTGTTATTCATTAATTAATTAATTGATATTTAATTATGTTAATTGTGTAATATTTTATAATGTTGGTGTTGTTGTTTATAGGGGAATATGGTGGGAGTTTAATTATTTTTGAGAAATTAATTATTTGTTAATTAATGTTAATTATTTTGCAGGAGTGGGAATACTAAATAATTCCCCTCCGCTATCCAACATTTTCTCTACTGTTGCATTTGTTGGAGTGGGAATAGTAAATTATTCTCCTATGCTATCCAACATTTACCCTACTGTTACACTTGGTGGAGTGGGAATAGTAAATTATTCCCACTCGCTATCCAACACTTTCACTACTGTTGCACTCGCTGCAGTGGGAATAGTCATTTTTACCCCCCGCTATCCAACACTTTCCCTACTGTTGCACTCGCTGGAGTGGGAATAGTAATTTTTACACACCCGCTATCCAACACTTTCCCTACTGTTGCACTCACTGGAGTGGTAATAGTAATTTTTACCAACCCGCTATCCAACACTTTCCCTACTGTTGCTTTTGCTGGAGTGGGAATAGTAAATTATTCCCCTACGCTATCCAACACTTTCCCTAGTGATGCACTCATTGGAGTGGGAATAGAAATTTTTACCCACCCGCTATCCAACACTTTCCCTACTGTTGCACTCACTGGAGTAGGAATAGTAATTTTTAGTACTCTGGTATTCAACACTTTCCCTACTGTTACACTCGTTGGAGTGGGAATAGTAATTTTTATCCACCCGCTATCCAACACTTTCCCTACTGTTACACTCGTTGGAGTGGGAATAGTAATTTTTACCTTCCCGCTATCCAACACTTTCCCTACTGTTGCACTCGCTGGAGTGGGAATAGTAAATTTTACCACTCCGCTATCCAACACTTTCCTTACTGTTACACTCGTTGGAGTGGGAATATTAATTTTTACCTCTCCGCTATCCAACACTTTCCCTACTGTTGCATTTGCTGGAGTGGGAATAGTAATTTTTACCCTACGGTGTCCAAAACTTTCCCTACTGTTGCAATAACTGGAGTGGGAATACTAATTTTAACCCTTCCGCTATTCAACACTTTCCCTACTGTTGCACTTGCTGGAGTGGGAATAGTAAATTATTCCCCTCCGCTATCCAAAACTTTCCCTACTGTTGCAGTTTTTGGAGTGGGAATAGTAATTTTATTCCCTAAGCTATCCTACATTTTCCTATTGTTATAGTTAATGTAGTGTAAAATATTTTTGGGGAAATAAATATTAATTTTAATATTTTAATTTATTATATATATAATTTATTTTTATATTTATATTACAGCTTTATGTATGTATATATATATATGTATTTATACTTTTTATTATGTTTCTAACATTTTATAATTAAATACAATAATTATTTATTCATATTTTTAAGTTAATATATATAATTTTTTTTAAATATGTATGTTTTATTTTTTTATATATTACATTTATTGTTAATCATTTTTAACTATTTTAAATAATTGTAACTATGTTTTTATTAATTATATTTATTTTTTAATTAATTTTAAATTATTTTTAAGAGATTTAAAAAAACCGATATTTTATACAACGATATTTTAAAGAACGATATTTTGGTTTCGATATTTTTGTACTTACCTTTGTAGAGATAGGATGTCGATATTCTGTCCATCGATATTCTGGACTCGATATTGTTGTAGGTCGATATTCGGTCCGTCGATATTATGTCAGTGATCCGTTGAGTGGGCTGTTCGAAATGGTTCCAATCGAGTCATTGTACTGTCAAATGACTCAGATGTTATTATTATGCTACTTAGATTTGTTGCAATGTTCATAAGTCAAGGATTGTCAGAGTTAGGGATACGTTATGGAACAGGTGAGAAAAGACACTTAATCCCGCTTCATATTCTGTACAAGAAACTTAACCCAGAGATTCCCAGTGTTATTATCAAGAAAAATATTCTTACGGGTGATGACACTATGAGCAAAATTGGAACAAAGCTTGGAGCTTTAACTGATGAACCTGTGAAGTTTCTGAAAGGATTTGCTGCGACAGAAGAAGAACGTGACTTTAAAGAAGTAGAAAAATACCTTGTGCATGTGTGGAAAACGAGTTCTGACTGTCGCCCATTTGACGATCTTCGCTACAGTGATTCCAAGAGATCAGTCTCGCTAAGTGACCTTCCACTGACGTCATATTCTGTGAGTGGACACATTAAAAGAGCGTTCTACTTGATCAGAAGATGTGCAAATGTTTTGGATCATACATATGTAGAGAACGATCTGTGTGAATTTGGTTGGGCACATATTGATGGGGTGCTAAAACGTATGAAATTTCTAAAGCCTCTACCTACAGAACTTACACGTACATGTACTTGCAAAACCTGTGCTACAAAAAGATGACCGGGTCGATATGCCCTTCTCAAATGTTCAGCATTCTGCAAATGTACCACAAGCTATTGCCGAAACAAATAAATAAAGTGAACTTTGAACATACGTCTAAAACAGGAGTGATAAGTATTATTTTTTTCATATTCAGATCATAAACATTGTTTGGTGTATACATAAAAGGATTAAAAAACATTATTATTTGTTTCATTTCTCTATATGTCTCTTCTTTGTCTATTATAGCTGCCATTTTAGAAACTGGCGGAAGGGTGGCTCTGAGGAGTTATTTTCTGTCTCTATAAATCTACTTGACCCCCAAAACCTATGTTTTGACACCACAATGAAGTATATAGGTCTCATGGTTCCTGAAATATTACATCATCACTGTAACACATCGCCATTTTTAAAAATGTTGTCCAGAAAAATTCAGCCCTGATCAGCAATGTCTACCCAAGCTACATTACTTCTCTAAAGATACAAAAACACAAATCAAAAATGAAAATCTCTGGACAATTTTTTATGGAGGTATATCAGGGGGCCGGGATTAGTGTGGGCACATTTAAAAACATAGGGGGTTATGATCACTTTTGGTGCCATAATCTTTAATGGATTGATACATGATCGATACGGCTCTCATGATGGAGTTTAGTATATGTGGCTGCCCCTCTACCGTCTGAATGTGTGCTACCGTTTGCGACCCTTAGACTATATTCTAGAGTAAGAGCTGTCAGCTGCAAGGCTGCTTGGGTCATTTTTTTAACTGGAACTAGGTCAAGCTGGGGGAAATTTCATTTTTCGTCTTCCTCACTTGCCAACTTAACATCATCCCTATCCAGTGGTTCAAACGTAGTTTTAAAATCATCTGCCAAAATAGCAGTGGCGGCTCACAGAGGGAGTGTTGTGGGGTGGTGGGGCGGGGCAGGGCAGGGCAGGGTGGGGGGTAGTGGAGTTAGACATACGACGGCAAGGAGTTAAGTAAGTAAATAAATAAATAAAACTATTTACCTTGTGCTCGCTGCATCGCCGAGTTGGCGATGCAGCGAGCGCAAGGTAAATAGTTTTATTTATTTATTTACTTACTTAACTCCTTGCCATCGTATGTCCGACTCCACTACCCCTCCACTCTGCCCCGCCCCGCCCCACCGCCCCACAGCACTCCCTCTGCGAGCCGCCACTGCAAAATAGTGTATGCTAGATGGTTCCAGATTTCCCAAAAATGTTCTCGTTTTTGTATTGTGTCTGAGAGCTTCCCACCTTGAACCCCTGGTCGCGTAGATGTTATAGATTTCAACATTGGGAGTCTTATCTGTACTTAAACATAGCCCTCACCCAAACTGTTAGACCTCCAGACGGTCGCCCACGCAAGTTAGTTTTTAGCTGGAATAAAGTCATTTAAATAGTCAACCCTAAAGACTGGGGTGGTACACCATGTGTCCTGGAATCGGCAGATATCAAACTTATTGACAAAGATGTTTCAATCAGGAAAGTTCACTTTTGAATTTCGCCTGCCACATTCCACGAGGCAATAAAGACCTCATCAGGATCATCTCTGTTTAACCTTTCATGTGACCCACTAAACTGCTCAAGTGAAAAGACGCTAGTAATGGGCAAAAGAGAGGACAGGGCACTTTGCTGACAATTAGGTGAAGACAAGGCCATTGACTTAGATCTCTTGCTGGGGCTTACAGATCTTTGCAGGAGCACCCGTGTCAGCTGTAGAGCTGGCAGGGGGGAAGTATCCACTCTGCTCAGTCAGTCTAGAGACCCCAAAGTGGAACTTGTATCTGGATGTAAATGCAGCAAGTGGTTTGCATTAAATGCAAATGAGGCTGCCCCACAGTCTTTAAATTGTATAAGTGACTCTTTGGGGATGCTAGTTCTTGAGTCGAAGCCACCAAGTTATCAGCCAGATTTCTATTAGTTAAAGTCATTTCAATATGATCAAACTTAGAACCGTAGGCAAATTGTCTTTTGACACTGGTAATGTCCTCCTTGATAACTGTCTTGCAATCCCTGACATGGCGAATCCAATGGATAACCTTGTTTTTTAGGGACTCCTTGCTTTCATAACCCAAAAAGGGCTGGAGTTTCTGGACATTTATTATAAAGTGGTGGGGAGAAGGTGTTGAATCTCTCTGCAAATCATGTCTTACTATTGCCCCCCTTCTAGCTGGTAGATCACAAGACCCACCCCCCATTATCCTATCTCCATGTGCACTATAAACCGATCAAGGAAGTTGCCCTTATCCAATGGTTCCTGTGTGTCTGTTCTCTTGTGGCCAGCTATAGGCTTGGTTATGTTCTGAACAGTGCCCCTCACCGGCCAATCTAGTATCCCCCGTGTTCCCACAGGCTGATAGGTCTAGATTTAGTCTTCTCAGTCAGTCTCCTCCTGCCTTGCCTTGTTACTACTGTTTGATTCCACTACTGTTCCCAACAGTTATTTCACCAAACCTGCTAAATGTAAAACCATAGTTTTAAGGGCCCCCTATATCTTCTTTTATCTCTCTGATTGAACCCGTGAAATTTTCAGGATGAAATAGCAGCTGGTCACTGGATAGCCTATGCCAGCCTGCTTCGATGTCAAGTGGGTCGGGGTCCCTTCAATATTTTGCAAAGGCGGGGGGCGTGGCCAAGCAACATGGGCAACAGGATGTGAGCCTCTGAGCTCCTGGCCGGCCTGCCCAGTAATACTATATCATCCTGCACATAAGATCCACAAATCAGCCAAGAAATCGGCGGCCTGATAGCAGAGACCCAGGCAACTGAGCGGAAGGCCAGGAGACCGAACTGCGGCCCAAGCAAGAGGCTTGCTGGGAGTGCTCCGAGGGGCGGGGAGACTGCCAGCGCGGACGGCACCCCGAGGATCCAGCTGCTGGATCGGAGACTGCAGCGGTGTGGGACATCCGACTGTTACTCGCTCCTGCTCAGAAGAGTAGCCGGGGAGTGCGGTTGCCTTGGCACAGCGAATCCACCGTGCAGAAGGCCTGTTGGCGGGGACCGAAGCTGGAGAGACCCTCGTGATTGCAGAGGGGGCCCCCTTCTGGAGTTACCGCGGCCGGGGCAGACTGCGGCTGCGTGACTGGCCCCTTGAGGTGAGCCGGGGGTGGCTGTTCGGTGTCGGAAGCTGTCGGCCTATATAGGGCAGCCTGGCGAACTGTGGGGACCAGAGAGGATGGCCGCAACAGGGGGCAGACTGGTGAGCAGGGCCGAACACTGCAACAGGAGAGTCACTGGGACTGAAGAGAAACAACGAGGCCTGTGAAATCTGGGCCGGGCACCCCTCGGCAGCCATGAGAGTGACTGGGGGGTGCAACGGAGCCTGGCCGGCAAATGAGCATGCAGCGCTCTTAGGGCCGTGCGGACTCCCAGCGAGAGGGCACCAATGAGCTACTGAATCGACATGGAGCGCAAGAACTGGGCGCAGAGTCGTCTATGCTGCCTTCGCAAGCGGGGCGGACTGCGGCCCTGAGAAGGCACTGACCGGAGGAGCTGCGCAAGGTATGACAGGGCATCAGGGCGGTCTGGCGGAGCACGGGAGCCCACATAGGGGAAGCACTTGAATCTGCATCCAGGGTTGAAGCGCTGGGCTGAGACCCAGCTCACACAGGTTTGCTACATGGTTCTCTTGAGATTGGGCCCCAGAGGAAGGTGAGGGGCCCTGCGGCCGCCCAGAATAGTGTCCAGACAGTGGATTGGGTTGACCCGCAGCATCGGTGCAAGGCCTGGACCAACAGGGGGGCAGCTAGCATGCGTACTGACCTGCCGGGGTGGAGAGCCAAGGGCCCGACTTGCCCATCAGTATTGCCAGAGCGGAGGGAGAGCGGCTAAGGAGGCCGGAATCCCAGTGAACAGAGGCGCCACAGAGTTTTGGGACGCAAGGCCTCTCACTGAGGGAGACCAGTAATAGCTCCCAGGGATCGGCTCACCGGTCGGAAGAGGAGGACGCAGCAAGAGTGGAACAGAGCGCGGCAGACCCAGGCCCCACAGGGCAGGAGACCACTTGTCAGGAGGCCTGACCTCGCCGGGGGGGGCCCTTCAGTGAAGGGACATGGGCAAGGATAAAGCTGCACGCTCGGCTGGATCCAACACCATCACGCAATCCACCACACCACCCCACCCCCCACAGCGTATAACGAGACAGACGGGGGGATGAGAAGAGGTGGAGACTGGTGGGGAGCACTCAAGCGCCTGGTTCCTAGCTGCCATACAGGGGTCCAGGAAAGCCCTGGAGAACCAAATTGAGGCAGTGTCGATTGATGTGAACCTCCTGAGAGCAGACCTGTGAAAGGTGGCAGATATGGTGACCGTCGCGGAGGAAGACATCGTAGGCCTGAAGGGTGAGGTGGCAACACTCAAGAGGCCCAAATGTCTAGCGCAACGAAGGCCCTGAAACGCCGGGCTGAGGATGCGGAGGGTGCGCCCGGCGCAGCAACATCCGGATCTTGGGGTTTCCAGAGAGGGTATAGGGGGGTCCACGGACAGTTCCTTGAGCAATGGATCAGAACACAGCTGTGCCCCCGGGGCCTCTCCGACTTCTTCGTCATCGAGAAGGTGCATAGAGCCCTGGTGCCGCCTCCCCCCCGGAGCACAACCTCGTGCATTTATAGCCAAAGTACTGAATTACAGAGACAGAGACTGCATCCTGCACGCCGCTAGGGAACAACATGACCTCAGCCATGAGAATAATAAAATAACCATATACCCGGCTTATAAAAAAACAAGTGCAGGAAAAACATTCCTTGGGGTCAAGCGAAAGTAACGGGATATGCAACTCCAAAACATGTTGTTATATCCGGCAAAGCTAAAAGGTGATGGCACAAGGCAAGCCTCATTTCTTTGAATCCCTGGAAGAGGTGTGGGAATGGCTGGAGGTTCGTGGAGACGCACTCCCTTCTCCGGAGCAACGAGATCAGAAACGGCTGTGGGGCACCTGATCTGGCAAAGGATCATAGCGAAAGGAACATGTGATTGGGCTCCCTGACACAGAATAAACCCTGGAACAAAGAGTCACAGTGGGCAGGGACGACACCATCCTGCTGGGAACATTGAAAGCGGGAAGCTCTGACCCATTGGAGGCATCCATGACGCCGTGCCTGGAGGGGCAATCACAGCTGCTTAACCCAACGGACAATATCGTCCCAGAGACATTGCTGGAAGCCGAGGCAGTGGCGGAGGAGGACTAAAGGCCAACAAGGCCAGTCTCACTGCTTATCTTGGTCTCTTCTCGTTGAGTGACGCAAGTGATTGAGTTGCATGTGTGGGGTGGGTATGCGAAGTCAAGTGAGATTGAAGGATGGTGAAGCAGGTGCACGGAGTGAAAATGCAAGGATTAGAGAACCGATGGGTTCTCAGCGGATATCATATCTGACTGGGACCTAGGCGCAACAGGGCTACACCACCAGTGAGCATGTATAAGTCAATGGCTGTTCTAGTCAATTGGGCGGGCTGGCCAGGGTAGCCTGCAACGGGGGGGGGGTAATTTATGGCTCCAGTTGGCCGATTTAGGGATACGTGTACGTCCTGGCAAGAGTACGGGTGGGCATTATCGTTAGCACAGTTGCACATACAATGTCCGTGGGTGGAAGTAGGTGAGTTATACACTGGAATTGTTATGCCGCAGTTTGTTACACAGGTGTGCAGCGTGGGGTATCAGCATGGGGTGGTCAGGGATTTGTGATAGGTACAAAAGTGAAGCCACACTGGTATGGTGACTGAGATCAGATTCCTGAGCTGGAATGTCAGGGGCTTAGGCACATGTACAAAGCGCCATAGGGTGTTAACCTTTCTTAAAGGTCATCATGTGTCCATAGCATGCGTTCAGGAAACTCACCTGGATGACTCCGGTGCAGCTAGGCTGGCAAAGAAGTGGCAAGGCCAATTGTTCCACTCCTCTTTCTCAACATATGCCAGGGGAACAGTGGTGTGGGTCACTCCCGGGACACCTTTCACCCCCACGTACAGTGAAGCAGATGTGAATGTTCGATTCGTAATCCTCCGGGGAATGTTGGATGGATGAGATGTCTCTATTTTAAACACATATGCCCCGAACACAGATTACCCATGTTTTTTCATACTATCCAGGACCTATTAGCTACTGAACTTGATGCGCCAATGCTATGGATGGGGGACTTTAACTGTGTATAGGACCCAGACTTAGATAGGCACCCTACAAGATCAGGAACCAAACCAAAGAGGACGCAAAAGTTCTGGGAAGTCATGCAGGAGCTGGACATGTGGGATGTTTGGCGGGAAGGACATCCTACCCTCTCGCTATACACATATACAAATGTTATTCCCCCACACACGGTACACACAGTAGGCTGGACAGTGTGCTGGTGTCAGGCACGCCCACCTTCCCTGAAGTGGAGGTGGCCCATATGGCTTGATTTCTATCGGATCACATTCCAGTGCGATGCGGGGTAATGTGGGATGCTCCCATACTGGGACCACGATGTTGGCGGCTACCCCCTGACCTACACAGCGACCAGGTGGGGAGGGAAGCCTGGTCAAAGATAGTGACAGAATGCATGGCTTCCAACTTTGGGGGGGGGGCGGCCAGCAGAGCCAATGAATGGGAAGCAATGAAAGCAGTGTCTCGGGAAGCAAGCATTGGTTTGACGTGTGTGGTGCGCAGACAGTTACAGAAGAAGACTTGATGAGGAATAAAGCATCCTGCCGGAGGTCCAGGCCGGGGACCCGACTGACCCGGATGCGGGAGATCGGGAGAGCAGGTTGCGCATGCGAATTGGGGATATATGGGACAGGCTGGATAAATACACATTGTGTCAGTATCGCCAGAAGCTTCACGCCGAAGGGGATAAATCAGGGCGCTTATTGACCTGGATTCTGCAGAAGGAGCAGTTAGCACCCTTGACAACTTGCTTGATGGACGCGGGCGGGAACTCACTGCACACCAGGGGGGGAATATTAGAGGTATTCAAATGACAAGCTATTATACACAGTGCCGAGTGCCAGGGTTCGGGTGGGTCAAAGCCGGTCCGAGGAGTGGCTGCTGGAGAGGGGCACGCGCCAGGGCTGCCCGTTATCGCCATTATTATTTGCACTGGCAATTGAGCCACTGGCGATCTGGGCGTGTAGGGACCGGGAGAGCTGGGGTATTTGCACGGGCGGGACCCCACACATGATATTGCTCTATGCAGACAATGCCTTATTTTATGTTGCCTCGCCTCGAGAGGCCGTGCCAGAATTACGGCGGACACTAGAGGACTTCGGCGCCTATTCAGGGTTACGGCTTAGTAAGCGTAAATCTTTGATCTTCCCTCTGGAGCGGCTGGCCGGACTTTCCCAGGAGCGGCTTCCATGGTTGGGCCTGCAATGGGAGACTGAGCATTTCAGATACCTGGGCATACAGGTGGCATATGAGGACACACCGATATTACGGCATAATGTTCTTAAAACGGTGGATGCTCTGAGAAGCTCAGTAGGCTTCTGGAATACACTTCCACTCTCCTTAATGGGTAGGCTGGCGGTGGCCAAGATGGTAGAGCTGCCTCGCTGCCTATACACGCTACAGAATTCGCTATGTCCTATCCCCAGGCATGTGTTCAGACAGCTAAACTCTATACTGGTGGATCTCTTCTGGGCAGGCCGACGTAGCAGAGTGGCTCTGGACACTCTGAACCGGTTATACGAGGAGGGAAGCTTGGAGGCCCAAAGGCTGGACCTCTACTATTATTTGGTGCACTTGCAGCACACGTCTCGATGGCTAGATAAAGGGGACAACTGGGAGAAGAGGATGCTAAGGGGGAGGGTCCCACCGGATAGGCTCCCAACGGCCTTGATGGAGGGGGCGGGTGTCTCCGACGATGTACCATATGTAGTAAAACAGACCGCGAGCATCTGGCAAAGCTTCTTGGAACGGATCTTGAGGCACGCTTCATTCCACCGGGAACTGTCATGTGAGTGCTCGCCCCGGTTCGGACAATGATGACCAGTATGTCCTACTTGGCCTGGCAGAAAGGGGGATGCAGTATATTAGCAGACTTATACCCGGCGATACTTTTATGACCTATGAGCAAGTGTGCGGGGACTTTGGGCTGGGGAGGGGACAATACTTGCATTATGCTGGTTTATCCAAACTATTTAACATAACATGGCCTTCATACCCTGCCCTGGCACTGACGGGTGCAGGACAGGCCTGCCCTTGGCCTGGGCTTCGCCCACACACGTCCCGCACAGCGGGTATCTCGTAGGCGCTATAAAGCGCATGATAGCTCCTCCTCCAGAGAGCAAGCGCCTCCTGCCATGATGGAAGCTAGTAGGGCTATAATGCTCGTGGGGCTTCCTCGCCCTGACAGCAGAGCACAAGTGGCTCCTGGTGCGATGGAAGCTGTGGTTTTGAGTCCCCCTCTTGCAACACTAGCAGCGGGACCCAGCAGCGGGTATCTCGTAGGCGCTGTAAAGCGCGTGGGGGTTCCTCCCCCTGAAAGCAGAGAGCAAGCGCCTCCTGAAGCGATAGAAGCTGGGACTTTGAGTACCCCTCTGGCAACACTAGCAGCGGGTCCCGAGTGTTATGTTGGTGGACTTTTCCACCTACAGGGTACTGTCAGGGGTGTTTAAGATATGGACCCTAGTCTCTGCAGGCAATGGTTGGTGCCGCAGGGGGAAGGGGTCACAGCAATAAAAGAGTACCGGGGACCTGCCTCGTGGTTCTTGACCACAACCGCACCTCCGTGTTTGTGTCATCCTTATCCTGGGCCTACAACTCACCAGGCCTACACCACTAGACAACCCAACAACTGGCGACGAGGGCGGTTGAGCCCTGGAATCTGCCTTCGCCCCCACCCGGGTTTCCTGCTGTCCTCCAGGTCCCATTATTGGCCTCCCGCTTGTTTGTCTCCATGTCTAGCCGCCCACCTCCTGGTCGCTGCTGCGGTGCGGCTCTGCCGGGAGCACCGCGTTCACTCACTGCAGGTGAGGCTGAAGTCTGTGCCGCCTGAATCTCGCTGTCGACGCGGGCGGCTTCCCTGCTTCGCCGGACCCATCCTGGCCTCTCGGCATGCTGGAGGGCGTATCTGCCGTTCACTGCGTGGCATGCGAACCCCTCTCGGCTCCTCTGACAAGCCCAACATTCCACACCAGCTGCCCTGAAGAGGAGGCCCTCCCCGCTGTGTGCGTGCTTAGCTCCTGGCCTGCCTGAAGTGAGGCCAGCCTACGGCAACCATGTGTTCCCATCCAAGGAAATTCCCCAGGATACTAAAGTCATTTGTAAAGTACAAACCAAAGAAGAAAAAAAAGAAAACACTGAGATATTCCTCTATCGTGGAGAAAAGCTGCATATCAAAATTCTGGAGGAGAAACAATGTGCATTTCAAGTCAATGAACCCTCAATTTACGCAAGTGGTCACCAAAGGAAAAAAAAAGGGACATTAAACTGGGCCACCCCCCCCCAATCATCTAACCAGTCCCATTACAGATTCAAGGAGGCATGCGACTGCCCTAAATTCACCTCCTGCTCCTCTACTTCTGCTCCTACAGCACTGGCGTTCCACCTCACCCATCAGCTCTGGCTCAACTCTTGGTGGATGGTACACCTTATCTAGACCACCAGTCCTGGCCTCCATCTCGACCCATCAGCAACCGCCTAGGGTCAGTGAGTAAAATCTACACATCACTCCCAGCAAGGTAATCACAGTGAGCTACAACCATCATGTCTACTGTGCCCCCCATTGAACTGTTCCTAATTGATGGGCCGCCATTTGCTCAAGCAGCCAAATGGAAGGACTGGCTTGAACGCCTCAAGACATATTTCGCAGCAGTGGCGTTGAAAGTTGACTGACAGCGCCCGGTGCAGCCCTCCACAAGCTTGGAAAATCGGTCGTGGAGGCAAGACCTCCGAACACATATAACACTCTGAAGGAGCGACTGACTGCTCACTTCGAGCCTCTGGACAACGCTGATTACGAACACTTCCTACTGCGTCAGGCGAGGCAACTCCCCGAAAAATCAGTGGATGGGTTCTACTCTCACCTCAAAGGTCTAGCTAGCAAGTGCACGTTGCCGGATGAGAATGATGAAATACGGGCGCAATTCATTCAAGGGTGTGCCTCTGCAAAGTTGAGAGAACACATCCTCCAAGTTCCCGGGATGTCCATGGCGGAAATGCTAACAATGGGAAGGTCAACAGAGCTGTCGAAGGTGCGAGCTGAAAACTTGGAAGCGGCATTGCAATGCCAGCTAAAGACAGAACCTGTCAATGCCATCCTTCCTGGAAGTTCTGAGAAGAAGAAGGTGCAGAGCAAGCCACAACCCATGCCCAGGACATGCTACGGATGTGGTGGACCCTTCCCGCACCAAGGACCATGACCCGCCCAGGGCAAGAGGTGCTCTGCATGTAACAAACCGAACCACTTTGCAAAAGTGTGCTGTTCCACCACATGGACGGGACAGAGGAACAAGCCCGTCAATGCCTTGAGCACCTCCCAAACCATGGAGGAAGAGGAGGACATGGATGATGACGTTGTAGATGGAGCCGTCCATGCCATGCAGCCAGATGGATGTCCCCGAAGATGGATCCTGAAATGCAGCGTGCTGGTTGCAGGACACCAGGTCCAGGCACTGATTGACACAGGGGTGTCAATAAACATCATGGCCCAATCAGTGATGCAGACACTTCTCACGCAACCGAGCCTACGCCCCACCTTTACACAAGAATTCGCGTATGGGTCTACCATTCCACTTACACTAGCCGGAGTATTTACTACCAACATAACTCACGACTCTCGTTCCACTTGGGCCAAAGTGTACGTCACCAAGGGTGGGTCAGGAATGCTACTGAGCTGCCGAACCGCCGAGCGCCTGCAGCTGGTTGCTTTTGCCTTCACTGTCCATCAGGAGAGCGTGGAGGGTCTGTTGGTAGAATTTGGACCTCTCTTTGAAGGAACAGGATGCCTCAAAGACCGCATGATACATCTTCACATCAATCGCTCCATCCAACCCATTGCCCTGAAACACCAAAGAGTAGCTATTCATCTGAGGCCGAAAGTGGAGGAAGAACTGAGGAAGTTGGAGCAGACCGACATCATCGAACGAGTCAATGGTCCAACTCCATGGGTATCCCCCATTGTGGTGGCGCAGAAGCCCAAACATCTGGGAGAAGTGAGGATATGCATGGATATGAGACTACCTAACCAAGCCATCAAGAGAGAGCGTCACTGACCCCCACGGTAGATGACATTGTAGCCGAGGTGAGTGGCTCCCAGTGGTTCTCCAAGATGGATCTGCGAGCCGGATATCACCAACTACTGCTGGACCCTGAGTCGAGTGCCATGACAACATTCTCCACTCATGTTGGTCTAAGAAGATATAAACGTCTCAGCTTTGGAGTGTCAAGCGCAGCCAAAGTCTTCCAAGACACCATAAGAGGGGTACTAGCTGTCCTAAAAGGGGTCCTCAACGTCAGCGATGGCATTTTAGTACATGCACCCACCCTGGAAGAACATCTGGACCGCCTGAGAGACACTTTTCAGCACCTAAGAGACAGTGGCCTCACGCTCCATCGAGAGAAATGTGCTTTCCTCCAGACGGAGATAGCTTTCTTCGGATACCGTTTTTCTCAGCATGGAGTATTGCCTGATCCGGCCAAGGTAAACGACATCCATCTAGCCCCAGCTCCCACCACAGTCACGGGTGTGAGGAGTTTTTTAGGTATGGTCACGTACTGTGGATTCTTCATTCGTAACCTGACAGACCTCACTGCCCCTTTGAGAGAGCTGACGAAGACCAACACCAACTGGAAGTGGGGGCCTGATCAAGAGAAATCTTTTCAAGACACCAAGCAAGCATTTTCTGCTGACACCACTCTAGTGTACTTTGACCCAGCCCAAGATTCTGAACTATCGGTGGATGTGAGTCCCATCGGCCTTGGAGCAATGCTGTTGCAGAGGCAAAGCATTAGAGACTGGGAGCCGGTGGCCTAGGCGAGCCATGCTCTGACAGTTACCGAGCAATGGTACTTGCACTATGAGAAGGAGACCATCGCGGTCCAATGGGGCTGTCGCCATTTTCACCTCTACCTCTATGGTCAGCCTTTTGTGGTCCACACGGATCACAAGCCTTTGATTCCACTGTTCATGGGATTCTCCTCGAAGCCTCTACCGAGAATCGAGAAGTGGATTCTGCAATCACAAGAGTATCAGTTCACGGTGGTCTACTGCCCATGGGCTCAAAACCCTGCCGATTTTCTCCCCAGACATGCACGACCGGCCACGGAGGAAGAGGAATCCGATGCGGATGAAGTGGAAGAGTATGTGAAGCTGGTGGTAGAGCGGTCACGACCATTGCCCATCTCTCTGGAGGAGATCGTGAAGGTCACGATGGAAGACGAGTGTCTTCAGTTAGCCATCTCTGCAGTGACCTAAGAGGTGGCACATCTTGATCAACAAAACCCCCTGCAGGACCGAGGAAGCAAGGGCGGCATTGAACTCCTTGCACCATGTGCGCCTAGAACTGGCTGTGTCTCCCGAAGGCTGCCTCATGAGAGGGTCCCGCTTGGTAATCCCTAGGACACTGCAACAATGAGTGGTCAATCTTGCTCATTTGGCCCATCAAGGAATTGTTAAGACAAAGTCACTACGATGCAAAGTCTGGTTTCCAAATCCTGATGGGCTCGTGGAGCCCACAGTTCGCCAGTGCCCTCTGTGCCAGGCAGCCCGACCGGCAGAACCACCAGCCCCTATCATCACGGAGGATATACCACCTCTTCCCTGGCAGACAGCAAGGGCTAATTTTGGAAGTCTCCCGGACGGTAGGCACATGCTAGTCGTCATTGACGACTTCTCAAAGTACCCGGAGGTTGAAGTCATGGACTCGACGACAGCGAGTAACACTATCCCGCGCCTGCAGAACATAATGGCCACTCAGGGGCTCCTGAAGGAATTGCGCACTGACAATGGCCCTCCTTTTTCCAGTCACAAATTCACAGAGTACTTGTAGTCCCGGGGCATTCAGCATCACGAGGTCACACCCCGCTGGCCACAAGCCAATGGAGAGGCTGAACGCTTCATGCGTACTTTGAACAAGGTCCTGCGGATTGCGTTGGCTCACGGACAGAACATGGGATGTGCCTTATACACCTTCTTGAGGAATACCGACTTACACCTCACTCAACGACCCAAGTCAGCCCTGGCTCACTGTCCATCAATCGACCCATGGGTGACGTCATTCCCCAAGTGGACCAGCTGTCAGATCTGCAGGCGCAGGTAGTGGAGAAGCTGAGACAGCGTCAAGCCAGGCATAATCACATGTCCCGAGTTCGTGGAGCCAAGCCAAAGTCTCTTGCAGATGGCGATTTGGTCAACATAAAGAATCGGAATTTGCGAAGCAAATTCATGCTCCCTTTCGAGGTTGATCCCTGGTGAATCCAAGCTGTAAAGGGCACAATGATCACCGCCCAGAAAGCAGGAGAGTCTGATACAAGGAATGTGTCCTGTATCAAACGGCACTGCACTTCTGTTAGTCCGGCTGCGGAGGCACCGTCTGGGACCGTGAATGGTGAAGTTGGAAATAGTGGTAGCTTTGCCCCTCTGGAATCTCTCCTGGGCAGGGAGTCCACACCTGCTGCCTCTGACCTGGGACATACTGAGGCTGCAGAAACTGCCGTTCGTCCTCTAATGGAGCCGAGCCACCGGAGGTTTCCTGCTGTTCATCCGTGCCCACCAGCGGACAGGCATGGAGATGTTTCAGATGATGGTGGTCATCAAGGAATTGCACAGTACCTTCTCAGACCACTTCCTGCAAGGTCTTCTCGCCTGAAGGACTTTGGGTTGCTTTGAAACATAATAAAGTGAAATGTCCTTTTTTCTCTGTCTCTCTTTCTCTCTCTTTGTCATTCTCGGTTTTCCATTTTTCTTTGTCTTCCTTGCCTGGGGGCACCTGTATCTGTTTTATCACCCGTGCATTGGGGTCTGCTGTGTTTTTGTTTAAAATATAGGAGGAATGTTATGTTGGTGCACTTTTTCACCTACAGGGTACTGTCAGGGGTGTTTATGATACAGACCCTCCTCTCTGCAGGCGATGGTTGCTGCCGGCAAGGGGGGGGGTTCAAAGCAATAAAAGAGACCTGGGGGACCTGCCTTGTGGTTCTTGACCACTACTGCACCTCTGTATCTGCGTCATCCTTATCCGGGGCCTGCACCTCACCAGGCCTACGCCACCAGACAACCCAACACCGAGCAGCGGGTATCTTGTAGGCGCTTTAAACCGTGTGCGGGCTCTGACCCCTGACAGCGCCTCCTGGCACGATGGAAGCTGGGGCCTTGAGTCCCCCTCTGGAAACACGGGCATTGCGACCCGAGTAGCGGAACCGGAGCAGCGGGTATCTCATAGGCGCAATAAAGCGTGTGGGGGCTCCAACCCCTGACAGCTCCTCCTGGCGCGATGGCAGCTGGGGCTTTACACATCCGTTCTTTAGAGTCAATCCCGAGGAAGACCTAACACTTTTCGAAGACCAGGGGCGCCCAGCATGGCCCGCGGGTGGGGGCAGGGAGGTCGCAAGGGGTGTCGCGCAGGGGGGATGGAGCGGGGTTTAGAACTTTACACACACAAATAAACGTACCTCAAGGCCGGGTCCTGCGTCATCTGTGCTCCTGCTCTCCTGAGTCCACTTCCAGGAACAGGAAGCAGGCAGCCAGGCTCCCTCCCCATAGCCAATCACAACACTGCAGTGCAGCGTTGTGATTGGTCTGAGTGCCGTGACACGGCGCTCAGCCAGGTGCTGTAGAGGTGGACATGTTCTCCATGCAGGCTGTAATGCAGCCTGCATGGAGAACAGGGAAGTGCACATGACTGCTTTGGGCGGCCCGAGAGGGCCAACCAAACAGTCATTGTGCACTTGAGTGGGCAGACCCCTCCGCCCCTGCCCTGCTCCGTGAGCAGAGCAGCCCCGTCCACCCTCCCGCCCGCAAAGGAAACATAACATGATAATAACTGAAAGTTATTATCATGTTATGTTTCCTCTTCTCGCACTGCTTGAAAGCAGTGAGGCGACGCTCCTCCGCCATAGCGGAAGAGCCACCACTGAGCACCACTCTGGTCACTAATACACCACACGAAAACACTTCCCATCTAGACCACACTTTTATTCCAAAACTCTTACAACGAAGCAGACCCGAGGAAAACTGATGTAGATTCGGGACTGTTGGACTTGGCCCTTTTTGCAGGGTCATCCCGGAACTTTTTGCCTTCCTCCTATATTTTTTCTGACCTGTTGTTGGCTATTTTATGACTCTGGGCACTTTACCACTGCTGATCAGTGCTAAAGTGCATATGCTCTCTGGTATAAATTGATGTATGGATTAGTGACTCCATGATTGGCTGGATTGGTTTACTTGTCAGACCCTAGTACAGTGCACTGAGTGTGCCCAGGGCTTGTAAACCAAATGCTGCTGGTGGGTTTGCAGCACTGGTTGTGCCACCCACAGAAGCAGCCTGTAAAAGTGTGTCTCAGGTCTGCCATTGCAGAGCCTGTGTGCAGTCTGGTACTGCCATGTTGACTGGGCAAGTGCACCCACTTACCAGTCCCTAAACCTTCCCTTTTCTTCATATCAGACACCCCTATGGTAGGCCCAAGGGCAGGGGGCATTGTAAGTATAAGGTAGGACATGCCCTGATGTGGGTGGCATGTCCTAATAGTGAATCACAGCCATTTTCGTTTTTCACTATTGCAAGGCTACCTGCTCCCCATAGGCCAGAATGGGCAGTTTGATTATTACAGTTTATAATCCTAACTGACCCAGGGAACATGGTAGAAAAACGAATTTAGTATGCCTGAACTCAGAATGATAAAATACATCTTTTAGTGAAGTTGGTTTTAACATTCTGTGTTTGAAAATACCACTTTTAGAAAGTAGGCATTTTCTTGCCTAACTACCCAAGCCTGCCTCTGCTAGGTTGTGTATTCCTTGTCTGGGTTTGTGAGTGACAGGGGCTGGGGGACTCCAGGAGACAGGGTGAGTCAGCACAGGGCTGAATAGAGAGATCTGCATGGAGATAGGTGGGAGGAGTTGCACCTGGGACCTGAATAGGGCTGTGCCTTCCCTCCACAATGCTGGCTCCACCTCCTGTCGTGTGTCTGATGTCCCTGGCCTACTCTGTGAAAGGAAAGAAGGAGTCTTGTCAACAAAGTGCTCCAGGACTGACCAGAACTGGTTTGGACTAGGCAAAGGCCTCTCTGCCTCCAGAGAACAAAGATAATATGTGTATAAAAGAGGGGACCCAAACCCCAGAACTTTAGATCACTTTGGGAAACAAGAAGAAACCTTTGCTGAGGAGAGGAACTAGAAGGAACTGAGGAGTGACTTTCCCTAAGCTGAAGTGCTGCCTGGGGGATTGGCCTGCAGTGGTTGCCTAACTGCCAAAGAAAGGAGAGAGGAACTTTGTGTGTACTTTCATCAACTTGTAACAAGATCTCCAAGGGCTTGAGAAAAGAGCTTGCCTCCTGCTGAAGTCTCAGGGACAACAGACTTCACCAACCAGCTCCCCAAGAGTCTTTCTGTAAAGTGCCTGCTGCTGAGCTGGAATTTCTGAGGGACTGCGTGTCGCAAGGAGCTGGAAGCGCGACTCACGAAGGAGAAGTGTCGCCGCCGCAGCCGAAGAGCTTCGCATCGCCGAAGAAGAGGATCGACGTCGCATCAGACGCCGCCGCATCAACGGAGAGGAGTGTCGCCGCCGCTGCCGCATCGTTGCCGAAGCGCCTCGCATTGCCGGAGAAGAGGACCGATGTCGCATCAGACGCCGCCGCATCACCGGGATACGTGTCGCAGGGCCTGTCGCGGCTCAGAAGAATCGTTGAGTCGCCGCACGGCTGTCGCATCAGTGCCGGAGCGCCTCGCATCGCCAGAGAAGAGGATCCAACGTCGCATCAGCCGCCGCCGCATCACCGGGAAGCGTGTCGCAGGGCCTGTCGCGGCTCAGAAGAATCATAGAGTCACCGCACGGCCGTAGGGCGTGCACGCATCGTGTCGCATCAAGAAGAAGACGCCATCTTTGTTCATTGCACCGGATCTTCATCACATCACGGCGTTTCTGGTCGCATCGCCACGAAAGCGCAGTAAGAAACCGACGCATCACCTCCCCTCGCAGAGAAGAACCGACGCATCCCCTATGCATCAGTAGGGACCCGACGCATCACCGTTCTTGCGTGTAAGGAACCGACGCATCACCTTCCCTGCAACACTTTCGTTGTATAGCGTTACGCATCCAAAGGTACATTGAACTCAAAGTGTCGCATTTACCATCTTAAGAGAACTGAGCTAATTCTACCATTTTTGAAGTACAGTATTGTGGATTTTTGTCATTTGTGGTCTTGTGTTAAATCTATATAAAAGATACTTATTTTTAATATACATCTGGTGTGGTGTCCATCTGTAGTGTTGTCACTTGATTACTGTATGTGTTCACAAATGCTTTACACACTGCCTCTGAGATAAGCCTGTCTGCTCGTGCCAAGCTACCAAAGGGGTGAGCAGGGGTCATTTTAGTAGTGTATCCCCCTTACCCTGACTAGACGCAAGGGTCCCTATTTGGTCAAAGGTACCTACCTCTGCCAACTAGAGACCCCCAAATCTAACATTGGTGGTCAGCTTTGAGGATTCTGGACTTGCATTTGTGACTCATGTACAGTGATTGGTGAACACTACTAGTGAGTGCAGACCAAAACGCGACCACATACTTTTGGTAGATTGTTTTTTCTGGGATTTTCTATTTTTTGCCAAGAACTGCCAAGTTTAACCACCATGGATACAGCAGCATCCATAGCATCTGTTGATTGGGATTGGGAAGAGGAGAGACTAGAATGCTACAATGTGAAACAGCTAAAGCACTTCTGCAGGAAATTTAAAGTTGCTATGACCGGTCTCACCAAGAAGGATGAGTTCCAAAAGGCGCTGAGGGCCTGGGTCCAAGCAAGGAATACCCCTGAGAATGAGGAAGGGGCTGAGAATGCAGATGAGCAGCTGGAGGGACCATTGGGTCCACAGTGGAGGAGAGCAACCTCCCCAGTAGGTAGCAGTGTCTCTGCCAAAAGCCTGTCCCCAGAGGAGTTGGCAGACAGGAAGGAAAACAGGATGCACGAATTGGAGCTTGCCAAGCTCAAGTTGGGTGGGCAACTGGAGTTAGAAAATAGGAGATTGGCCCTGGAAGAAAGAGAATGCAGTTGGAGCATGAGTTGAGAATGAGGGAGCTTGATTTAGAGCTAGAGAGGCTGGAGGCCATGAGTGTCTCAGCCCAGCAACAAGAAATGTGTGTAGCTCAGAGAATGAGCTTTGCTGAGTTGGAGGGGGAGTCCAGCTCAGATGGTGGCAGCAGAATTATGTTATCTAGTGCTGAGGGAGTAGTACACACACCCAGAGATGTGGCGCCTGACTTGAAGGAGGGGGTTAATATACACCAGGAGGTTCAAGGATATGAGGTAGCTCTAGTGGTGCGCAGTGTCCCTCAGGTGGATTGGGGAACTGGCACAGGGGTTCATAGTCCTAGTGGTGGGAGGGACACTCTACTGACTCTAGATGAGAGGTGCAGGGAGAGGGGTTCCCCCATGGTTGAAGTCCTGGTGTGTGAGTGTGAAGACCGCCCAGAAGAGTGTGGGTTGAGTGACAGAGACAGTCAGATACTGTCTTGCCAGTCTCAGGAGAGTGGTGTGGGAGTACGTGTGCAAGGCACTGGATGGTGAGGTGAAGGATAGTTTGGTTAACCCCTGTAGGGGACTGTGTGATCCAATTTTGGGAGAGCATATTGTAAGTCCCTGTTTTCCAGAGCTATGCCAACACCTGTTGGAGTGTGAGTTATAGTCATAGTCACATAGCTTTATTCGATCTTTATATACAGACCATAAAAGCACATAGCATCAATATTAAAAACATCATATCAAATATATATAAAGCCTATATAAAATGTTAATAAAGAATTAAACAGTTTTGCCATGATCCAGATCCCCATTAAATAAACTTTACAAATCCAGTAAAATATCTTAAAATCAAATCAATCATTGTTATTAAAAAATTATCCCGCCAGTTTCCTTTTTCTATAACATGCCCATAAAAATGAGGCTACCGCATAGCATACAAATGGATTCGATAAAGCCTTTAAAAAATACATTGCCACCTGATACTGTTTAAAATTATGATACCTCAAAATCGGAATTATAAATGTTTTCCTTTCTTCGGAATAATTTTTACAAAACAGTAATATATGATGGTCTGACTGTACAGCAAAATTATTACACGGACAAGAAGACAAATCTGCCAATTTATATCTCTTAGCCGGGTATCCCAAAAGTAGCGGGATCATATTCATTCGAAAACGCAGTAAAATAAATCTATGCTGAATATTATGTACACGTGATAGGTAATAAAAACCCTCCCCAGGTCTTGGGGGAACCAAATCGTAAACAATGGTGGAATGGTAACGTAATTTCTTTCCCCTTCTCTCAAAATTTGCTCTCTGGTTAAATAACTCAGTTAACGTTTTCTTTGTGATCCTTTTACAAGAATCAGGGTCTTTAAATAGTTCTCCCAGCCCTAGGGCGTTCAGTTGGACCTCTACATAGTTTAACCACCCAATTCTTTTGTAGTAGTCCAACTTACAACAATCCCTAATAATAGTTTGTGTCAAATCCACCGTTGTCCTCCTCCAAATCGAGAGCCACAACAATAATGGTGCTAGTCTAATACAATCACTAATGTAAGGAAGGCCTAACTCAAGATGTAAGATATAATTTGGGGCTGATTGCGGTAAAGACACCCTATTTTTAAAAAAACTATCTTCTGCTTGCTGGAGCTGCTCAACATTTGCCAGCCCCCATACTCCTGCTCCATATGTTGCAGCAGACTTTGTTTTTGCAGAATAAATGTTTTTTATTATATCCAAAGGGCTCCCTCCCAACTTTTTAGCAAATCTTTTTACTGCATTGAGGGTCCTTTGCATACCCTGAGCTCTCACTGCCACTAATCTGGACCATGTATGGTCCTTATCGAAAAGAACTCCCAGGTAAGAAAATGAATTGACAACCTCAATTTTCTTTCCCGCCAGCTGAAAGTGGGGGGTTTCTCTCCCCTAGAGGCTCCCGACACAATAATAAATGATTTTGATTCATTTACTTTAAGGTCAAGTGAGGCCATAAAAGTGGAGTAGGCTGTAATTAGCACTTGCAGGGCTAACCCTGATCTAGCTATCAATACCGCATCATCAGCGTACGCTAAAATCGGGAGGGGGCTTGATCAAATTTCGGAACATCTATAGATAAAGCAGACAGGGCGGACTCTACCCCGTTTGTATAGATAGAAAAAGAAACGGGCGAGAACACAGCCCTGTCTTACTCCTTTTTCAATTTTAAAGTGACGTGTGCATTCCCCCTCCTACCATAACGAACACAAGCAGTGGCGTTGGCGTACAGCTGACGTATAAAAGCAATTATCGGCGGATCAATGCCCATCCCCTCCATCATGGACCATAACCTTGAATGGGAAACGCAGTCAAAGGCTGCGGTCAGGTCCATGAAGGCCATATAGATCTTCCCGCCTTTGGCCTTTGTATATTTCTCTAAAGTTAAGGAGAGGTTTAGGCATTGATCCACTGTACCCATGCCCCTGCGGAATCCATATTGTGCCTTCATAAAAATGTTATTAGTTTCAGCCCATGCCTCCAATCTGGCCAAAAGGACCCTTCCCATAAGTTTGGCAGTAGTGTCAAGAAGGGATATAGGGCGATAATTCTTTGGTAACCCCCTCTCCCCCTTTTTAAAAATGGGTACAATAATACTCTGTCTCCACGATAAAGGGGGACCTACTGTCTGAATGCTGTTAAAAATATTTGTTAAAAGAGGGACCCACAAATAATAATTATCCTGAAATAGGTCAATGGGGACCCCATCTGGACCTGGCGCCTTGCCAGGAGTGCACGCTTCAAGTGCCTTTCTAACCTCTAGATGGGTAAAAATTAATCCTCCTTGCAATGGAGATGCTATGCTATGGGGCAATTGATTCAGAGGAGTTGGGACACCAAATATATTTTCAAAATAACTCACCCATACTTCTTCGTCTACATGTACATCTAACGTAGGGTCACTGGATTCTTTAAAGTACGGGGCATTCACTATTCTCCAGAAATCTCTACTACTCCCCGAAATGGCTGCTTGTTCAAGATCTTCCCAAGCCTGATCCTTGAGATCCTTCTCTCTGGCTCTCCTGGCTAATTTGTAGTCACTACGTGATACACGAATATTATTTGGATCTCTAGGATTCATTTTTAGGGCATTTACAAGGGCTTTTTTAGCTTTGGAACAAGCTACGTCAAACCACCCACTATGAGTAATGGCGTTTGGTGACTTGTATCTAGTAAATGCCACTTTTATTTTTGCCAAAAGGGCACTAAAATGAATAACCAAAGACGCAGGGGGTGTATTTTCTCCAAGACACAGTAATATGTCATCCTTAACTTGAACTAAAACTTCAGGGACTATGTTTAGCTTATGTGCCTGTGACCATTTTAATTGATACCCATTCTTCCTGGTCAAATTCACATCTGCAGCTACCTCATTGTGTTCTTTAGCTTTAGGCAAAATGCTTAAATGAATAAATAGGATAGCATGGTCACTATGGGTAGTGAATAATGTTTCCATATGTGTCACTTTCCCATGTATATGTAGATGAACCGGCACTAAAATATAGTCAATATTGGACTCTTGTATGCCCCGTCTGAATGTTAACGCATGCTCTCCCTCTTTTATTTCATTGGCTATGCATAAATTCCACTTGTGTAACAAAATATTTAGAGTTTCACCATACTCACTATGGGTAAAGTGTAACGATGGATTACCTTGGGAGTCTTCTACTCCACATACTCTAGACCCATTAAATTTACACATGTGGATATTAAAGTCCCCCGCCAAAATGACGTTTGCACTTTCCCTCTTCTTTACCATGTTCAACTTCTCAATCTCCATCTCTAGTGCGTCCACCACTGCCTTCATATTTCTCCCAGTTTCATTGTTATAAAAATTAACAATAATCCAGGGATCCTGACTCCTATATCTCAACTGGAAGATCTGAAAATGCTTATGTATGGGGCCAACCTGCCTAACTTCAGTAGATATAGTATTCGATATCAGGGTCAATAGACCCCCTTTGCCCTCCCCGAGGGTGACGGAGATGCCGGAGAATAAAAAGTGCGAAACCCATGAAAGTAGACTGGGTCTTTAGCCCAAGTCTCCTGAAAGAACACTATCTCCATACTTTGCCACTTATTTAACCACTGACAGTTTCCAAGTTTGGAAGCTATACCTGCCACATTCCATGATATCATATTAGACATGAGGCCCTTACTGTCAATCATAGAGTATAGGTGGGTCTGTGCTTGTGCTGAAGTACTGGGTATAGGGCTAGAATCTACCAAGATATTAACGGGGAGTAAATTAATGCGTTGGATCTCCACTTGATTATTATTATTCTCCACTGCAGCCGAGATATTTGTCTTTGGTATTAAAAAGGGGGATGGAAGAATTAGTCAATCACAGTCCTCCAGAGTTGATAGGGCTTCATATCTATTTTGTAATCTAATTCCTTGATTTGCAGGAGGGCCCTCTCTCCCTCTCTCGTCCAGGTTAAAAAATGTTTCCCTGCCCCTATATTGCCTTTCCTGTTTGTATCCATGACCAGAGTAAAAATACCCTAGTGATAGGGGTATTATCTGGGTGTTTCTTGGGGAAAAAGTACACAAATTAGCTAAAAGTTTCGGGGCCGTATCTACATTATTAAAATTTATGACCACACAATCACCAGAGTAAACTTTTCTGAAGCCACCCACCCATCCTACTCTTCTTGCCATAATGATTTCATTAGCTAACTGCTTTCTTCCCATCTCTGTTATTTTGACATTATTTGATAACCAATGAAGACATTTGTCCATTAATTGTCCAGTTGATTCAGTTTGTTCCTCGCGAAGAAGTGGGACGTTGGCTAGAACCAATACCAATGGAGCAGCGGCAGGTGGAAGATGGAGGGGTTGTTGCGGATGACCCTCACTCTGTTTCAAAGAAATCTCAGGTAGTTTTGCCAAATCAATAGCCCCTCTTGTTTCCTTCTCGGCTAATATGGAGTGAGGCAATAACCCGTTTTTATTTGGCCCTTGGTGTGTCCGGTTGCCTTTTGTCGAAATGATGTTAGAGTTTGCATTTGAGGCTTGTACTAAAGCATTATCAGGACCAACCAAAGGTATTGGTGTTATTACTGTCGTTGTCACGGGATCAGATGGTCCTCTTACTTCCACCCTTTGTGCTATGTCTATACTTCTTGTTGATGTTAAAGGAGGTACAATTATCTGGGACACTTGCTCAAGTAATAAGCAGTTTTGAGCCTCTAAGTCTGCCAACCGAAGTTCGATTTGTGACATCTTGGTTAAAATGGGAGCCAATATCTTATTTAGCCTGAGCGTAAGTTCCGGCCAAATAATGTTATCTTGCTGAGCTTGAAGGGATGGAGGATTAACAGCCACTGAAGGAATTGCTGATATTTTACGGTTCATTGTATGTGACTTTTTTTGGGGTGCTTTAGATTTAGTGGTGCAACTATTTCTAGAATGTTTCGATTTAGCACCACTTACGACACCCCCTGCTCTAGTACGCTTAGCCGGGGGTGACGGTGAAGTATCCAAAGAAGATGTATTTTCCGGTAAAAGGATTATATGGGCCTCTGGGGAGATCTCTGTGATCTCTGTGATTATGTTGGGCGGGGGGGACTGACCCACTGTTGGACAGAGTCTGACAAGGACATTAATGGTAAAGACAGAGTAGCCAGGGAATGATCAATAGCAGGCTCAATAGATAGTCTCGGTACTGAGAGGCCTGGCTCGAGAGAAAGACGTCTTTCAGTTAGCTCAATCTCATGGGACAAAACACTCGCTGCTCTTACCAAAAATTGGTCCAGGGTAGCTCCCACCCCCCCCAACCTTCTCCCTTGGGCCCCTTCTTTTTGCCATAGTCACTGCAACCAAATCAATACCTTACTCGGTTCCAGTTGAAAGAGGGTTGGCCCTGCCCAGCCTCCTCTGGACTCCGACGGGCGCGGACGGGCCTGCCCTTGGCCCGGGCTTCGCCCGGGCGCGGCCCGGGCACGTCCCGCGCCGCGGGCCGGCGTCGCACTTTAGTAGCGCCTCCTCGCGCTATGGACACTGGAGGCTGTAGTCCTCCTGGACCCGGTGAGCGCGAGCTGGCAAGCGCCCCAGCAACAGCAGCGAAAACCGTGGACACAGGGCACCGCGGGCCGGCGTCGCACTTTAGTAGCGCCTCCTCGCGCTATGGACACTGGAGGCTGTAGTCCTCCTGGACCCGGTGAGCGCGAGCTGGCAAGCGCCCCAGCAACAGCAGCGAAAACCGTGGACACAGGGCACCGCGGGCCGGCGTCGCACTTTAGTAGCGCCTCCTCGCGCTATGGACACTGGAGGCTGTAGTCCTCCTGGACCCGGTGAGCGCGAGCTGGCAAGCGCCCCAGCAACAGCAGCGAAAACCGTGGACACTGGATGGTGAGGTGAAGGATAGTTTGGTTAACCCCTGTAGGGGACTGTGTGATCCAATTTTGGGAGAGCATATTGTAAGCATGGTTCCCTCTAACCTGCGTGCCTGAGCGGGCGCGCACACCTAAGTTTCCCTCCGCGCAGACACCTACAATCAGCGCGCACTACAAAGGATTCCACGCATTCAGTAAATACTTCACTGGAGCCTCTGAAGTGCGGCTCATGGTGATGCTGCTGCGCTTCCAAATGCATTTCTAAAGACGTGTTTTTCGTCTTTAGAAATGCTAATGGGGACGTTTAAATGCCTGCAACGCTGTCATTAAACAGCAGGAGAGTATTCCCAGAGCTTTCTCTGCAGCCCGAGTCCCGTTTGCAAAGTCCACGGACCTCTGGCTCCTCCACATAGCTGCCAAGGTTTCAGATTGCCATGTGTGACATCTTCGTAATTTTAGAGTAATTATGAGTGCATTTCAATGACTATGAGTTACACTGAGAATTTCATTATAAAGAAAATTGAGAATATTTTTTGCTGAAAGTATATGAGAAATCTTTCAAGCTTTTAAAGTGAAGTAAAAGGAGGTGTAAAATATAATTAGACTGCCGTTAATCAGGACAGCGGTGCCCTTAACCGAAATCGATTACATTCAGAAACTAAAACAAAATATATTTATCCACTATACCAATAAATATATCGATCCAAAAAAATTTGTATTGCTAAATCTCTCTCATGTAACAGATAGCGATAGCATTACATGCTGTGTCAGATAAGTTTTTTTGTCGCCCGACTGATCTGAAAATAATGCCTGCATGTTCGTTTTTGTATGTGATTCATTTTACTGGTCTGGCATAGGAAGTAGAGCGGTGTGAAAGCCCATGTATTTAAGATGCGACACCATACTTATTTTTTAGGTCCAATAAAAAATATAGCATCCTACAACACTGAAAAGGAAACTAGTAAAATGTGCTTTACTAGAGATCCCATAATAATACGTTGATTTTTATATAGCATTTTTCACTGCACTTTTGGCGCTTCTCACTTCTCTATATAACAGGTGTTATTGTTTCCTAAACTAATGGCATTCAGTTTATCGTGAGCAAAATCAAGCAATGAAGACAAGGGGAACACATAAATATCAGAAAGATCACCCATTTGAGCAACAAGAAACTAAGTTAACTGCTGCAAAACGTAAGAAATATAAACGACTTCGCTTTATCAGACTCTAGCCAAAATTGCAGACAAAAGATAAGGCACACTGAAAGCTGCGTGACTCGCAGTCTCACACACAGCGACATGAGCAGTAAGCACAGCTGCATTCGAAAGCTGAGAGTGGGAGACATGCATTTAGGTCACAACTAAGCAGGCAGCTGTA
>CAWUFW010018824.1:155000-208136 GCA_963921515.1 Calotriton arnoldi | reverse complement strand
CGCGCACAGGGGTACAACGCGCACCCGCACACATTGAAAGCAATGGGCCGGCCGGAGGCACCGATCGGTCCATTGCAGTTCAACGCGCACAGGGGTACAACGCGTGCACCGCACACATTGAAAGCAATGGGCCGGCCGGAGGCACCGATCGGTCCATTGCGGTTCAACGCATCACTGTATATGTGACTGGCATAGGTCAGCATGCCTGTCTCAGATGGACATATGCCAGCCACAGATAGCTCCCAGGGAGTGAGGGGCACACCTACATCACGACAGCCTGTCCAAACCTTATCATAAGGCATGTAAGGCTGCATTTCCTATTGTGTGTATGTTGGTGTACATGTTGTCCTGTGGGTGTCACCTGTGGGCAGCCACCCCCAGGCTGTGCACGTGTTCATGGGGACAGGATCCTGGGTGTTACGTGTACGTGACCACTGTGATGTGCAACTGTTCATATCTGTGCATGTGTCATGGTCACATTTCACAGTGGTGTTTGTGTATGTCATGTCACATACCCCGTGAGTCCCATGTGGGACGGTATGTTTGAGCCAGGGTGTCCCAGTGGCACAATAGTGATGGCCCTCCACAGTCTTTGTGCATGTAGTGTTTACAATGTCTCTGATTTCATGTGCACAATGGGAGACAGTCTCCACATCCACGTTGTGTGTGCATGGACTCTGATGTTGTGCGTGTGTGTCACAGACGTCCATGGCTGTCCTGCCATGGCAAGTGTGGCCACTACCTGTGGGGGTCATGTTTGTTTTGCTGTGGTGTACACATGATACTCCAGGTGATGCCAGTGTCCATGTGGCATTACAGGGTCCCTGGGAATGTGCCTGTCGTTGAGCTGTGGTGCCTGGGGCACATCTGTCCTCACATGTCACTGTGGGGGTGACTGTGACACAGCATCATGATATCCAATGGGCCAACCTGGGACAAATTGATGCCACCTGTAGGACCGTGTTGACAGATGTTGGCCATGTATGTACCATACATGTCGTTCCGGTACTGCACACTTCATGTAGTTGTGCCTCATGATGATGTATGTTGGGATCTTGAGTGTGTTCAATGCCGCATATGTGGGGTGACTGACGATCTTGCTTACTTCTCCTCTGCACTGCAGGGCTCCTGCTGTCCATCGGCCATTCCCAGACCTGGCAACGATGGTGGAACGGGACAGCATCCGACGGTACCGCTTCACCAGGCAGCTGATTGAGGATTTGGCAGTGCAGTTGTCCCCACATTTGCAGCCTGGCCGGCCGTATCCTACAGCGCTGACCCCCAAGGTGAAGGTGATGGCAGCCCTACACTTCTTTGCCACCGGTACCTTCCAACATACTGTGGCGTCTGCTGGTGGGATGTCACAGACCATGTTCAGCCGTGTGCTCCGCGATGTTTTGGCGACAATGTTGCTCTTCCTGAACCGGTACATCTATTTCCCTAGACTGCGACGACTCACTGACGTGAAGAGTGACTTTTATGCCCTGGGGAGGATGCCGCATGTCATTGGCTCCATTGATGGGACACATGTGGCTTTGGTACCACCACAGGCCCAGGAGCAGGCCTACAGGAACCGCAAGCACTACCACTCGGTCAATGCACTGGTGGTGTGTCTTGCAGACATGACCATCACACACGTGTGTGCCCGTTTCCCTGGTTCAGCACACGATGCCTTTGTGATGAGGAGTAGTCGCATCCCCAGGATGATGGCACAGATGCAGAACCAGCGTGCCTGGCTTGTCGGTGTGTACTGACTTTGTGCCATTGTGTGTGATCTGATCTGTAGTATTCCGCCCACTTTTCCAAGTCAGCTGATGTGCACTTGTCTGTCCGTAGGTGACTCGGGATACCCCAACATGCCGTGGTTGCTGACACCCCTCAGGAACCCTGTGACACCTGCCCAGATGCGCTACAATGAGGCACATGGTCGGACCAGGAGAGTGATTGAGCGGACCTTTGGTCTCCTGAAGAGCCGCTTCCGCTGCCTGGACAAGACCGGAGGGTCCCTCCCATATGCCCCTGCGAAAGTGTGCAAGATTATCATCGTCTGCTGCATGCTACACAACCTGGCAGTGCGGAAGGAGTTGCCTCTCATCCAGGATGACGATGACCAACATCCGCCACCTGTGGAGGATCCTGGCCTGGACCACGATGCCAGTGACGATGATGATGATGATGATGGATGGTGATGTCCGCACACAGCTCATCACCAACTTCTTTAGCTGAATGTGAGTATCCTGAGGTGTCATGTGAATGATGTGAGTTGGCATGATGTGTGGGTGGTGCTCTGGTGCTGTTGGAGTGTGTCCATGGGCTACTTGACAGGATGTGTGTTGCGATGTGTGGTGACAGGTGGGCTGTACTCCCCAACAGTGTTGACATGCTAACTTGGTTCTGGGTGGGTATCTTGTAACATGTATTGTGCATGAGTTTTGCTGATCTGTCCTGTACTGCATTGCTTTTGACTGTGTGTCATTTCTGTCCTTCACAGGGTACTTTCAGATTCGTTTGGTCAACTGTGTCCACCGACGACGTGATTGCACATCCAGGCTGGTAGCTGTTGTGTCCCTACAGGTGATGTGCGCCACACCCATGGACTTCCTTCCGTCTACAGTTGTTGACTGTGTGCCCGCTACCAGGTGGGGTTACCTTGCATCTGTAGTGGTTACGGCATGTTGCTACTGTGTAATAAACCTGTGCTTCACTTAGTGATGTGCGTTGTCTGTGGTCACACATTTGACTGCCATTTGCTTACTGCACCTGTGGGCTACTTGACTACAACTGGGAATGGGTGTGGTGTCTGTGCATTGCACCGTCTTCCCTGGCAACATCAGTGTAGGCAATGAGTCAGATGGCCTAGGTGTGTATGTGTTGTGTACCCCTGGTGGTGTGTCTCCCTCATATGTGTCACGTTGCCTGTACTCACATGCCTGTGTTGTCCTTGCTGTTGCAGTTCGCATACACAGTGTAATTTTGCAGTTCATCATCCCCATAACAGCACCCACGTTGGAATCACGACAGAGGCAAGTATGGTGTATTAGTGTGTTTATTGTGATACATCTGTGTTAATAGTGCATAGGATGGGTTGTGCTGTACATGAATCTTGCAATCCCAAGTTCCTAGGTGAATTGAAAGTCCAGGTAGACAGGATCCCCAGTATCGGGGCCACAGTTGTCTGACACATTGTTCCAACTTGTACTCCCCATGCAATGTGTGGGAGTAGTGTTGCCATCAACAGGGTGAACAGTCTGTGCACAAAGGCGAAAATCCAGAACAGGTTCAGGCTTCCTGGGAGTTGCGCTTGGCCATCAGCCTCTCACTTTCCCCTCCTCGGACGACCCCTCTTCTTGGGGGGGGCCTCAAGTGCAGGCTGCTGCGGTGCAGGGGACTCTCCGCCAGAGTCCTCCTCCCTCCCTGTGGCAGTTGCAGTTTGTTCGGTACCAGATGTTGTTGGCACACAGGGAGGTGTGGACTGGTTGCTGTTCATCTGGCGGAGGCATTGTAAAATGTCCCTGTGCACCGCCGTCATCTCATGTAGTACATCCCACTTGGACTCCACGCGGGACATGTGGGAGTCCACACGTGACATGTGTGACTCCACGTGGGACATGTGGGAGTCCAAGCGGGCATGATGGGCAGCCTGCTGCTGTTTGATGTCTCTGAGGAGCCCCACTACCTGGCTGAGCTCTCCGGTGCTGGACTGGTACGCATCAGCTATGCGTACCAGTTGTGGATCTTCATGCACACCAGCAACGTCTGCAAGCAGCGACCTCTGTCTCCCACCCCTCCCACCACCCCTGCTGACATGTGCAGTGTGTGCAGTTGCACGCACAGATAACCCTGGTCCACCTTGGGGGTTGGTGGTGGTGGTGGTGTCCATGGCCCCAGGTTGGTCCAGGGTCACTGCGCTGGTGTTGCTCCTTATTCCGTCCATGTCGGCAGGGATGGTATTCGTGGTGACAGTCGTTGGAGGGGTGGGTGCAGGGGTGCAGCTGGTGGACCTGCTGGTGCTGCAGCTGGTGGTCCTGCTGGTGCAGCATGTTGACTTGCACCGGATGTGCCAGGTTGTTCATCGTCCGAGGAGGACAGAGGCTGTACGACGCCAGTGAGCTCGGCATCCTCTTGAGCCTGGGACTGGGACTCCTCAGCGTCTGCTGCTGTGTCCCTATCATCACCTGTTTTTGGGAGACACAAACAATGTATGTCATGTTTCTGCAGGCATCAGTGGTTGACACACCTGACAGTTGTGACTGTGCCTCGGGGTGCGGGCCTGTACATTGTATTGTCCTAAGTCGTCACAGTCAGGGGTTGAGATTGGTGTGGCACATTGTCCTGCATTATTTGGGCATTTCTATGTATTCTCTGGGGTGTGAACATGGTCTGCATTGATTGTGTTTGGTTGACAGCCAGACCTCCTTCCCACCCACCCACCCAGCCAGTCAGTTATCCCACCATGGAACGTGCTTGCATTGCAGGGAGTGGAAGTTGTCTCTCAGGATGTCAGTCAGTGGTGTCCTGCTGTTTGTTGGTGCACAGTTGCCAGCAGGGCCTTGTGCTCCCCACAGCAGTAGCCAGTGTCAGCCATCTTGTGAGTCCTTCTCCACTCCCTGTGATGTGAGCATGGTTCAGGGTGGTGTTGATGGGACAGTTGTGAGGGTGAGCAATGTCTGTGACTACGACTCCCATCATGCCATTGCCTCCACCCCACTTGCCAGCATTCCCATACTTACTTGCTTTTGTGTGGAGTTCAGTGGGTGTGGGTGTGAGGGCAATGGCAAGATGGCTGACAGTGGTGTCCTGCTGTTGGTTGGTGTGCAGTACCCAGCATGCCCTTGTGCTCCCCACGACACAGCAACAGTGTCAGACATCTTTGATGGGCCTTTCCACTCTCTGTGGGATGTGCATGCGTGAGTGTGAGCTTGCTGGGCCATGTGGTGGGGGATGTAGGGCTGTGACTACGACTCCCATCATGCTATTGCCTCCACCCCCTTCCCAGCATGCCCATGCTTCCTTCCTTTTGACTCTGCTTCCCTGTGGGGTGGGCTGGCTGTGCTGACAGGATGGCTGGGAGTGTTGTCCTGGCAGTTGTTTGGCTAAGAGTCCCAAGAGTGTCCCTGTGCTTCACACAACATAACCCAGGGTGGTGGTGCTTTGTGGGATCTTGTGTTAGGATGGAGGGCATTGCATTCTACCAGGTGGGTACTGTGGAGTTTGTGTTGGGGGGGTGAGGGGAGGTGCTGGTGACTATAGTCAGTGCTGCAAGTCCCCCTTCCCACCCAGCCAGCCAGATATCCCACCATGGAACGTGCTTGCATTGCAGGGAGTGTAAGTTGTCTCTCAGGATGTCAGTCAGTGGTGTCCTGCTGTTTGTAGGTGCACAGTTGGCAGCAGGGCCTTGTGCTCCCCACAGCAGTAGCCAGTGTCAGCCATCTTGTGAGTCCTTCTCCACTCCCTGTGATGTGAGCATGGTTCAGGGTGGTGTTGATGGGACAGTTGTGGGGGGCAATATGTGTGACTGCGACTCCCATGATGCTATTGGCTACACTGACTTGGCCAGCATACACAGAATTCCTTCCTTTGAGTGGTCTTCACTGTGTGTTGGTGTTGTTGTGGTGGCTACATGTGTGGATGTGTGTGTTAGTTCTATTTGTGCCACTGCCTAGCTGTAGTTGTGGTTGTGTTTGTACATGTGTTGGCACAGTTGGATGTGACTTTTTTGATGGCATGTGTTGTGTTTATCTGACTGACATACACATTTTGGGATGATTCTGTTCTAGTTGCTGTGTAATTGCTATGAGTGCATGGTTTGACTCTCCCCTTGACAGTGATGTGTGTGTTTTGTGGCAGTTTATTGTGTACATTTGTTGTGTACTCACCAGGCTCTGGGATGTCCTCTAGTCCATATACGCTCACTGGCGGAAGGATGGCCCGCACCTTCTCCTCCCAGGGCCTGAGGTATATTGGCTTGGCAGGAGGGCCACTGCCGGTGTGTTGGCTGTTGATGTAGTCTTTCTTCAGCATGTCCCGTACCCTCCTGCGCACGTCATACCACCTGTTCTGGATGTCCGTCTTTGTGCGCCGACATGGTGATTGGGCGTTCACCCTGTTGATGATCCTCTCCCACATCTTGGTTTTCTGCGACATGGGGGTCTGTTGGACCAGAGTGCCAAACAGCTGTGGCTCCACCCTGAGGATCTCGTCTACCATGACTTCCAATTCACTATCTAGGAACTTGGGATTCTTCTTGGGGGCATGGTGATGGGTGGTGATGGTGGGTGATGTGTGTGTTGGTGTGCAGGTGAGGGTGTGTGGGTGTGTGTTGTGCTGGGTGTATGTG
Organism: Calotriton arnoldi; assembly: GCA_963921515.1. Lineage (NCBI taxonomy): Eukaryota > Metazoa > Chordata > Amphibia > Caudata > Salamandridae > Calotriton > Calotriton arnoldi. The sequence continues at coordinate 201,799 of CAWUFW010018824.1, read as the reverse complement.
AGGTAGGTATTTGTTGGTGTGTTGATGGTGTGTGGCTTGTGTGAGGGATGAGCTGTGGGTGTGTGGTTGCTTTCTCTTGGGTGCTGGCAGTGAAATGGCATTTGCAAAGGCTCATGGTAGTGATTTGTGTCCTTTATTTAGGTGGAGTTGTGGGTGTGTCTTTGTTCTCTGTCCCCACCCCCCAGTATTTATTGGCTTGGTAATTGCTTGTTTGGCCTTTTTTGGTTGATTTTTCCTTTGTGCTGTTTGTGTATGTTGGAAACGTTCTTGTGACCGAGTCGGTCCCTGCATTGGTCTCGTACGGTGTTTTCCGTTTCGTTCACGCTGTGTTTGTGCAGTTTTCTATGCTGCGTACGCGTCGGTCGCGGTGTATTGTGTTGCTTCGGCTCGGTTTTGTATGCGTGTCGGTCGTACGGCTTGTCCTCCGTCCGACTCGGTCGTGTTTTTCGCGCCTTGCATCGTACTTTGCGGTTTGGAGTTGGCGGGTACGATTCGGTCGGATTTGTTCCGGATGCGTGTCGGTCGGTTGGATTCGCGTGTTTTTCCGGCCGGATTGCTATTTTCCGAGCGGCTCGGTCGGTCGGCTTGGTTTCCTAACGTGTCGGTCGGATTTATCGCGGCTTGCATCGTACTTGGCGTGTCGGGCGCCACTGGTACGTGTCGGTCGGTAATTTTTCCGGCTCCGTGTCGGTCGGTGCTTTTTCCGGCCCGAATCGGAATCGACCCCTTAGTGTAAATCCGATCAGCATTTTGTTTGGCTAAATTGACAAAGCCATTTTTTAGTTAACTTGGTAGTTGGATACTAGAATGTATTTTTACTTTTTATTTAAATTTTATTTTCATCACAAACAGTGCGTAACATAAACAATGTTTACACATGTTTAGACAGTGTACTCAAGAGGTGCATATTGGGCATAGCAAACAAGATGATGGATGGAGTGCTGAAACCTTTCAACCACTCACCCTCAGTCAAGAGATCTGGGTTGAATCCATCGTTCTTTTGCTCACTAAGCTACCCCAGTTTGGACCCACCCATATGCAAATCAGTCTTGACCTTGTTCCTCATGGGAACAGCCCAGCCGAACTACAAGGCCAGGTCCTCCCTGGACTGCAAACAAGAATCTTAGGACCAGTTTCAGGGTGTCACCGCTAATCAGCCAGGCTAGCTAGAATCCACTGGTACAGCGCGCAAGTGACCCATGTCTGGGCATACCCCTGTCCACTTAGGGCAAACATAACAAGATGATGGATGGAGTGCTGGAACTTTTCAAACATTCACACCCAAACAAGAGATTTGGATTAAATCCATCGTTCTTTTGCTCATTATGCTACCCCAGTTTGGACCCAGTCATAAGCAAATCAGTCTTGACCTTGCTCCTCATGGGAACAGTTATGCCTGAACTGCCAGGTCAGGTCCTCCCTAGACTGGAAACAGGCATCCTGGGACCAGTTTCAGGGTATCACCCCACATCAACCAGGCTAGCTTGAATCCAGTAGCACAGCGAGCAAAGGATACACGTCTGGGCATTCTCGGGCCACTTAGGGCAAACATAGCAAACACAACAAGATGATGAATGGAGTGCTGACACTTTTAAACCACTCACCCCCAGTCACAGAACTGGGTTTAATCCATCTTTCTTTTGCCCACTATGCCACCCCAGTTTGGACACAGCCATATGCAAATCAGTCTTTACCCTGCTCCTCATGGGAACAGTCCAGCCAGAACTGCCAGGCATCACATAAGAGTGGGCATTAAAAATTATAAAATGCAAAGGAGAAATTTCCCATGTTAGTATCCAGTGGTACAACCCATTCAGTTGAGGAAGCAAACGTTTCGTACATTCATAGGGTGCAAATTGAATTTTGAATCTGAGCTCTAAATCTGCTTGGGAAGAGGTGATGATTTTAGCTTCATCAGCCATTCCCTAGCTTCATGGATCACAGACCAATTTACAATAATTACCATGAAAAAATAATCATAGGGTACGCATTGAAATTTGAATCTGAACTGGTAATCTGGCTGGCAAGATGTGATCATTTTAGTTCCATCAGCCATTTATTAGGTTCAGAGTCCACAGACCAATTCACAAAGCTCACCATGAAAGAGTAAACTGTGATGGATGTGTGGCTGCAGAGGTCACCCCACTTCTGGAGGAACCATGATACACTCCAAAAGGGTAGAAAATGCCTCTTTTCACAAAAACTTTCATTTTGCCTGTGCTGGGTTTTAAAACTGGTTACTAGTTAGTGAACCACTGTGAAAATTGTCAGAAAACCCCCACAATGATGCAAGAAAAAGAGATAATGCTTAAAAACAGACAAGGTAATTAAAACTCTTTAAAGGGAATGGCTAAGGGTGAGTTACAGGACATAGCCTTAAGTCAAGATCATGTCCACTTGGTGCAGCTGCAGGCCAATCCTTGTAGGTACTTGAAGGTGGGTACTGGACACACATGCCCTTTAGACAATTCAGGCTCAGACACTGGGCACAGAGTTTGGTAAAAGACCATGCTGTGTACCCAATTGTACAGGTTTCATGGAAGTGGGTGTTACCAATCAAGTTATAATCAATGGGTACTGGGACCTGTGTTCTTTTTCATAGGGAGTGGCCAAATTCCGTCCCTGTGCCAAGATCCTGCTATGCATGGCTACAGACGAAATAACATATAGGAGGAGCAAGAAGAATTTTCAGGTCCACAAGTAATTTGTTTTCAAAACAATGGTTATTGTGGCCTTTTCAGAGTACCGGGACATTACTTAGCCTAAGGAGAATATACTAAAGAATACATTATTTTGCCCTCATCAGGAAGAATTTAAAAGAACATGCTTTTCATGTGGTCTGCCTCTCACTGAAATTAATATGGGCTCTGCAAGTAATAGATATGAATGAAAATTTGCCTAACATCGTAAAGGTAAGTTTCAATTCTATTAAGGACACGGAGGCAAGGATTATGCTTTGTCTTTCTTCGCTTTATTGACAAAGATTTCCACAGCAGAGATTGATAAAAAAACTTTGAAGAAACACACTCCCATGAACCATAGGGAAACCACAACAGTATAGTCCTTTCACAGTGTCGATGACGTCCAGCACAAATTCCCTCCTCACTGACTGTGCCTCCTCTTTCTTTGCGCGAGTCACTCCAACAGGAATGCCTCCCTGGTCCTGTTTTGAACCATCGTTCCCTGAAAAGAGAGGCAGCGTAAGGGTCCGGACAAACACTGTTTGAACAGCAAAAGCTAAAACATTCCGTCAACAGCAACTGAGGCAAGAGAATGACAGTTCACAATTCATTTCCGATGCATTTGAATATCATAAAAGGTTTACTTACCACCGTACGGGGAGGACTCTCGCACTAGAATGTGCATCGGGGGGATAATCCTCACCTCCGTGTCCTTAATAGAATTGAAACTTACCTTTACGATGTTAGGCAAATTTTCAATCTATGTCAGGACCGGAGGCTCGGATTATGCTAGTTTAAAGCTTACTTACCACCAACTGAGCGACCTCTATCACTGACTTGAAGTAGAACCTCTTGAAGGTCGAGTCTGAGGACCAGTCCGCTGCTCGCATCAAGTCATCCAGATGCGCCCCCAAACAGAAAGCCTTAGATGCCATGGCACCCCTGGCCGAATGGGCCCCAAATTTCTTTGTGTCAATGCCCGCCTCTTGCTTGACCCACCGCACCCACCTGGCTATGGTGGGGGAAGAATCTACTTTGTGGGGCTTTTTCAGAGCAATGAGCAATTGGCGCTCGCCCGGAGGGCGAAATTCCTGAGTCAGATCCTCGTAAGCCTTCAGACAGCGCACAACACATAATTTAGGGGAATCTGGGAACACCAGGTATGAGACCGTGCGGGAACGTGACTTGGTGCGATGACCCACAGTGAAAACCACCCCGTCCGGGGAGAAAACTCTGGCAGTAATGTGCAGGGCCCGCACGTCAGAAACCCTCCTACAGGAGATCAAACATAACAGCATCGCCAGTTTGGCCGAGAGCTCTTTTAGAGAAAGGTATATATTTGTTTGCCAGGACAAAAACAGGTTCAGGACCAAATTGACATCCCACAAGGCCATATAGCGTGGCTCCGGGGGTAAGGAGAGGCGAATTCCACGCAACAGCCTGCAAACGAAGGGGTACTCCCCTGCCGGAGTCCCCTCAACCGGGGCGTGGCCTGCTGAGATCGCAGATCTGATTGCATTGATGGAGCGGTAAGCCAAGCCCTCTGCGGCCAGATCGGCCAGGAAATTCAAAATCTGAATGATGTCCGCAACCACGGGATCCAGGTTCTTCCGTAAACATCAACGAACCCATCTTGTCCAGGCGGAACGATAACGCTTGGTAGTGCTGTCCGCCCACGCCTTTGACAAGAAACGTTCAGTCGGTCGCGAAAGGCCTGGGAGCGACCAGCGTTACCTGAAAGCCGCCACGCCATCAGCTGCAGGGAGCCCTGAGCAATGAGGTGATGCGGAACCTGAGCTGGACTCAGAAGAAGATGAGGAAACAGGGGGAGTCGGATTGGAGAATCCCAAGAAAGTTCCAGAAGAACCGGAAACCAAACTTGCGCTCTCCAAAGCAGAGTCACCATTACCACCTCCGCCGCCTGCCAGCGGACTTGGGCTGCCGCTCTCGTGATCATTGAGAACGGTGGGAAGGCGTAACCACTCTCTTGACTCCACTCCTGGAGAAAGGCATCCGTGGCCACCGCCAGCGGGTCTGGCCTCCAGCTGAAAAACTGGGGAACCTGGTGGTTGAGACGTGACGCAAAGAGATCGGCTGAAAAGGGACCCCACAGGTCCGTGAGCCATTGGAAAACCTGCGGGTCCAGCTTCTACAGGCTGGAATCGCAAAGGTGTCTCGAGTGCCAGTCCGTGACCTGTTTGGCCTGGCCCGGAAGGACGTGGTGGTCCAGGCAGAAGTTGCAGAAGTCCTTTGCCAGGTCTGCCAGCACTCGAGTGAGAGCCTCCCAGGTGATTGCTATATCGGACTGCGGAGACGTTGTCCATTTTGAGGAGCGCACAGGACTAGATCTTGTCCCTGGTCCAACAGCGGACAGCGAACAACCCCGCCAGGAGTTCCAGGCAATTGATGTGAAGATCTTGTTCGTCCAATGACCAGCTTCCTCCAGTGGAGAACTTCCCGCAACGGGCACCCCAACCGGACCTGCTGGCGTCGGACTCGATGACCAAGTCGGGAACGGAGCCGAAAATCACCCAGCCGTTCCACGCCTCCATATGGGTTAGCCACCAAGCGATTTCCTCCTTCGCTTCCATGGTGAGCGGCACCGATTGGGTGTACGACAAGCCCCTACGCAGGTGGTGTGCCTTCAGGCGCTGGAGGGCCCGATAGTGAAGGGGGCCCGGGAAAATGGCTTGGATGGATGAAGAGAGAAGGCCCACCAGGCGGGCAATCTGTCTGAGCGATGTGCGGGGCTTGGAAATGGTCTGGCGCAACTCGTGGCGGATCTTGGCCATCTTTCGGGATGGAAGGCTTAAGGAGGATTGGACCGAGTCCACGACAAACCCGAGGAAGGTCACTCTCTGAGTTGGAGAGAGGACCAACTTGGGTTCGTTGATGACGAACCCCAGCCCCTGCAGGCGGTCCACTGCTTGCTGGAGCTGATTGACCAGACTCCTGGGGCACTGCCCCATGAGCAGGATATCGTCCAGGTACACAATCATGCAAATGCCCTGGGCCCTGAGGAATTCCACCGCCGGATGGAGCACCTTGGTGAAGCACCACGGTACAGAGGACAGGCCGAAAGGAAGCGTGGTGAACTTGTAGACACATTCCCTCCAACAGAACTGCAGAACTGCAGAAACCGACGATGAGGAGGGAAAATCGGGACCACCAGATAGGCGTCTTTCAGGTCCAACCGCACCATCCAGTCCAATGGGAGCAGGACGTTCTGAAGGAGGTCAATCCCCTCCATCTTGAAGTGGCGGTAGACCAGCCACTCGTTGAACTCCCGGAGATTGATAACCGGGCGCCGGGTGCCGGCCACCATCGGCTTTGTCCACGAAAAAAATATTGGAGGAAACCGTTGCGATGCAGCGCCGACTGACAGATGGCCCCTTTTCAGAGGAGCGCGGAGACCTCCTCGTCGATAAGCTCTACATCGCGAACTGAAAAACAAATGGGCCGAGGGTGGGACGCCTGATGAGGACGGTGGTAAAATTCTATGTGGAAACCCTGCACGGTCTGCAGGACCCACGCATCCGAAGTGAGGGAAGCCCAGGCGGTCGGAAATTCCACCAAACGTCCCCCAATGCGGATCTGGGCGGAAGGTAAAACACTCACCGTTCGCATTGCCGCCTCCGGCGTTGCCTTTGAAGCCTCCACCACCTCTGAAGTGTTGGCCTCTTGTAGGGTAGAAGTTGTTGTAGTTTGCGCTAGTGTGGTACTGGCCGCGTCCGGAGCCTTGTCCCTTGGGGGGATTCTGATAGGAACCTCGGCCGACCAAGCGGCCCCTGCTTCGGCCGCCCCCCGTGGAAAACCAGTGGGGTAAAAACTCTCTTTATGTTGGACTGCGCTTTATCTAAAGAGGTAAAGGTCGCCATGAACTTGCCAAGTTCTTTGACGAAGGGGTCCCCGAAAAGGCCCACTTGCGCCACTGTGTCTTCCTCCGAGGAAGCCAAGTCTCCAAGCTTGGGGTCCAGTTTGATGAGTAAAGAGTGACGACGCTCAGTTGAGAGCGCGCAGTTTGCTTTCCCCATAAAAATAATGGCGCGTTGGGCCCAGTTAGAAAGAACTTCGGGGGAAATCAGGGATCCTGAGACCTTGGCCTCCTCCGCCATGTCTAATATTTTGGTCATGGGGTCTATGGCACAGAGGAGCTTGTCTTGGCATGACCGCCAAGATTTGTCAATGCCTTTGCGAGGATCCTTCATGTACTTGGCCAGGAAGGTGGCCATTTTGGAATCAATTTCGGGGGTAAAGGCAACCTTGCCCTCAAGTGTGGGACATGGACACTCCGCCCTGAGACAGCCCCGGGCCTCCTTCTCAAGAGGTTTGCGGAGTCGGCCGGCTACGAATTTGGCTACTTTGTCGCCAGGGGCCCAAGCTGCGGACCTTGGGTGGACAATATCGTCAGGGTCCAACATGCCTGAGTCCTCCCCTGTAGCAGAGGACGGAGTCACCGCAGGGCGCCACGGGCGCGTAGAACCCGCCTCATCATCCAAATCTCCCGGGGAGTCGTCACCAGGCTCAGGGGTAGCGGTCCGGGAGTCTCCAGAGGATCCGTGGGAGAGGGGAGGCAGGACGTTGAGGAGGAGACTTGGCGAGGAAGGCGCTCTTGAGGTGCGCAAACTCGTCCCTATCCACCCCCTCCTCACATTTCTTCTTAGGGGGGGAAGGTTATCCCTTGCAGGCTCAGTTGGGACAGGGGGGGTGGGGAGTGGGGGTAGTGGGCACTCCCCTGGCTTGGGACAACTTCACACACTCCTGCACAATCCTATCCGACAGGCGTTGCTCCATAGGGCCAACTACCTCATTTACCACCCTATAGATGGAAGAATCTACTGCCTCATAAAAATCCTCGTCCCATTGCAGATACGCAAGGGAGTCCTCCGCCTCATAGGTACCATCCTGGGCCTCCATGGGAGTGGAAGGCAGGAAAAATGCTACAATAGCGAGACAAACTGCGAAGGCGCAGAGGTGCGCGAATTAGAGGTGTTTGAGGGGACTGTACAAGGTATGGGTAAGCCAGAGGCCCACAATAGGGATGCATGTGTCCCCACGCACGGAACGCCCTCAGGAAACTGACAGGGGTCCGCTGTCCGGCCGTGCGATTCAATGCAGTATTTAATTGTTAAAAGTTAATAACGGTGCACAACTTGCCCTCAGGCGTCAATGCGGGAAGCACCCGCGAGTACAGACCCCCGCCAGGGCGTTCAGGAGAGAAATGCAGGAAAATACAGACCCGGGAGGCCCGGGCATCTCCGTGACAGCGGGACAAGGCTCGGCGGCTCGGGGCTCCTGTAGCGCAGTCTCATGAGGTAACGAGACGCGCCTGACAGGAGCCAGCGAGACGTGCCGAGCAGTGCCACCTAGCGGGTGCGGGGAGCACTGGCTCTCGTGTGGACACCGGCCGCGTAAGGAGTGCGATAGCGGTCCTGCGGCCGGACGGAGAATCTGTAAAGGAAAAACCAACAAAACAATCCCCCAGGAAAGCGTCGCTGTTTGCGCGCACTGATATCAGTGAAAAACAAGTACATTAGAATCACCACACAAGGAGAAACGGAAAAGCACACTTAACTGGCTGCGAAGCAGCGAAGAAAGAGGAGGCACAGTCAGTGAGGAGGGACTTTGTGCTGGACATCATCGACACTGTGAAAGGACTATACTGTTGTGGTTTCCCCGTGGTTCATGGGAGTGTGTTTCTTCAAAGTTTTTTTATTGATGGCTGCTGTGGAAATCTTTGTCAATAAAGCAAAGAAAGACAAGGCATAATCCGAGCCTCCGGTCCTGACATAGAATTCACCTTCTTAGATCTTATGATAACAGTAAAATATTGAACACTACATGGTGTTATTTATACGAAATCGACGGATAGGTATACTCCTAGTAGTGGTTAAGTACTACTCCTGAGTTGATCCTAGAGCCTTGAGAGAATATCTCTAGGTATAATAATTCCTTTGAATCTGACAGAATTGCTCTGTCTTAATTTAATTCTTAAAACAAACATAAACTTAAAGAAACAAACTCATTGTAAAACACTAGCTTAAGAAACTCTTACATAGAGCATACAAATGAACACATAAGAACAATAAAAGGTCTGCTTGAGACTTGTGCAAAAGAAAACAACTATAGTTTCTCGGACATAACGTTCTCCACATTATGCGATAAACTTAAGAAAGTAATTAAAAACATTGGAGAATTCTCACAGTAGGGCGATTGGAAAATGAGAAACCCTTGTTTGTTTCCAAACGAGGCAAAGGTTTTGATGCAAACAAGCCCAAGAGTGACATCTTGTCCTACTCAACAAAGAACATTATGGGACGTGCCATCATTGACTGGCCATTTTACCATATGGCAGTATTTGCAAACATACAGAACCAAGTAAAAACATAGACCAGGGTTTGAGAACAGTGTGGTGAAAGAGAAGATACCCACATTGTAATAGTCAGAATGTGGTTTACACAATAAGATGCCCATGCAGTCTATGGTACATTGAAATGACAACTAGGAAAGTGAGGACAAGGAATCTTAGAACATAAAAGCAGTATACGATGTGGTAAACGGACCACAAAATTGTTGACTCATTTTACATAGTACTGCTTAAAACAAAAAGGTAATGATTGGAATGCCTGAATTATTCTTAGCCACTGACAATGCCTTGGGTTCATTCTAGTCCAGTCCAGCAGGTCAGGCTGGAGGTTCTGAAGATGCCCTAGGAGTGGGGGGGGCTCTTGGTTTACTGGACACTGACTATACCTAATAGCATCACAACTACAACATTCAGTTTGGCATCCCAATTACAGCATTCATTGCAATAGCGAGATGAAGGAATGAATTGGGAAAAATACACTGTGACGGAGCATTTCACAGCATTTCCTTTTGGATGTCCTTTTTATGAGTAGTAATATACCAGAGGATTATCTCTATGGTATGAGACAGGTGGGGAAAGCTTGTGACAGTGTGGGAAGGTGGTGTTATGGTGACTCCTGTTCATAGCCGACATGTTGCTATAGACCATTAGACTCTTTAAGAATATAGAGCAGGATATTTCAATAAGGAGACGGAAGGATAGAGGATGCAAGATCGTAGGCGTCCTTAACCAAAACAGTAGGTCCCTTACATTTACTGAAATGCAGGGGTTTTTGGAATAGGACAGAGCCAGCTCGTTCAAAATGCTTGTATACCATGGCCTTCTAGGGAAATGCACCGGTGGACACCTGCTCAGGTGAAATGATGTTAAACTTGGTGCAAGGATGACGTTTAGAAACTAACATATATTTTGCTCTAAAGCAGGATAAAGGTCATGTGTTAAGGATGAAAAATGAACTACTGGCAGTCCAGAATCATTGTCGGGTGAGAGCTTGCACTTAGATGAAAAACATATTGGGAATGGCAGGTTAAAAGTGGCCCTGTTTAATTTTTTCTCCACAGGAATTATTTGACTCCACAGAAGTGAAGCCAAACATACCAAGAGAGACCCTCTGCATGCCCAAGATGTAGTTATGCACATTACGTGAGTAGCCCTTGTGTAGGCGTGTTCTGGACAGATGTAGTATCTGTAGAGTCCTCCCCAGCCCGGTAGCTTGCAAATGATCATGCCACACATGGAGCTCTGTAGTGCACGTCTTTATTCTTCAGAATGTAACCGGTAACTGCACACACTGCGTCATAAACTTTATTAACCACACCGAGACACACCCAACTGATTACGTCATTCTCCTACAGAGTCCATCAGGGACTAGAAGAGTCCTGCTGTTCATATTCACACTACATCTCCCCCTTTGTTAAATAAAAAGTACAAATATTACATATATACATTATAGTTCCTCAGTGAGTCATCGAGGTGCTCAGACCACTATTCCAGATCTCTTTGTGTGAGGTTGATGAGGCTAGGAGAGATGCCTACCTTTGGTACAAGGGATGCAGAGGCAGGTATATGAGTTAGGCTTTCCGGACTCTCAGGTGGACATGTCTCACTTCTAACATCTGGAGCCGACGAACATCGAGGCAGGTGCTTGAAATGTGACAAGTGTCTTGTGATGGACTTTCCAGTACGTTGAGTGGTCACCATATGTCCTTTGCTCATCACAACCCTCAGTGGATCAGCATCAAACGGAGCATCAAACTTGCATTTCCGTTTTTGTTTGACCAGGTCCCGGTCTCATTCCTTAAAAGCTGTGACCCGAGCACATCGGTCTTTACTCTGGACTTGTGAAAGAAATCCGTTGCACAGATCTCGTCAGCATCTGTTGACCTATTTATCGTCCATTGTGGCAGTTTTGTTTCCATGGCTCTCCCAAACATTAAAGTGGCAGGGCTTTTACCTGTCATGGAATGGGGATTTGACCTGTAAGCACAAAGGGCTGAACATAAAGCTGACATTGAGTCACTTCCTTCTAGCGTAGCACACTGCACTACTCTCTTTAGGGTGCCCATGAATCATTCAACAACGCCATTAGCCTGTGGCGAGAGAGGTATACCTTTCTGATGTTTAACATTCATATTAGTGAGAAAGTGCTTAAACTCATGCTTATTGAAAGGTGGGACATTGTCAGACTTAAGATTGGAGGGAACACCTCATGTTGCAAAAATATCATTTAATGTCCCAATGACTTTGTTATGTGTGGTTGATTATAGGTCTTCCACAAAGGGAAATCGTGAGTATTCATCAAGGACTACCATGAGATTAGCCCATTGTTGAGAGGTCCAAAGAAATCCACTGCAATCCTCTCCCACATTTGCTTCAGAAGATTAGACATAACTAGTGGATGCTGTGTTGTTTTGGGAGATAAGCAGTTACACAAATGACAGGCCTGTACTTCTCTTTCAATTCTTTTATCAAGGCGAGGAAACCTCACTCAGTCTCAGAGAGCTCTCTTAGTGGTGACAATGCAAAAATTACCCTCGTGCGCTAGTTCAATGACTTGTTCTCAGACTCTTTGGAATGACAATTCTTGAACCTCGTAATATGATGCCTTCTTGAGTAACAGAAAGCTCCTCGCTCACATTTTTGAACTTTTGATATTCAAAGTCATCCATAAGAGGTTGAGTATGTTTCCTCCTGGATTGCTGTGCAATAATGACCTTAAGGGCAAGCATATCTCGGTGTTCATAGCATCAAGAATTTGTTCCACAGATATAGCTGCAGATGTGCTTGACTTGACTATGAAGTTAATATATGCCACAGCCCTGTAGATGTACTGTGACACTGCAATGGTACTCATGAAATATAGTCAACGGGATTTTGATCTTTTCCTGGCCTATGCACAATAGTGTAATCATACTCTTGCAGTTGCAACCCCCACTTCTTAATGTGAGGGGGCATCTTGGCTTTCGGATTTCTGAAACTGGTGAGAAATGACTGGTGATCAGTGACAAGGGTGAAGTGCTTTCCATATAGAAACACATGGAAGTGTTCACAAGCCCACACTACAGCTAGACTTTCTTTCTCAGGCTGAGAATAAGCATGTTTGGTCTGCGACATATTCCTGCTCGCATAAGCCACAATGTGTCTCTGAGCATTCTCTTGTCCATTGTGCTGAGCAAAGATCGCACCCAGCCCCACTGGGCTTGCATCTACCAGAATCTCAGTATGTAATTTTAGATCAAGATAGGCCATTTCGGTCGTGTTCTCAATTGCATGTTTGATTTTCTTAAAGCTTTGATCACATTCATGTTTGTTATATCTCTCAAATGGGGCACTGACTGGCAAAGTCATGAATGTACCTGGAACAGTAACTGGCCATGCTGAGGAAAGATCGCAGCCTGGTCACAGCTTGTAGGGGACAAGTGGATGATAAGGCTTGCACTTTAGCCGGTTCTGATGTCATCCCTTTTCAGAGAAAACAGGCCTGAAGAATTTGAATTTTGTTTTGTGAAACTCACACTTTCTGTGTTCAAAGTGAGACCTGTGTCAGCAAGTCAATGGCATACTTGTGTATGGGCTTTGTCATGTTTCTTACGAGTTCCCCAAATACCAGTATATCATCCCTATAAGTAAAAGCATGTGTGACAGGTTGTGTTATGCAGCTGATGACACCCCAAAATGTAGTCTTTTTTTATCTGAACAAACCAACATGGGTTGAAAAGGTAGTAATGTACCTGCAGTTTTATTCTAGTTTGAGTTGATGATACCTCTTGTTCAGATCAAGACATTGGCGCCATTCAGCTGTGTAATCATGTGTGCAATGTGGGATGTCGTTCTTTCTCGATTGCCTTGTTAGCTAGGTACATACCAAAACAAGTGCGCACGGCACCTCGGCTATCCTGTTTTGGCCCTCCAACTATGGGCGAAACACATGGCGTTCGACCTGTAGAGCGTTTAATGATATCATGTTCCAAAAGCGTTTCAAGTTCTTTCTCAACAGCTTCCTGTAGATGGAAAGCAATTCGATGATGTCGTTGAGCAACAGGACGAGTGTCCTCATTAATGTGAAGTTGCACTTTCATTATCTTAATTTCCTAGTCCATGAGACAACAAAGGGAACTAACTCTCTATTTCAGCATGTGCATTCAGGTTATAATTGATCGAGATCAGCCCCATGTCAGCAGCAGTACTGAATCTGAGTAAACATGCACTTGACAAAGTACCTTGAAGAACATGAATTGGCGCTTGTTCTTTTCATCTTCTTGTGTTGCAGAGTTGCTACAAATGATCTTTGACTTTGCAAGGGCGTGGAGGCAGCCCACGTGTATACCTTAGTCTTCGACGGTATGGGGCACCGGAGACAGTTTGTTGTATTTTTCTGCAGATGCACCACATTCGATGATAAAAGGAATGGAGCAACCATTCACATTTAGTGTGATCTTAGGGCACTGTCCAAATGAATTTTGTTGTTTCACGTGGCGATCTCTCTTGGACTTGGACTCTTCTCTGCATGCAGCCAAACCTACATGTACACGTCGTTTAGTGGTTGACATCATCATCACACAACCATCTTCTTCACTGTCACTCGACAATGATATTGAAGAGCCTTCAGAAGACAACTTTGATGATGATCGACTTAGTTTAGTTTCCACTTGCCCCAATTGATGTCACCGTTTGGCTTTGTGGGCGTGACTAGAGTGATTCTGTAATTTTCTGGCATTCATTTTCTCTTCTCGACGTGACGCAGTTGGTTTCTCTTTCGCTTTGCAAACCGTTATAAAATAGTTTTCTTTCTTGCAGCCTTTGCATTCTTGTCCAATGGCGGGACATTTACTTTCGTGTTGGAAGGAGGAATCACATCGGAAACACAACTTCTTTTTCCTCTGAGACATCACTTTAAGGCCCTCAATCTTATGTCTCTGCTTGCTTTTCATGTTCAATTTTGATTCTCTCAGGGCTATTCCATATCAACAGCTCTTAAAGCCATGAGTACCTTCTCTAGACTGAACGTCTCTCTCTGTAAAACGTCGTCTGAACGAGTCAGACAGGCAACCATTGATGACTTTCAGACGTCAGGCTTCTTCATCATTGAATTTGTTGAACCTACAATGCTTGATGAGGGTATCAAGTCTTTCGACAAACTCATCCATCGTTTCACCAGCTTGCTGTCTTGCCTGGTTGAAAATGTACCTTTCATAGTCGACATTCGGCATTGAATTGGACTTTGTTTCTAATGCCTCCTTAATTTGACAGAAAGATATTTCATCAGTTTGTGGTATTTTCTTTATCACTTCTTTCGCTCCGTCACCTGCAAGGTTCTTTAATTATTTGATGATTTTGTTTCATCTTCTTCTTCTAGGGCATCAGTGAAATCATCGAATTTTTCCATCCATGCAGTTCATCTGGCACCAATATTCTGCTTTTTGGTGGTATCAAATGGAAGCTGTGGTTTCAGGAAGGTTGTGGAGCCATATTTGGCTCTCATCTTGACAGCCATTGGGACCCCGTCAAAATCTTGAAGACTTTTTGAGTTGTGCTGAGCACCACTGGCAATCTCAGTGGTTGCTGCTTCAAGTACCACCAGCTCCGTACCCACAACCCCCGTACGTTAACTTGGATCATTGTGGATACTGCTTTCCTCTTTGCAAGCACTAGTCTTCTACCAGGGCTTGACTTGATGTTGGACAACTCTTTCTTCATTCTCGCCGGTGAGTACAGTTGTGTTCCTCACACATGGTTGTCACTGTTTTTAGCATTTCTTTGCGCCTGAATGCTTCTGCTTTGTCACACATTCACACCTGGCTGTTGCTGCCTTTAGTACTTCTCTGTACCTGGTTGTCGCAGCCTTTTGCACTATTGTTCTGTACATATGATGGCTCTGTAGTACGTTGTGGTGCAGTACCTCTTCTTTTGGCTTTACCAGCAGGCTCCTGGTCGACTGTGAATAGGCCTCTCTGTAGGGTCCCCGCTTTCTTTGAAAATCTTGTACTGGCTAGAGTGGCGCTTTGACTCCAAATACTCCAACCATAGCTTGCTTCACATCTACTGAGGCACACGTGGCATGTACAAGCAGTTTGCTGGACCTCGGCAAACTCTCAGGGAGAGCAGACTTGTTTCTTCGGGGCATGTATCCCATCCTCGGCGCCAGTTGTAGCGTCCTCCCTGGTCCTATAGCATGCAAATGACCCCACCACACACAGAGCTCTGTAGTGCACGTCTTTATTCTTCAGAGTGCAACTGTTAACTGCACGCACTGCATCATAAACTTTATTAACCACACCCAGACACATCCAACTGATTACGTCATTCTCCTACGGAGTCCATCAGGGACCAGAGGGGTCCTGTTCTTTGTATTCACAAGACACTATAGTATCTAAATTAAAACAGATCTTGGGGGACTATCAGACTGCACCCTGAAACAGTGTATATTGGGATTAGTCCCAACCAAAAAGAAATAACAAAAATTGTGGCACTGGAAACAATTCTGGCTAAAAAACACACTGCAATTCCTTGGTTAAGGCTAAGCACTGACTTACAACAGCCGGGTAAGAGATATCATTGAATGGGAACAATGAAGAAATAGTCAGGCAAAAACAGTGAGGAACACAACAACGACAATATGACAGGAACAAAAAACTAACAGAAGTTCTGGATGCCTTGATGGCAATGACCCAATGTTTATCCAACCCCACCAGATACTAGACTGCCTTAGAGGGGAACTGTCTGCCAGGGACCTGGTAACCGAGTACAAAAGACAATAAATGACTCTGTATGACTGTCCGTAGAGGAGGAGAATAGATAGGTATTTTGTGAGGCAGAAAGTAGAGCATTATTCTTGACTGATAGTTTATTAGTAGGACCAGGAGGGAGCGGACTAAGCCTTAGTGGGAGCTTGATCAAGTATCAGGAAGTATGTGGGCCATGGGCAGGGACAAGAATCGTTGTAAACAAAAGATCGACTAACGGGAGGTGATGTGGATTTGTTTTGCTCCGCTGTCCTGGCAAATGCCATGGATGATGTGGACGCCGCATTTACTGTATGTTGTGATACTGCTGAATTTATGTCTTTGTAATGACCTACTATGCACACTGTACATTTTTCCTTTTTCTGAAACTTAATAAAAGCATTTAAAAAAGTAGGCCAAAGGCTTGGCCTAGGCTACACACCTCATACAGAGGATTTGGACGACCTGCTCATCGCTCCAACCCTGTGTTCTCTTCTTTGGAAAGAAAAACATTCAGCAACAGCACCTGACTTGCCATTGAGTTGTCGTAGAAGCCAGTATAACAAGCATTGGCAAAGCCAATAGGTCAGGCCTATGCAAGAGCTATTGGCTTTGCTAATGTGTTTTAGCCATGTTGTACTTCAGTGCGGCTGCTGTTCAGCATGGCTAAATGTTTGTGGCGTAGAGAAGAGTGGCGTTGAGTGGAGTGGTGTGGAGTGACGTAGAGTGGAGTGTCATAGAGTGGCAGTGTTGTAGAGTGGCATTGAGTTTCACAGATTGGAGTGTCAGAGTGGAGTGGAGTGGTGTAGGTTGGAGTGGTGTCGAGTGGAGCGATGTAGAGTGACGAAGAGTGGAGGGGCTTACAGTGGAGTAGAGGGGCATTGAGTGTCATGGCATAGAATGGAGTAGAGTGTCGTGGCGTGAAGTGGCATAGAGTTCGTAGAGTGGAGTAGCATAAAATGTAATAGAGGGGAGTGGAGCAGTGTAGAGTGGAGTAGAGTGGCATAGAGTGGCGTGTCGTAGAGTAGAGTGTTGTGGAGTGTCAGAATGAAGGGTCGTAGAGTGTTGTGGAACAGAGTGCAGTGGCGTAGAATAGACAGGAGTAGAGTGTTCTAGCATAGAGTGGCAAAGAGTGTCGCAGAGTGGAGTGCTGTAGAGTGGAGTGGCCTTGAATAGAGTGGACTGGCAAAGCGTAGAATGGCGTAAAGTGGCGTTGAGTGGTGTGGCATTGATTGGAGTGGAGCAGAGTAGAGTCGAATGGCATGTAGTGGAGTAGAGTGGTGTAGAGTGGAGTGGAGTGGCTTGGAGAGTCGTACAGTAGAGTGGCATGGCACAGATCGAAGCGGCATAGAGCAGAGTGGCATTGTATGGAGTGGAGTGTGGTAGAGTGGCAATGCGTGGAGTGGATCAGAGTGTGTAGAGTGGAGAGGTGTTGAGTGGAGTAGCATAGAGTGGAGTGGTGCAGAGTAGAATGAGCTGGTTTAGAGTGCAGTGGCGTAGAGTGGTGTAGGGTAGAGTGCTTGTTCATGTAGTGGAGTGGAGCAGAGTGCAGTGGCGTAGAATTTAGTGCGCAGAGTAGAGTACCTAGAGTGCAGTGGGGTAGAGTGGAGTGGTGCAGAGTAGAGTGGCAAAGAGAAAGAACAGTGGCCTCCTGGCAAGGCTGTAAATGATTCAAAACTCAGGAGTCAGACTCATTACTGGACTGCATAAGTTTGACCACACCATAGAAGCCAGAAGGCAATGGTACTGGTTCCTTTGCACCAGAGGATCCTCCAATTAAGTCACGGATCAACAGTATCATCCGAAGTAAACACTGTTTTCTGACAGCTGTCACTCTTTTCAGACAACACGCCTGGGAGGGAAGTCATATCTGTTTTTAGTATCTAGGGCCCGGAATTAATTACCTGTTGGTATGCGATCCATAATGGAGCACAACGTCTTCTGGATAAAAATTAAAATCTATACTTTTGAATGATGTTATGTTATAGTTCCCTGTTAGCTGTTTTATGTTCTTATATACCAGGCATGTGTACTTTCCATTCTAGCACTAACATACCTAGTAGGTGAATGTTGCACCTATAAGTTCCTCATTCATTCATCCATTCAAGGTAGATTGCTCCTTTAGGGAAGGAGCACAATCCACTAAGCCACAATTCACAACACTGCTAGTGAAACCTCAGTTTATTTTGATAGGTTGAGGATCCTCATCCTGTAACTGTTATCATACCACAAAAGCAAGGATGGGCTGTGTGTGGAGTCAATAAAAATGTCCATGATGGAGAACAAAGTTCTAAAAGTAAGCAACTTCTCTTTTTCCATCATGAAATCAAATAAAATAGCAAGTTCGAGGCGTGACCAGGCTGGGCACAAGGCGGGCTCCACAACCACCTCGTTAACAGTTGTAAACATACACCCATAGCGCTAAAAAAAAGTCTTTTGATTGTCTGCTATTGGAGCATGTCTGATTTTATTGATGGAGGTTCTGATTTAGTATTGTTTTTACGTTCTTTGCTTAGGAAAACAGTTCTCCAATAGCAGACCATCAAAAGACTTTTTGAAGTGCTCTGGGTGTATGTTTACAATTGTGTTATGTGAATGAGGTCTCCTTCTTCATGTATATTATACACTATCCTGTTTGCATAGTGTTCAACCTATAGAGCACATGTGACGTGTAATCATTGTTATATACCCTGTGTACTGAGGCAAATGAGCCCTCATCGGAACTTCCAGGGCAGCCCTGCCATCTGGTCGCGCCATTGCAAAGCATTGCGCCTGTCCAGATGGCCGAGGGGAAAGGCGTGACCAGATGGCCGGGTGCGAAGGACGGCCATCTGGTCACTCTGTGCCCTAACGAAAAGGCAAGCAGGCTCCACGGCATGGGGGCTGGGAGCCCGGAGCCCCAGCTGGGCCTTAGCCATGGGGCTGCAAGGGGGGAGCCCGACGGCCCTCCGACCCAGGGCCTGCGGGCACCTTGACAACCAGGCGAAGTGGGGGAGGCCTGCCCGGGACCGACAGACCCCTATCCCTGGCCCTTGGTGGAGCGGCAGACCGGGGAACAGATTCCAGGGAAAGAGCACCCGTCCCGGGGCCCAGAGGGGCCCTGGGCCACATCGCGGCTACCGGACGCGCAGGGGAGGCCTCCCCGGCCTGCGGGACTCTGTCCTGGGCACCCTGCTACGCGGCAGGCCCGAGGACATGGGGTGGGGAGGGCGTCCCCCCCAGGGCCCTCAGGGGCCCCATTCAGAGCTCCTGATCCCAGCCAAGCAGGGGGGAGACTTCCGGGGCCCGACGGAACCCCGTCCCGGGTCTTTGGCAGAGCGGCAGGCCGGAGGGGTGGAGCTCAAGGTTGGAGCGCCCGATCTGGGGCCCGGTGGGGCCCCTGGACCCCGTCGGGGCTCCCGGGCCCAGACACGCCAGGAAGGCCTGCCCAGCCCCACGCGGCAGGCCCAAGGACGGAGCCCGGGGTGGGGAGTGCACCCTCCCCAGGGCCCTCGGGGACCCCATTCAGAGGTCCTGAACCCAGCCAAGCAGGGGATGCTCCCCGGGCCAGACGGAACCCTGTCCCGGGCCTTTAGTGGAGCGGCAGGCCGGGAGACAGAGCCCAGGGTGGGAGCGCCTGTCCCGGGCCCCAGTGGGGCCCCTGTACCCTGTCGAAGCTCCGGGACGTGCTGGGGAGGCCTCCCCGGCCCCGCGGGACCCTGTCCTGGGCAACCTGCCACGCAGCAGGCCCGAGGACATAGGGTGTGGAGGGCGCCCTCCCTAGGGCCCTCAGGGACCCCGTTCAGAGCTCCTGATACCAGCTAAGCAGGGGGAGGCTCCCTGGGTCCGACGGAACCCAGTCCCGGGCCTTTAGTGAGCGGCAGGCCGGAAGACAGAGCCCAGGGCGGGAGAGCCCGCCCCGGGGCCCGGCGCGACACCTGGACCCTGTCGGGGCTCCCGGGCCCGGACGCACAGGGAAGGCCTCCTCACCCCGCGGGGCCCCGTCCCCTGTGCCCTACCATGCGGCAGGCCTGAGGACAGAGCCCGGGGTGGGGAGGGCGCCATTCAAAGCTCCTATACCTATCCAAGCAGAGGGAGGCTCCCCTGGCCCCAAGGAACCCCATCCCGGGCCTTTGGCGGAGCAGCAGGCCGGGAGACGGAGCCCAGGGTGGGAGCACCCGCCCCGGGGCCCGGCAGGGCTCCCGGACCCAATGCGCAAGAGAGGCCTCCCCAGACCCACGGGATCCCATCCCGGGCAGACCTGAGGACATAGGGTGGGGAGGGCACCCTCCCCAGGGCAGGCCAGGAGACAGAGGCCAGGGGGGGAGCACCCGCCCCAAAGCCCCGGCAGGGCCCCAGGACCCCATTGGGGCTCCCGGGTGCAGGGGAGGCCTCCCTGGGCCTGCGGGAACCCCATCCTGGGCACCCTGCCACGTGTTGGGCCAGGGGAAAAAGCCCCGAACTGTGGGGACGTTCTGGCCCGCCAGGTCGCCGGCTGAGAACTGCCAGGCCGAGAGGGGTTCCGGAGTACCCTGTCCCTAATAATCTGGAGGAAGGCTAACCCCCTTTCTGGTAACCCGTGTGCACCGCGATACAGAGGGGACCCACGGCGCCGACACGCCCGCCCTTCCTGGATCCTTGGCTGGGCTCGCAGGGGCGAACGAGCCCTCATCGGGACTTCCAGGGAAGCCCGGACTTCTGGTTGCGCCATTGGAAAGCATTGGCCGCGACCAGATTGCCGAGGAGATGGGCGCGACCAGATGGCCGAGGGCATGGGAGCGACCAGATGGCCGGGCCTGAAGTATGGCAATTTGCCCGCCCTGAGCCTTGGAGGGCTCAGGGGCTCTGCGTTCCGGGGGTTTGGAGACCCCAGCTGGGCCTCAGGCTAAGGGTGCGAATGGGGGACCCCGACGGACCTCCGACCCAGTGTCCCCCAGGCAACTTGACACGCGGGCGAAGCAGGAGGAAGGCCTGCCCGGGCCCGCGTCCTGGGCACCCTTCCACGGGGCCAGCAAGGGCCCCGGCCGGAGCTCCTGAACCCAGCCATGCTGGGGGAAGGCTGCCCAGGCCCACGGGCCCCGGGCTCATGACAGAGCCCAGGGTGAGAGCGCCAGGGCCAGACCTCTCTGACCTGGACACGCAAGGGAGGACTGCCCGGGCCCAATGGAGCCTGTCCCGGGCACTTTGTCGCGCTGCGGGCCGGAGGACAGATCCCCGGACAGGGGGGGGGGAGATGTTGCCCGGTCCTAGCCCATCTGATTGCCGGCTGAGAACCGCCAGCCCGATAGGGGTTCCGGCTTACCCTGTGCCTGTTAATCCGGAGGAAGGCTACCCCTCTTTCTGGTAACCCGTGCGCACTGAGTGACGGAGGGGACTCAAGGCGCCCATGCGCCCGGCCTTCCTAGAGCCCTGGCTGGGCTCGCGGGGGCGAACGAGCCCTCATCGGGACTCCCAGGGCAGCCCGCCCATCTGTTTGCACCATTGGAAAGCATTGGACGCGACCAGATAGCCGGGCCCGAAGGACGCCAATCTGCCCGATCTGCGCCTTAACGACAGTCGCGGCCAGCATGGGTCACGGGTGGGGGGGCGGGCGCGGGGTTGCGCGAGTGGGGGGGACGGGCGCAGGGTCGCGCGAGTGGGGGGACGGGCGAGTGGTCACGAGGGAAGGGGTTCGCCCAGAGAGGGGGGGTTTTAAATAATAAATTAAAAAAAATTAAACGTACCTTTCCCGGGTCCCGCGTCTTCACTGCTGGGTCTGGAAGCAGGCAGCCTCCCTCCCCTCCCCTAAGCCAATCACAACGCTGCAATGGCAGCGTTGTGATTGTTTGGGATGCTGACCACACAGGCGTCAATGGGGAGGCCATTTTTTCCATGTAGGCTGCGTGGAGAAAAGGAAGAGTGCGCATGACTGGTTTGGTCGGCCCCAGAGGGCCGACCAAGCAGTCAGGGCCCGCAGCATTGGGCTAGCCACTCCTCCCCTGCCCTCGAGCAGACCCGCCCACCCACCCGCCCACAACCAAACCCTTCTGCTTTCTCACAGTGCGAGAAGCAGAAACATAAAATGGTACTTATAATACCATTTTATGTTTCTGCTTCTCGCACTGCGAGAAAGCAGTGGGGCGATGCTCCTCTGCCCACATGGAGGAGCCGCCCCTGCTCAACGGACGGGCTCCTCCCTGCTCTTGGCGGGCTCGGGGGCTCTGCGTCCTGGGGGCTCGGAGACCCCAGCTGGGCCTCGGGCACGGGGCTGCGAATGGGTGTTCCTGACGGGCCTCCGACCCGGGGTCCCCCAGGCACCTTGACACGCGGGCGAAGCAGGGGAGGCCTGCCCGGTCCCGCCGGACCCCACGTCCTTGGCCCACGGCGGAGCGGCAGGCCGGTAGGGGGAGGACGGAGCCCAGGGAGGCGGAGTGCCTGCCCCGGGGCCCATGGACCCAGCCGGAGCTCCCAGGCCCTACCCCAAGGGAGCCCACCCCAGGCCAGCGGGACCTCGTCCCGGGTGCTCTGTCATGTGGCAGGCCCGAGGACGGAGCCCAGGATGGGGAGGGGACCGTTCTCCCGCCCTCCCCAGGGTCCCCGGGGGCTCCAGTCAGGGTTCCTGAACCCAGCCATGCCCAGGTTTAGCCTCCGCGGGCCCTATGTGCCACAGGGCCTGCCGGAGCCCAGGGCCAGGGAACGGGCCTGCGCTTCTGAACCCAGCCAAGCCGGGTAAGCCTCCTCAGGCCAGATGGATCCCCATCCCGGGCACCCGGAACCTCGCCTGGCCGCAGGACGGGCACTTCCGCACCCCAGGGCCCGCCAGAGCTCAAGCCCCAGGACAGGTCCCTGCATTCTGAACCCAGCCAGGCCCGGGGAGCCTCCCCGGGCCCGATGGACCCCCGTCCCGGGCACCCGGACCCTCGGCTGGCCGCAAGACGGGGGCTCCCGCACCATAGGGCCCGCCAAAGCTCAAGCTCAGGGACAGGTCCCTGCATTCTGAACCCAGCTAAGCCGAGGAGCCTCCCCGGGCCTGATGGACCCTTCCCCAAGCAACCAGACCCTTGGCTGGCCGCAGAACAGGGGTCTCCCACACCTCAGGGCCCGCCGGAGCCTAAGGCCCGGGCCCTGCTTCTGAACGGTTCACTGACACAACATAGATGTAAAATATATTGATGTTAAAAATATCGAGTAAAAAATATAGACAACAAAAATATCGACTCATATACTTAAACAGGTAAGTACAAAAATATCGACTAAAAAATATCGATGTAAAAAATATAGATGTATAAAATATCGAATTTTATATAAATATAAAATAAAATAATATGTTAAATATATTAAATATTAAATATAATTTTAATAAAATAAAATACATTTAATATACATTTTAATAAAATATAACAAATAACCTTAATAAAAAAATAAACACACACACATAATTATTTATACATATATATTTACTTTAAAACTATTAATAAACTATTATTTTTAATTTATGTTAAAAGTTTGAAATAATATAAAAAAATAAAAATATATATTAATGATTTAAAATATAAAACAAAAATCTATAACAAATTAAAACATTAAATTATAGAAAAATATTTAAACTTAAATTTCACAATACAATCAGTGCAACAGTAGGGAAAGTGTTGGATAGCAAAGGGGTAAAAATAACTATCCCCACTCCAGTGAGTGCAACATTAGGGTAAAGGTAGGATAGCAGAGGAATTAAATTTACTATTTCAACTCCAATGAGTGCAACAGTAGAGAAAGTGTTGGATAGCGGAGAGGTAAAAATTACTGTTCCCACTCCAGTGAGAGCAACAGTAGGGAAAGTGTTAGATAGCAGAGGGGTAAAAATTACTATTCCCACTCCAAGAGTGCAACAGTAGGGAAAGTGTTGGATAGCGGAGGGTTAAAAATTACTATTCCCACTCCAAAAAGTGCAACAGTAGGGTAACTGTTGGATAGCGGAGGGGTAAAAATTACTATTCCCACTCCACTGAGTGCAACAGTAGGATAAGTGTTGGATAGCAGAGGGGTAACATTTACTATTCCCACTCCACTGAGAGCAACAGTAGGGAAAGTGCTGGAAAGCAAAGGGGTCAAAATGACTATTCCCACTCTAAAAAGTGCAACAGTAGGGCAAGTGTTGGATAGCAAAGGGGTAAAAATAACTATCCCCACTCCAGTGAGTGCAACAGTGGGGTAAAGGTAGGATAGCAGAGAAATTACATTTACTATTCCAACTCCAATGAGTGCAACAGTAGAGAAAGTGTTGGATAGCGGAGGGGTAAAAATTACTGTTCCCACTCCACTGAGTGCAACAGTAGGATAAGTGTTGGATAGCGGAGGGGTAAAAATTACTATTCCAACTCCAGTGAGTGCAACAGTACGGAAAGTGTTGGATAGCGGAGGGGTAAAATTAACTATTCCCAGTCCTGTGAGTGCAACAGTAGGGAAAGTGCTTGATAGCGGAGGGGTAAAAAATACTATTCCCACTCCAGTGAGTGCAACAGTAGGGCAAGTGTTGGATAGTGGAGGGGTAAAAATTACTATTCCAACTCCAGTGAGTGCAACAGTAGGGAAAGTGTTGGATAACAGAGGGGTAAAATGTACTATTCTCACTGCAGTGAGAGCAATAGTAGGGAAAATGTTGGATAGCGGAGGGGCAAAACGTACTATTTCCACTGGAAACAGTGCAACAGTGGAGAAAGTGTTGGATAGGGGAAGGGTAAAAAATTACTATTACCACTCCACTGAATGCAACAGTAGGATAAGTGTTGGATAGCTGAGGGGTAAAAATGTTTATTCCCACTCCGGTGAGTGCAACAGTAGGGAAAGTGTTGGATAGCAAAGGGGTTAAATTTACTATTCCCACTCCAATGAGTGCAACAGTAGAGATAGTGTTGGATAGCGGAGGGGTATAAATTACTATTCCAACTCCAGTTAGTGCAACAGTACGGAAAGTGTTGGATAGCGGAGGGGCAAAATGAACTATTCCCACTCCAGTGGGTGCAAAATTAGGAAAAGTGTTGGATAACGGACAGACAAAAATTCCTATTCACACTCAAACAGAAAAAAATATATATGTATATTAAAAATTTTACAAAATCATAAAAATAAATAAATATATAAAAAATGAAAAATCAAATATATTAAATATATAAAAAGAAAACATATTATAATATTAATTACATATAATAAAAACCTACAGATATTATATAAAATAATAAATACATTAAAAAATTTTAAAAAAACTAGCAAATATTACAAACAAAAAAATTAATTAATACATAAATGTATTTCTTTTATTTCCTAGCCTATAACACAGCACCAAAAACAAAACACTTCAAGGTTTTAAATTAAATTTACTTCCATAATTAACATAATTAATAATCAATTAAAAAAATATTTTTGATAAAAAAACTAATAAACATTATTTGACTACACACACTTTAACACTATAATATCCACAACACACACCTAAATTAAACTATAAAATAATAAAACACAATTAAAACTTATTTTTAAATTAAAAACTATTACTATGAACAACTAATAATAAAGTAATTAAAATGTATTTAATACCCACCCTTTACACCTTTAAAAGTAAAAACAACACACACAAAAATAAGCAATTACCCTAAATAAATATAAAATAATTAACATTAATTAACAACTATATAATAATTAATTAAACACAAATTACTTCCCACTCTTTACTCCTATAAACACCACAACACACACCTAAAATTAATTACACAATTACCATAGTAAGATTTTAATTAATTTAATTAATATCAATTAACAAAAAATGTATAATAAAAAATAAATAAACTACTTAACACCCTTTACCCCTTTAAACCCCAAACCACACACCTAAAATTAATTACACAAATACCATAATTACTTACCAATTAATTAATTAAAATTAATTAACAGCCAATTATTAATTTATCAATTAAAAATAAATTACTTCCCACCCTTTACACCTATAAACAGCACAACACACACCTAACATTAATTACACAATTACCATAATTAATTACCAATTAATTAGTTAAAATTAATTAACAACCAATAATTAATTAATTAATAAGGAATTACTTTATACATTTGAAACTATAAAATCTCAATTAAACAAATATAAAAAAATAATGAATTAATTTCATTAATTAAATTACTTCCCACCTTATTCCCCTATAAGCCCACAACCCGCTACAGAAATAAAAACGCAAAATTCAAATAAAAAAAAGTATTTCTACAAAAAATGTAACACATATATTAAAAATACAAACCATTCTTATACAAAAAAAATACATCACATACATATAAAATATATACTAAAATACATAACATTAATTAAAAAAACTATATTTTTAACAACTATGGGGTCGATTCCGATTCGGGCCGGAAAAAGCACCGACCGACTCGGATCCGGAAATAATACCGACCGACACGTACCTGTGGCGCCCGACACGCCAAGTACGATGCAAGGCGTGAAAAATCCGACCGACACGTACCGAAACCAAGTCGACCGACCGAGCCGCACGGAAAACAGCAATCCGGCCGGAAAAACACGCGAATCCAACCGACCGACACGCACCCGGAACAAATCCGACCGAAACGTACACGCGAACTCCAAACCGCAAAGTACGATGCAAGGCGCGAAACCCACGAGCGAGTCGGACGGAGGACAAGCCGCACGACCGACACGCATACAAAACCGAGCCGAAGCAACACAAAACACCGCGACCGACGCGTACGCAGCATAGAAAACTGCACAAACATAGCGTGAACGAAACGGAGAAGACCGTACGAGACAAATGCAGGGTCCGACTCGGTCACAAGAACGTTTCCAACATACACAGACAGTACAAAGGAAAAATCACCCAAAAAAAGGCCAAACAAGCAATTACCAAGCCAATAAATACTGGGGGGTGGGGACAGAGAACAAAGACACACCCACAACTCCACCTATATAAAGGACACAAATCACAACCATGAGCCTTTGCAAATGCCATTCCACTGCCAGCACCCAAGAGAAAGCAACCACACACCCACAGCTCATCCCTCACACAAGCCACACACCATCAGCACACCAACAAATACCTACCTCACATACACCCAGCAAAACACACACTCACACACCCTCACCTGCACACCATCACACACATCACTCACCATCACCACCCATCACCATGCCCCCCAAGAAGAATCCCAAGTTCCTAGATTGTGAATTGGAAGTCATGGTAGACGAGATCCTCAGGGTAGAGCCACAGCTGTTTGGCACACTGGTCCAACAGACCCCCATCTCCCAGAAAACCAAGATGTGGGAGAGGATCATCAACAAGGTGAACGCACAATCACCATGTCGGCGCACAAAGAGCGACATCCAGAACAGGTGGTATGACGTGCGCAGGAGGGTACGGGACCTGCTGAAGAAAGACTACATCAACAGCCAATACACCGGCAATGGCCCTCCTGCCAAGCCAATATACCTCAGGCCCTGGGAGGAGAAGGTGCGGGCCATCCTTCCGCCAGTGAGCGTATATGGACTAGAGGACATCCCAGAGCCTGGTGAGTACACAACAAATGTACACAATATACTGAAACAAAACACACACATCACTGTCAAGGGGAGAGTCAAACCATGCACTCATAGCAATTACACAGCAACCAGAACAGAATCATCCCAAAATGTGTATGTCAGTCAGATAAACACAACACATGCCATCAAAAAAGTCACATCCAACTGTGCCAACACATGTACAAACACAACTACAACTACAGCTAGGCAGTGGCACAAATAGAACTAACAAACACATCCAGACATGTAGCCACCACAACAACACCAACACACAGTGAAGACCACTCAAAGGAAGGAATTCTGTGTATGCTGGCCAAGTCAGTGTAGCCAATAGCATCATGGGAGTCGCAGTCACACATATTGCCCCCCCACAACTGTCCCATCAACACCACCCTGAACCATGCTCACATCACAGGCAGTAGAGAAGGACTCACAAGATGGCTGACACTGGCTACTGCTGTGGGAAGCACAAGGCCCTGCTGGCAACTGTGCACCAACAAACAGCAGGACACCACTGACTGACATCCTGAGAGACAACTTCCACTCCCTGCAATGCAAGCACGTTCCATGGTGGGATATCTGGCTAGCTGGGTGGGAAGGAGGACTGGCAGCACTGACCATAGTCACAAGCACCTCCCCTCACACACACCCCAACACAAACTCCACAGAACCCACCTGGTAGAATGCAATGCCCCCATCCTAACACAAGATCCCACAAAGAACCACCACCCTGGGTTATGTTGTGTGAAGCACAGGGCCACTCTTGGGACTTCCAGCCAAACAACTGCCAGGACAACACTCCCAGCCATCCTGTCAGCACAGCCAGCCCACCCCACAGGGAAGCAGAGTCAAAAGGAAGGAAGCATGGGCATGCTGGGAAGGGGGGAGGAGGCAATAGCATGATGGGAGTCGTAGTCACAGCTTTACATCCCCCACCACATGGCCCAGCAAGCTCACACTCACGCATGCACATCCCACAGAGAGTGGAAAGGCCCTTCAAAGATGTCTGACACTGTTGCTGTGTCGTGGGGAGCACAAGGGTATGCTGGGTACTGCACACCAACCAACAGCAGGACACCACTGTCAGCCATCTTGCCATTGCTCTCACACCCACACACACTGAACTCCCCACAAAAGCAAGTAAGTATGGGAATGCTGGGAAGTGGGGTGGAGGCAATAGCATGATGGGAGTCGTAGTCACAGACATAGCTCACCCTCACAACTGTCCCATCAACACCACCCTGAACCATGCTCACATCACAGGGAGTGGAGAAGGACTCACAAGATGGCTGACACTGGCTACTGCTGTGGGGAGCACAAGGCCCTGCTGCCAACTGTGCACCAACAAACAGCAGGACACCACTGACTGACATCCTGAGAGACAACTTCCACTCCCTGCAATGCAAGCACGTTCCATGGTGGGATATCTGGCTAGCTGGGTGGGAAGGAGGACTTGCAGCAGTGACCATAGTCACAAGCACCTCCCCTCACACACACCCCAACACAAACTCCACAGAACCCACCTGGTAGAATGCAATGCCCCCCATCCTAACACAAGATCCCACAAAGAACCACCACCCTGGGTTATGTTGTGTGAAGCACAGGGCCACTCTTGGGACTTTTAGCCAAACAACTGCCAGGACAACACTCCCAGCCATCCTGTCAGCACAGCCAGCCCACCCCACAGGGAAGCAGAGTCAAAAGGAAGGAAGCATGGGCATGCTGGGAAGGGGGTGGAGGCAATAGCATGATGGGAGTCGTAGCCACTGATATTGGTCACCCCCACAACTGTCCCATCAACACCACCCTGAACCATGCTCACATCACAGGGAGTGGAGAAGGACTCACAAGATGGCTGACACTGGCTACTGCTGTGGGGAGCACAAGGCCCTGCTGCCAACTGTGCACCAACAAACAGCAGGACACCACTGACTGACATCCTGAGAGACAACTTCCACTCCCTGCAATGCAAGCACGTTCCATGGTGGGATATCTGGCTAGCTGGGTGGGAAGGAGGACTTGCAGCACTGACCATAGTCACAAGCACCTCCCCTCACACACACCCCAACACAAACTCCACAGAACCCACCTGGTAGAATGCAATGCCCCCCATCCTAACTC
The DNA here is from genome assembly GCA_963921515.1 of Calotriton arnoldi. NCBI lineage: Eukaryota > Metazoa > Chordata > Amphibia > Caudata > Salamandridae > Calotriton > Calotriton arnoldi. The sequence goes on along the minus strand of CAWUFW010018824.1, from coordinate 172,357 downwards.
AAGATCCCACAAAGAACCACCACCCTGGGTTATGTTGTGTGAAGCACAGGGCCACTCTTGGGACTTTTAGCCAAACAACTGCCAGGACAACACTCCCAGCCATCCTGTCAGCACAGCCAGCCCACCCCACAGGGAAGCAGAGTCAAAAGGAAGGAAGCATGGGCATGCTGGGAAGGGGGTGGAGGCAATAGCATGATGGGAGTCGTAGCCACTGATATTGGTCACCCCCACAACTGTCCCATCAACACCACCCTGAACCATGCTCACATCACAGGGAGTGGAGAAGGACTCACAAGATGGCTGACACTGGCCACTGCTGTGGGGAGCACAAGGCCCTGCTGCCAACTGTGCACCAACAAACAGCAGGACACCACTGACTGACATCCTGAGAGACAACTTCCACTCCCTGCAACGCAAGCACGTTCCATGGTGGGATAACTGACTGGCTGGGTGGGTGGGAAGGAGGGCCGGCTGTCAACCAAACACAACCAATGCAGACCATGTTCACACCCCAATAAATACATAGAAATGCCCAAATAATGAAGGACAATGTGCCACACCAATATCAACCCCTGACTGTGACGACTTAGGACAATGCAATGTACAGGCCTGCACCCAGAGGCACAGTCACAACTGTCATGTGTGTCAACCATTGATGCCTGCAGAAACATGACATACATTGTTTGTGTCTCCCAAAAACAGGTGATGATGGGGACACAGCAGCAGACGCTGAGGAGTCCCAGTCCCAGGCTCAAGAGGATGCGGTGCTCACTGGCGTCGTACAGCCTCTGTCCTCCTCGGACGATGAAGACCAACCTGGCACATCCGGTGCAAGTCAACATGCAGCACCAGCAGGACCACCAGCTGCAGCACCAGCAGGACCACCAGCTGCACCCCCTGCACCCACCCCTCCAACGACTGTCACCACAAATACCATCCCTGCCGACATGGACAGAACAAGGAGCAACACCAGCACAGGGACCCTGGACCAACCTGGGGCCATGGACACCACCACCACCACCAACCCCCAAGGTGGACCAGGGTTATCTGTGCGTGCCACTGCACACACTGCACATGTCAGCAGGGGTGGTGGGAGGGGTGGGAGACAGAGGTCGCTGCTTGCAGACGTTGCTGGTGTGCATGATGACCCACAACTGGTACGCATAGCTGATGCGTACCAGTCCAGCACCGGAGACCTCAGCCAGGTAGTGGGGCTCCTCAGAGACATGAAACAGCAGCAGGCTGCCCATCATGCCCGCTTGGACTCCCACATGTCCCACGTGGAGTCACACATGTCCCGCGTGGACTCACACATGTCCCGCGTGGACTCACACATGTCCCGCGTGGAGTCCAAGTGGGATGCACTGCATGAGATGACGGCGGTGCACAGGGACATTTTACAATGCCTCCGCCAGACGAACAGCAACCAGTCCACACCTCCCTGTGTGCCAACAACATCTGGTGCCGAACAAACTGCAACTGCCACAGGGAGGGAGGATGACTCTGGCGGAGAGTCCCCTGCACCGCAGCAGCCTGTACTTGAGGGGCCCCCCCCCAAGAAGAGGGGTCGTCCGAGGAGGGAAAAGTGAGAGGCCGATGGCCAAGCGCAACTCCCAGGAAGCCTGAACCGGTTCTGGATGTTCGCCTTTGTGCACAGACTGTTCACCCTGTTGACGGCAACACTACTCCCACACATTGCATGGGGAGTACAAGTTGGACCAATGTGTCAGACAACTGTGGCCCCGATACTGGGGATCCTGTCTACCAGGACTTTCAATTCACCTAGGAACTTCGGATTGCAAGATTTATGTACAGCACTACCCATCCTATGCACTATTAACACAAATGTATCACAATAAACACACTAATACACCATACTTGCCTCTGTCGTGATTCCAACGTGGGTGCTGTTATGGGGATGATGAACTGCAAAATTACACTGTGTATGCGAACTGCAACAGCAAGGACAACACAGGCATGTGAGTAAAGGCAACGTGACACATATGAGGGATACACACCACAAGGGCTACACAACACATACACACCTAGGCCATCTGACTCATTGCCTACACTGATGTTGCCAGGGAAGACGGTGCAATGCACAGACACCACACCCATTCCCAGTTGTAGTCAAGTAGCCCACAGGTGCAGTAAGCAAATGGCAGTCAAATGTGTGACCACAGACAACGCACATCACAAAGTGAAGTACAGGTTTATTACACAGTTGCAACATGTCATAACCACTACAGATGCAAGGTAATCCCACCTGGCAGCGGGCACACAGTCAACAACTGTAGACGGAAGGAAGTCCATGGGTGTGGCGCACATCACCTGTAGGGACACAACAGCTACCACCCTGGAAGTGCAATCACGTCGTCGGTGGACACAGTTGACCAAACGAATCTGAAAGTACCATGTGAAGGACTGAAATGACACACAGTCAAAAGCAATGGAGTACAGGACAGAACAGCAAAACTCATGCACAATACATGTTACAAGATACCCACCCAGAACCAAGTTAGCATGTCAACACTGTTGGGGAGTACAGCCCACCTGTTAGCACACATCGCAACACACATCCAGTCAAGTAGCCCATGGACACACTCCAACAGCACTAGAGCACCACCCACACATCATGCCAACTCACATCATTGACATGACACCTCAGGATACTCACATTCAGCTAAAGAAGTTGGTGATGAGCTGTGTGCGGACATCACCATCATCATCATCATCATCATCGTCACTGGCATCGTGGTCCAGGCCAGGATCCTCCACAGGTGGCGGATGTTGGTCATTGTCATCCTGGATGAGAGGCAACTCCTTCCGCACTGCCAGGTTGTGGAGCATGCAGCAGACGATGATAATCTTGCACACTTTCGCAGGGGCATATGGGAGGGACCCTCCGGTCTTGTCCAGGCAGCGGAAGCGGCTCTTCAGGAGACCAAATGTCCGCTCAATCACTCTCCTGGTCCGACCATGTGCCTCATTGTAGCGCATCTGGGCTGGTGTCACAGGGTTCCTGAGGGGTGTCAGCAACCACGGCATGTTGGGGTATCCCGAGTCACCTACGGACAGACAAGTGCACATTAGCTGACTTGGAAAAGTGGGCGGAATACTACAGATCAGATCACACACAATGGCACAAAGTCAGTACACACCGACAAGCCAGGCACGCTGGTTCTGCATCTGTGCCATCATCCTGGGGATGCGACTACTCCTCATCACAAAGGCATCGTGTGCTGAACCAGGGAAACGGGCACACACGTGTGTGATGGTCATGTCTGCAAGACACACCACCAGTGCATTGACCGAGTGGTAGTGCTTGCGGTTCCTGTAGGCCTGCTCCTGGGCCTGTGGTGGTACCAAAGCCACATGTGTCCCATCAATGGAGCCAATGACATGCGGCATCCTCCCCAGGGCATAAAAGTCACTCTTCACGTCAGTGAGTCGTCGCAGTCTAGGGAAATAGATGTACCGGTTCAGGAATAGCAACATTGCCGCCAAAACATCGCGGAGCACACGGCTCAACATGGTCTGTGACATCCCACCAGCAGTCGCCACAGTATGTTGGAAGGTACCGGTGGCAAAGAAGTGTAGGGCTGCCATCACCTTCACCTTGGGGGTCAGCGCTGTAGGATACGGCCGGCCAGGCTGCAAATGTGGGGACAACTGCACTGCCAAATCCTCAATCAGCTGCCTGGTGAAGCGGTACCGTCGGATGCTGGTCCGTTCCACCATCGTTGCCAGGTCTGGGAATGGTCAATGGACAGCAGGAGCCCTGCAGTGCAGAGGAGAAGTAAGCAAGATTGTCAGTCACCCCACATATGCGGCATTGAACACACTCAAGATCCCAACATACATCATTATGAGGCACAACTACATGAAGTGTGCAGTTCCGGAAGGACATGTATGGTACATACATGGCCAACATCTGTCAACACGGTCCAACAGGTGGCATCAATTAGTCCCAGGTTGGCCCATTGGATATCATGAGGCCGTGTCACAGTTCCCATCTCCTGCTGCCGTGTCACAATAACCCCCCACAGTGACATGTGAGGACAGATCTGCCCCAGGCACCGCAGCTCAACGACAGGTACATTCCCAGGGACCCTGTATTGCCACATGTACACTGGCATTACATGGAGTATCATGTATACACCACAGCAAAACAACCATGACCCCCACAGGTAGTGGCCCCACTTACCACGGCAGGACAGACATGGACGTCTGTGACACACACACGCACAACATCAAAGTCCATGCACACACAACCTGGATGTGGAGACTGTCTCCCATTGTGCACATGAAATCAGAGACATTGTAAACACTACATGCACAAAGACTGTGGAGGACCATCACTATTGTGCCACTGGGACACCCTGGCTCAAACATACCGTCCCACATGGGACTCACGGGGTATGTGACATGACATACACATACACCACCGTGAAATGTGACCATGGCACATGCACAGATATGAACAGTTGCACATCACAGTGGTCATGTACACGTAACACCCAGGATCCTGTCCCCATGAACACGTGCACAGCCTGGGGGTGGCTGCCCACAGGTGACACCCACAGGACAACATGTACACCAACATACACACAATAGGAAATGCAGCCTTACATGCCTTATGATAAAGTTTGGACAGGCTGTCGTGATGTAGGTGTGCCCCTCACTCCCTGGGAGCTATCTGTGGCTGGCATATGTCCATCTGAGACAGGCATGCTGACATATGCCAGTCACATGTACAGTGATGTGTTGTACTGCAATGGACCGATCGGTGCCCCCGGCCGGCCCATTGCAGTCAATGTGTGCGGGTACGCGTTGTACCTCTGTACGCATTGAACTGCAATGGACCGATCGGTGCCTCCGGCCGGCCCATTGCATTCAATGTGTGCGGGTACGCGTTGTACCCCTGTACGCTGTTGTACTGCAATGGACCGATCGGTGCCTCCGGCCGGCCCATTGCATTCAATGTGTGCGGGTACGCGTTGTACCCTGTACGGGTTGTACTGCAATGGACCGATCGGTGCCCCCGGCCGGCCCATTGCATTCAATGTGTGCGGGTACGCGTTGTACCCCTGTACGCGTTGTACTGCAATGGACCGATCGGTGCCCCCGGCCGGCCCATTGCATTCAATGTGTGCGGGTACGCGTTGTACCCCTGTACGCGTTGTACTGCAATGGACCGATCGGTGCCCCCGGCCGGCCCATTGCATTCAATGTGTGCGGGTACGCGTTGTACCCCTGTACGCGTTGTACTGCAATGGACCGATCGGTGCCCCGGCCGGCCCATTGCATTCAATGTGTGCGGGCACGCGTTGTACCCCTGTACGCATTGTACTGCAATGGACCGATCGGTGCCCCCGGCCGGCCCATTGCATTCAATGTGTGCGGGTACGCGTTGTACCCCTGTACGCGTTGTACTGCAATGGACCGATCGGTGCCTCCAGCCGGCCCATTGCATTCAATGTGTGGGTACGCGTTGTACCCCTGTACGCGTTGTACTGCAATGGACCGATCGGTGCCTCCGGCCGGCCCATTGCATTCAATGTGTGCGGGTACGCGTTGTACCCCTGTACGCGTTGTACTGCAATGGACCGATCGGTGCCTCCGGCCGGCCCATTGCATTCAATGTGTGCGGGTACGCGTTGTACCCCTGTACGCGTTGAACTGCAATGGACCGATCGGTGCCTCCGGCCGGCCCATTGCATTCAATGTGTGCGGAGTACGCGTTGTACCCCTGTACGCGTTGTACTGCAATGGACCGATCGGTGCCTCCGGCCGGCCCATTGCATTCAATGTGTGCGGGTACGCGTTGTACCCCTGCACGCGTTGAACTGCAATGGACCGATCGGTGCCTCCGGCCGGCCCATTGCATTCAATGTGTGCGGGTACGCGTTGTACCCCTGTACGCGTTGAACTGCAATGGACCGATCGGTGTCTCCGGCCAGCCCATTGCATTCAATGTGTGCGGGTACGCGTTGTACCCCTGTACGCGTTGTACTGCAATGGACCGATCGGTGCCTCCGGCCGGCCCATTGCATTCAATGTGTGCGGGTACGCGTTGTACCTCTGTACGCGTTGAACTGCAATGGACCGATCGGTGCCTCCGGCCGGCCCATTGCATTCAATGTGTGCGGGTACGCGTTGTACCCCTGTACGCGTTGTACCCTGTACGCGTTGTACCGCAATGGACCGATCGGTGCGCACCCATTGACAATGGGCTTGCCTGGCAACGGACGCGTTTTCGAATTTCGAACGAGTCGGTTGCTGGAAAATCAGTTGGTCACCCACAACAATGTTGCAAAATCATGTATGTCATGAAGTTGAAGATTTGAAGGATGCTGTGGGCGTGTTTTGGTGCTGCTATTCCATGGATTGGCCAGATTCAGAAGATGCAAACGACTTGGACCTATCACTTTGGACACAAGGGACAGTATCTGCCTCTCCAGCACATATATATTGCTGGCTGTTCCCCTGAGAGCTCACTTGCCTGCACTACATGCTCCAGGATGACATCTGCCACTGCACTGCTGCTGTCTCTGCCCCTCTGGACCCTGCAATGGCACGTACTGTGGAGAGAGCCCCAGCCTTCAGCCTTGAAGAGAACCAGGCCCTGCTGGACAGCCTACTTCCACAGTACAGCAAGCTGTATGGGACACCAGGGGAGCAGGTGAGTGTTCTGTGCACTGCCTTTCTGATTGTGCATTTTGTCTGACTAGCAAGGCTGGAAGTCTGCATGCCACTGGCTAGCAGGCTCACTGAGTAGTTGTCACCCCCCATAGTGTGTAGTGACATGCACTGGACAGGTATGGTGCAGTGACAGTGCATTTGAACAAGGTTCTACTTCCCATGCAATGATACCATGTAGTGACGTCTGGCAAACTGTCCATGGGCAGCTTTGCACTGCCTGTGTACATCATGTGCCCCTGTGATTGAGACATGTATATACAACTGTGTCATGCACGGATATGTTGCATGTGTAGTAATGGCCTTTTCACTTTGTCATCCTGACAGGTTAATGCCCATTGGAAGCAGGAGATCTGGAAGGACATCGTCCGGGCCGTCCGGTCCGTGGGGGTCTACAAGCGCCGGATCCGCAACTGCCAGAAGAGGTGGCAGGACCTTCGGGGCTGGACCCGGAGGATTGCACGGGTCCAGCTGAAGCTGTCGCCTCCTCGCAGGAGGGGCGGAACACGGACCCTGACCCCCCACATGCTCCAGATCCTGGCGGTGGTGTTTCCAGACCTGGATGGGCAGCTGAAGGCCAGACAGCAGCAAGGAGGGGGTGAGTCAAAGACTGCACTGTGAACTCTGTATTACATGCTTTGTGCCCTCCTCTGGCCTGGTTCAACTGCCACAGTGCAGCAGTCATGTTGTCCAGGAGCCATGTCCCTCTATTGTGCACTGCCCACTGCTCATCTGATACCCAGGTGTGGCCCTTACATTCAGGGAATTGTGTCACTTGGGACTGTGTCCTTGCAGTTTGCTTCACTAAAGGTGGGGGACAGCATCTGTTTCCCTAACTCTGTTGTGGGCATCATGGGTGGGTCCATTGTTCACACAACGCCTGTGTTCGGACATGTGATCTGCGTGTTGCTTTGATATGCGGTCCACTTGCTGAGCTGAGCCACCACATGTGCCTGGGGTATGTGGCACACGCCCATGCAGCGGGTGGGAACAATGTTTGGGCCCCAGGAGTGTGCAGATTACGTGTGTCACACATACATAGCCAGCTATCCACTGTCCAGGGCACATCCCTCATTCATGTGGAGCAGGACAGTCATGCCTACTCCAGGCCATGCAATGCACTCTGTACTCCCACTCCCGTGTATCAGCTGACACATTGTGCACAGTGATTTGAGCCCTCAGGTGTCTGCCTCTGTGTCAGTGTGCTGTGGATTAGTTGCCAGGACTGCTGGGGTGTTTCTTGGTAGGGGCTCAGCATGCCCCTGGAGATGTGACCATAGGAGACGATACTTGTGTGTCACATAGGTGTTTGATCAGCTGCCCGTGCAGACTGGGGTATGCGAATGTGAAGTTCAGGCAGCTGTTCCCCATTCACAGCAAATTGTGAGGGGCTCAGGTTTAGAGGGTAGTGTCACAGGTCTCCCATATGTCCAATCGGTATGACCTGGACAGATGAGGGTTAAGATGATGTGTTGTGTGGGGATGTACATGTGCACTTGTGCAGCTCCAGGACTTGCATTCCCCATGACCTACTATTGTGACACAGTGCATAGTGTTGTTGTCTGGCTGCCAAGTCATACATCACTGAGACAGTGATGTATGACTTAGCAGTCATGCCTCTGCCATGGCATGTGTCAACTTATTGGTGGTCCTGCAGGGGAGTGACATGTGCTACATGCACACCATTGTGGCGATGGCTATCAGGACATGGGTGCATCATGGTGTCTGTCGCTGGTATGCATCTCATGCATTTCCTATTTGACTCTGGGCATCCCTTTCATCCGGAAACCTGTACTGACTCAGTGGCAAGAGCTGTGATGTGTGCATGTCCACATGCCACACCGTGTCCTCTGCACTGTCCAACTACTGTGTACTTGGTGCATGTGTCCACACTGGGGTGTTGCAATCCAACAGACACCAGACAGATGGGTGCAAGGCCATGTGGGATGTGAGTGCCATTCTTGGCATCAGACTGACAATTGGCTTCTCCTGTTCAGTTAGGGCACTTTTAGCAATGTACAACTAATGATGCCAGGGCTTGCTCTGTAATGTGCTGTGCTCACAGTGGTGTGTGCGTTTGGTGCAGGTGACTGATGTCTGTCTGTTTCCCCATTGTTTGCAGATACATCCACGGCCACGGAAGGGGACAGCTCCACGGACCAGGAGGAGCCAGAGAGCCAGACTGGGTCAGCAGCCGAGGAGTGGTCGGAGGGACCCAGTGGCACGGAGGGCGAGGGGAGCCACACCGAGGAGTCCTCAGCACCATCCACCTCAGCTGAGGACCAGAGCAACTCGGAGGATGACTCCCTTGTGGAGGCGGGTGTCAGCAGCCACCACACCCCAGCTAGTGTTGCTGTCCCCGCCACCACCAGCACCACCACCGCCCTCCCATCGGCTCCCATTCCCCAGGTCCGTGGAGGCTCCCATGTTCGGGAGCGTGTCTCCTTTGGGCCAGGCACCGCACCCCCTGCCTCTGTGTCCCCTGCTGCCCTGAGTGAGGAGTCTGTGTACCTCCTTCGCCAGCTCCATGTAGGGCAGACAGCCATGCTGAGTGTCCTCCATGCGCACACCGCACTGTTGACTCAGCTGGTGTCGTTCATGGAGGGCATCTCATCGGTCATGTCTGACCTACAGAGGGGCAATAGGTCCATGGACTCCTCCCTGACGGCAGCAGTGTCCCTCCTCAGACAGTCCCTCACCCCTCCTGCCTCTGCTCCATCCACACTCCCCAGCACCTTACCCGTCCCAAGCACACACACACCGGCACAGGCACACACCAGCACACACACGTCCAGCACACAGACACACACGCCACAAACAAAACGCACACGCACGCACAGTCAGGGGACTGAAAGCAGACTCACAGGGGATGGGGCCCTGGTACACACACACGCATCCACGGGCACTGCGCAGTCCTCAGTTGCCTCTCCCTCCAAAGCACCCTCCCTTGCCTCACCTGCAACCCCAAAGACCCAGCGCCTCTTCCTCAGTGACCTCGGCCTCTTCCCCTCCGATCCAGCTGCTCCAGCATCCAGGGTGAAGAGGAAGCCCCCCACACGGAGCAGAGTGCCCCTCGCCCCCGGACACCCTCCCCCAGGCGCAGACAAACTGAGGCCCCCACCCGCAAGTCCCCCCGGAGTGGTAAGAGCAAGACCCCGCCGCCGCCCTGCAGCTCAAGCACCAGGTCTCCTTCCTCCATCCCTCAGGCCCCCACTCCACAGGTGCCCCCACCACACCCTGCCCCAGGTTCCCCCACCCACAGATATACCATCCCCAAGAGGCTCCGGCCTTCTCCCCTGCCACTTGCTCTCCCGGCACCACACCCCCGCTGCGCTTGTCTGTGCCACTGATGTGGTGAGGGTGTCCTCCCCTCTGTCCAGCCCACCTTGCCTGTTCCCCATTCTCCTCCCCTGGTGGTAGGCACTGCAGTGGAGTCCACTACCACCCTGTCTGACTTGGGCACTGCAGTGGCGGACCTGTCCACTCCATCTGCAGGGTCCACTGCAGTCGTGCCGGCACCCACAACATCTGAGCCATGCCCCCCAGTTGTGCCGGCACACACCATGTCAGACACCTCCACTGCAGTTGTCAGTGGCTCTCCAGCACCCACCACCCCTTCAATGCTTCCTCCTGGTGAGCCCTGATCCTGTCCCTGCGGTGCCTGGCCTACCCCCCCGGTCGCCCCTCCTAGTGGATTGTCCCTGGTTTTGTGCAGGCATGTGTAGGGTGGCATCTGCCACTGTCACCCACTTGTGACTTTGTTGATGGACTGGCCATTGGCCTTTGTTTATGTTCTACCGGACTTCTACTTTTAATGCCACATATGCTGAATAAAGCAACTTTCTGTTCTCTAGTGCTTTTGCTTCTGATGTACATGATGTTGATGATGCTAACCATGCCCTTGCTGCAGTGATGGTGATATTTGGTCTCATGATAATGAAGTGTTACTGTGCAGGAACCCATGTGGTCCAGGGGGAATGTGTCCTATCCTGTGGTGTATCCATGTCATCCATAGCAGCATCTGAGGGTGTCATGTGTTCAGTATTTGGCAATGGGATTTCCTACTTAGATTGGCAATTTCACATCTGTGGCTTCCACCCCTGCAAATCTGTTGTGCCTGCCATTGTTCAATTCGTCTACTTCCCTGACCGTGTGGCCATCTCCAGTGGACATGCAGGTTTGGGCATCAATGGGGAAGGACTCATCTGTGTTGTCAGTGCAACATTGCTATACAAATGTGTTGGATCTGTGCTGATGATTCCGTTGGCACTTCCATGACCAGGCTGATGTGACGGGAGCCCTCATTTGGTGCTAATTGTTGATTGTGTGACCAAGTGCTCAGCTGACATGATGGGGCCCTACTGAGGCAACATATGGCACAGCTTTCCTCACACAGGAGTGGAGTCCCCTCATGGCAGTGTGTACTCCTGTGACATTGCCTGCGCCCAAGGTGTGTGTTGTATGTGCATGTCTGTGTGTTCACTTCCGTTTAGCTGTGCATGCTGTGATCCCTAGTGTTGTACCTGTTTGTGATGCTAGCTGAGTTGAGCTATGTTCCCCCAAAGTCTTCTCCCTGGGTTCTCTGTGATGTGGGTGCATGGCACATTACTGGTCATCAGGGTGTCACCCATAGGTGTGTTTGCTGTCAGGGCTGAGTTTGTGTGCAGACGCAGATGGGTCACAGTCAGGTTTCCCCTTGGCACTTGTTGTTTGCCCCTGTCATGTGATTTCCAGTTTGTGTTAGCTTTCAGTGATTGTGACACGTTGTGTGTGTGACTGCTGGCACTCCTCAGGGTCCGGGCTGCAATGTTGGTTGTTGTCTATGTGTGTTCTTTGTGGGTGACCTTGGCTTCTTCATTGGTGTGTGACTGTGGCTGGGATCCCATTGGTTGGTGTGGTATTGCCGTCATGTCCATGTACAGCGTAGAGTGCAGTGTGTCAGACATTCAGGAGTCTTGTTGAGTGTCCATGTGTGATGTGTTTCTGCACCTTAGTTCCCACCCACCACCCTGGAATAGTCATGGGTGCATGTGCAATGTCACCAGTGCATGTGTGCTTCACTGCTGCACATTGTTGGAGGTCGAGGGGTGTGGTGTTGAGTGTGTGCAGATGAGAGTTGTTGCCCGGCTAGGCCCCTGCCTCCATGTTGGCCTTGGCTTATTGGCCATGCTGTTTGATTTGTGCTTGTGTAGGTGTGATGGTAGTTAGTTGCTCAGGACACATGACTGTGGTTCACAGTGTGAACCACATTTAGCTTTGTCATCACAGTGGGATTGTAATGCAGCCCAGGGTCTCCACATTGTGGGGGCCCTGGGGGTGGTGCTGTGGTGTGTCTGTGTCTTGCTGTGTCAGTTGCTGTCCCTACGTGCCTGTGTGACATGTGTGATTTGTGCTCCCTCTCATCTGACAATGCCTGCTTGCCCACATAGGGGATTTGGATCCATGAGTTACCTTTGTGTGGCACTGTATGCACATCTGTATGATTGGTATTCAGGTCTCCTCATGTGTTGTGTGGTTGCCTGGGGACACTGGCACCCCCCCTCACCTGTTGTGTATGATGTGCAGTGTGGGTCTGCCTGTTTGTGTTTGTGCATCTGCACCACTGCATTGGCATATCTTGGGTGTGCCATTGGCTGTATGTAGTTTGGTGGGTTTCCCCTGCTGTCCCTGGGACTCCTAGGTCATCGGTCAGCACAATGATCATGGTTTGTGTGTCCCATTGCTGCCATGGTATGGTATCTGTTCACCTCACATCTGCAGTCTCCACAGGGTATCTGCATGTGTGTGCCCATTGGTGCAAATATGTGGGACTGCATTCTGATGGTCACTTCTGTCATTGTGTCATTGATGATTGTTGACGGTGTGAGCCCCCATGGGTGTTGTTTGTCTGCACATGGCCAAAGGTATGTCTTATTTGCACTGCAGTATTTGGCTCCCCCAATTTATGTTGCAATGGGACACATACACTACTTTGCCACTGATGTGTTTGTTGTTCTGTGACCAGGAATCATCCATGCAGTTTGGCAGTTGCACCTCTTTCTTTGTCAACACTTACCTTTTGGTCACTGTGATGATGGGGGTTTGGAACCCATTGCCACAATGTTCGAAATGTGCTTCAGCTATGGACCCCACACTTACATTTTGGTCACTGTGATGATGGGGGTTTGGACCCCATTGCCACAATGTTCAAAATGTGCTTCAGCTATGGACCCCACACTTACCTTTTGGTCACTGTGATGATGGGGGTTTGGACCCCATTGCCACATTGTTCAAAGTGTGCTTCAGCTATGGACCCCACACTTACATTTTGGTCACTGTGATGATGGGGGTTTGGAACCCATTGCCACAATGCTCAAAGTGTGCTTCAGCTATGGACCCCACACTTACCTTTTGGTCACTGTGATGATGGGGGTTTGGACCCCATTGCCACAATGTTCAAAGTGTGCTTCAGCTATGGACCCCACACTTACATTTTGGTGACTGTGATGATGGGGGTTTGGACCCCATTGCCACAATGGTCATGGCCTGCTTGCAGTTGTGGGTGCCACACACATATATGTGTGGCACATGTGCTAGGGGGTCACATTGTATGTTCAAAGTCAAGTTCGGTGTTGTAGGCATTTGACACAGTCTACACACGCTTGTCATGGTGTTGGGGGATGTCTTCTTCTTGCATTCCCTAGGTTGTGGTGTGCTGGTTGTGTCATGCATTGTCCATCCTATGAGTGGGGGTGGTAGTAGTGGTAGGCATCCAGCCCCCCTGGCTAAGGGTGGTAGTAGTGGTAGGCATCCAGCCCCCCTGGGTGAGGGTGGTAGTAGTGGTAGGCATCCAGCCCCCTGGCTAAGGGTGGTAGTAGTGGTAGGCATCCTGCCCCCCTGGGTGAGGGTGGTGGTAGGCATCCTGCCCCTCTGGGTAAGGGTGGTAGTAGTGGTAGGCATCCTGCCCCCTGGGTAAGGGTGGTAGTAGTGGTAGGCATCCAGCCCCCCTGGGTGAGGGTGGTAGTAGTGGTAGGCATCCAGCCCCCTGGGTAAGTGGTGGTAGGCATCCTGCCCCCCTGGGTAAGGGTGGTAGTAGTGGTAGGCATCCTGCCCCCTGGGCAAGGGTGGTAGTAGTGGTAGGCATCCTGCCCCCCTGGGTAAGGGTGGTAGTAGTGGTAGGCATCCTGCCCCCTGGCTAAGGGTGGTGGTAGGCATCCTGCCCCCCTGGGCAAGGGTGTTAGTAGTGGTAGGCATCCAGCCCCCTGGCTAAGGGTGGTAGTAGTGGTAGGCATCCTGCCCCCCTGGGTAAGGGTGGTAGTAGTGGTAGGCATCCTGCCCCCCTGGCTAAGGGTGGTAGTAGTGGTAGGCATCCTGCCCCCCTGGCTAAGGGTGGTGGTAGGCATCCTGCCCCTCCTGGGTAAGGGTGGTAGTAGTGGTAGGCATCCAGCCCCCTGGCTAAGGGTGGTAGTAGTGGTAGGCATCCTGCCCCCCTGGGTAAGGGTGGTAGTAGTGGTAGGCATCCTGCCCCCCTGGGTAAGGGTGGTAGTAGTGGTAGGCATCCTACCCCCTGGCTAAGGGTGGTAGTAGTGGTAGGCATCCTGCCCCCTGGCTAAGGGTGGTGGTAGGCATCCTGCCCCCTGGGCAAGGGTGGTAGTAGTGGTAGGCATCCAGCCTTCCCTGGCTAAGGGTGGTAGTAGTGGTAGGCATCCTGCCCCCCCTGGGTAAGGGTGGTAGTAGTGGTAGGCATCCTGCCCCCCCTGGGTAAGGGTGGTAGTAGTGGTAGGCATCCTGCCCACCCTGGGTAAGGGTGGTAGTAGTGGTAGGCATCCTGCCCACCCTGGCTAAGGGTGGTGGTAGGCATCCAGCCCCCCCTGGGTAGGGGTGGTGGTGCGCATTCAGGCCCCTGTGTGCATATGTGGCATTGGTGATGGGCATCCCGCCCCTATGGTGCTGCTGTTGCTGGTGTAAGTATATTCTGCATCCCTCTGTGTGTGTGTGATGTGTCGTGTACGTGTTGTATGTGTTTTGTGGTTGGTGTCTGGCTTACCTTCTGCGCCGTACGCGTCCGTGCCTGTTCCGGTAGTAAATGTAGAATATTGGTATGATCGGGACGAAGGGATTCATGGTTGGTTCGTGTCGTTCGTCCTTCTCGTTGCTTCGCGTCGTCCTCGTCGCTCGCCTCGTCCTCGCCGCTTCGCGTCGTCCTCGTCGCTGGCGTGTTCGTCTCGGAGCCGTGGATCGTGTTGTGGCGCGAATCGGAGCTTATGTGCGCCTCTCCCGGATGCTTTGACGTGCCGTGCGTAGCGACGGGTTCGGCGCGTACGGAAAGCGCATCGTACTTGTTCGGCCGGACGGAGCTGCATTTTCCCTTCCGTGCGACTCGATTCAGCGTTTCCGGATTCGCCTCGGTCGGGGAACAGCACCTGGTTTGGGTGAGTACGGCTCGGCCGGATTCTTTGCTGTTGTGCGCATCGTACTTACTCGTTCGGTGTGCTGTACGGATCGGTCGGGAAACAGGCTTTCGCATGGCTTTTTTCCCGACCGAATGGTGTTGGGTGCGCCTCCGACCGAGATCGGAATCGGCCCCTATATTTTTGCAAACGATATTAAACACTTCGATATTTTTAAAATCGATATTACTTACCTTAAGTCAATATTCTTGACCACGATATTCTTGCTATCGATATTTCTGAACCACGATATTTATTACTCGATATTTGTGCAACTCGATATTTTTTACTCGCTATTCTGTCTGCACACTCTTCTGAACCCAGGCAGGCCGGGGGGGGGGAGCCTCCCAAGGCCCGATGGACCCCTCGTCCCGGGCACCCAGAACCTCGCCTGCCCGGAGGACGGAGTCTCCTACACCCCAGGGCCCACCGGATCCCAGACCTGGGCCTGCTGGCTCCCTGACCCTGCCCAGCCCTCGACCCTGCCCAGCCCCGTCCTCTCTGCTCTAAGGATCGCAAACCCTCACCAGGGTCCACGCTCTGGTGTTTCCAGCCAAGCAGCCCAGAGTCGCCACATAGGCACGATCTAACAGAGTCCAGTCTGGACCGCCTTCGGGCCGCCCTGCCCGTGGCCGCGGAGCCCATTTCCCCATGCCCGCGCGGAGCCCGGGCCCCGCCGGAGCTCTGACCATAGGGCAACACAGCCTCCCTCCCAGCCGGAGAACAGGGCTGATTCACGGGCCTGCCGCTTCCCCTTTGCCACGCCCCGCTTGCCTTTAGGAGAAGGGTAAGCCCTGCGCCGGTCCTGCCGACCGCACCTCCTGGGTGGCACGGGACATCCACAGTCGCTGCCATTCCAGACGGGGCCCAGGCGTCGTCTGCTCAGGGCTTCTCCCAGCTCTCCCGGGTTCCTGCACCAGTTCGGCGCCCCGGGGGCTGGGCCTTCACACAGGGCTGGCCTCTCGCCGATCCTTGCCCTGGAGCTAGCGGGGAGCAAGGGAGTCCTCCCGGTCTGCAGCCGCCCTGCCCTGGCTAGTGACTGTCACCCCACCTCCATACCCTGGGCTCAGGGTACTGACTCGAGTGGGTGCCTTCCACATTCCCGGAGCCCGAGGGCAGGAACAAAGGAGGGTTAAGCTCAGGCCACGTCCTCTCTCCGCGGGCCTGCCCGGGGAGCCCATTTTCCTCGACTATTAAACCCCCACAAAGTGGGGGCTTACAGAACCCTGGGGAAGGACAAAAGTCAAAGTGAGCCCGGCCAGCCCACAGGCAGGCCATCTGGTCGGGCAGCCCGTCGGGCCATCTGGTCAGAGCTCCTGAACCCAGCCACGCCCCGGTTTAGCCTTCCCGGGCCGGATGGACCATAGGGCCTGCTGGACCCGAGGGCCAGGCAACGGCCTGCGCATCTGAACCCAGCCAAGCCGTGGGAGCCTCCCTGGGCCAGATGGACCCCCGTCCCAGGCACCCTTACTCTCAACTGGCCACAGAACGGGGACTCCTGCACCCCAGGGCCTGCCGGAGCTCAAGCCCTGGGCCCGGCCCCTGCTTCTGAACCCAGCCAGGCCGGGGGAGCCTCCCCAGGCCAGATGGACCCCCGTCACGGGCACCTGGAACCTCACCTGCCCGGAGGACGGGGGCTCCCGAACCCCAGGGCCCGTCGGAGCTCTAGCCCCGGGACCAGTCCCAGCTTCTGAGCCCAGCCAGGCCGGGGGAGCCTCCCCGGGTCTGGTGGACCCCCACCCCGGGCACCCAGACCCACGACTGGCTGGAGGACAGGGGCTCCCGCACCCCAGGGCCTACCGGAGCTCAAGCCCTGGGACAGGTCCCTGCATTCTGAACCCAGCCAGGCCGGCGGAGCCTCTCCGGGCCCGATGGACCCCGTCCCGAGCACCCGGACCTTCGGCTGGCCGCAGGACGGGGGCTTCAGCAGCTCAGGGCTCGCCGGAGCCTAAGGCCCGGGCCCTGCTTCTGAACCCAGCCAGGCTGGGGGTAGCCTCCCTGGGCCTGATTGACCCCCCGTCCCGGGCACCCAGAACCTCGCCTGCCCGCAGGACGGGGGCTCCCGCACCCCAGGGCCCGCCGGATTCCAGGTCCGGTCCCTGCTTCTGAACGCAGCCTGGCTGGGGAGAGCCTACCCGGGCCCAATGGGCCCCCGGGACCCGCGACGGGCCGCAGGGCGGGGGCTCCCGGAACCCAGGGCCTGCCGGAGCCTAAGGCCCAGAGCCC
>CAWUFW010018824.1:0-150000 GCA_963921515.1 Calotriton arnoldi | reverse complement strand
AAGACAGACGGCATCCACAAGGTCTTCCAAAAATGAATAGTCTTTGCAGTGGGGGGGGGGGGAGATTACATTATCAATTCCAAGTTCTCCCATTTAGTCTACATTCAACGCCAAGCATTTTCACCAAGCTCTTGGCTCCATTGGTGAGTGTCTTACATTTCAGGGGAATCCAGGTGTACCCATACTTCGATGACTGGCTAATAGCTGCCTCTTCTTTCCTTAAAACAAAGGATCACATCCAGCAAGTCTGCTATTTGCTTTTAATGTACGGACTGCTCCTAAATTACAAGTAGTCCATACTTCAGCCTTCTTAGTCACTCCAGTTCATTGGAACCCTCTTTCGTACGGGAATAGGGGAGGTGTTTTTTCTGGAAGACCGGAGATCCAGGCTTGCTTGTCATCTGTCAAATCTCCTTCTACAGCCTCCAGAATTAGCAAGACTTTGGTTGAGAAGCCAGGGAGAAATGGCCTTAACCCTAGCAATTCTAATGAGTCCACCGCATTCTTTGACCATCTTCTCAGGATTACGAGGCCTTAATTCATGTAACTCAGGAAATCTCCCAAGGCCTACAGTGGTGGCTTATTCTGGAAAATGTTTCCAAGGGTCATCCTATAGCTGCTCCTGCAGTTAAGATCCTGACTGCAGATGCCATCAGTGAAGAATGGGGAGATGTATGGGAAAATTAAAATGCCCAGTGCAAATGATCAGATTTAGATAGCAACTGGAAAGAGGTGGCTGCTGTGCAGAAGGCTCTACCGTGGGTTTTCCCTACCTTCACAATTGCTCAGACTGTGGTCATACAGACAACATGGTAGACAGCATGTATTACTCACCGGGAGGAATACATTCTCTTTTAGTCCTCTTCTGAGAGATTTTTTTGTGGGTGAAGAGCAATTTTCACACTTTGACGGCAGTCTATGTTCCAGGGAGAGATAATTAGCCTGTTGACTACTTGAGGAGCCTTCTTTTGCCATCTTTGAGAGCTCTTTCTGAGTCACCTCTTCTCTTCCTGGAAAATGGCAACAGGTTAAGTCAACCCTAGTTGGACCTATTTCTAACAGAGGAGAGCTCTCTCCTTCCTTACATCTGCAGTTTGGTGCCATCAACTAGAGTCTGGGCAATAGATGCCTTAGCAGTCCCTGAGCCGCAGGGTCTCCTCTATACTTTTCTTCCCTTCCCCCTCATTCCCAGGGCTCTGAGAAAAAATTAAAGAAGACAGGGCGGAGGTCCTTTTAGTAGTACTAGAATGGTCTAGGAGATAATGTGTTCCTCTGCTATTGATAATGGAGGTTTGTCCTCATTGGCAGTTTCCCATCTTCCATTGCCTCCGAGGTGCCCTCTTCTGAGTCCTGCCTCCCTCAGACATCTCAGTCTTTGGGTTTGGCACTAAAAGGCTAACCCTTCAACTCAGGGGTGTTCAACTGAAGTAGCTGAAACTATTGAATTATCTAGGAAGCCCTCCACCTTAAAATCCTATAATTGCAGTTTGAAGAACTTCGAGTCTTGGTGCAGGGATAGGGGTTTCGCTCTGGTTCATGTGAGCCTATTAGAATCCAAGATTTTCTGAGTGATGGTTTCAGGTTTGGATTATTAGTATCTAATTTCAGAGCCCAGTGGGCAGCAATTCAAGCTTTCAGGGGCTCTAGTTTCTCTTCTGGAGCTCCTTTGTCTACCCACCTTCTAAGAAGTTTTTTTAGTGCTGACCTATAAAAATAAATTGACCGGTGCCAGCCTGGAACCTCCCCTTGGTACTACATGCTCTAATGAATCCACCTTCTGAGCCACTACACACTGTAGACCTAAAATTTCTTTCAGCTAAGGTTTTTTTCCCTGTGGTGATATGCTCAGGGCGCAGTATTTGCGAGATTGGGGCGTTATTGGCGTCCCCTCCTTTTCTTAGGCTATTCCAGGATAAGGTCATAATCAGGCCTATTTCCGATTTCCTTCCCAAAGTCCCTTCTAAATTTCATTGTGAGATGTCACTGTTTTTCCTTTTTTTCTTAACCTTTCTTACCCTGATAAGGAACTCTTACATACTCTGGATGTTCTTAGAGCCATTTTCCTCTATCTTGATAGAACAAAGCTATTCAGGAAAGTGGACTCCCTCTTTATTAACTATTGGTTTTCAGGTAAGGGTCTTCATCGTACCTGCCCCACCATTTCAATATGGATAAAGTTGTCCATGAATTATCTCGTATAGATCCTCCTTTTTCCATACAGAGTAAATCCACAAGAGGTATGACTTACTCATGGGCAATGTTTAAGGGAGCCTCCCTAAAAGACATTTGTTGTTCAGCCACCTGGGCTTCCCCACTCACATTTATGGCCCATTATAGACTTCAGTTAGGTGGGGGTGCATCTTCAGAATTTGGGTCTCATGTTTTGTCTGCAATGGATAATCAGTCAGTTTAATTTTAATATTGTTTTTATTAAATTCCACAGGTGACGCATCAACATTTTATGTTTATTATTGTCCTTCGTTAGTTATCTGAAAAGAGTGATCAATCACCTCTCGCTTGGGTATTGGCTCACTTTGTTAGGACTGGGACAGGAAGATGACAAGGAGGTAATGAAACTGTTATTTACCGGTAATCTTCCTTACTTCCAGTCCAGGTTTTCCTATCACAGTCCTGAGTTCATCCCTCCCACCCTATTGATCATTTCTACGTTTTTTATCTAGGCTTGTGATATCATGGTTGTGGCAATTCCTTGTTCCTTCTTTTCTTGTTCATGGGCGTTTGACGGCCGTTTTGGGGGACTGTAACAGGAAGACCTGGACTCAGAATAAGGAAGATTACTGGTAAGTAACCTGGTCATTGTCATCTGTGCAGGGGCTTCTGTTAGGACACGGGCATTAGAGTTCGCGGACGTGTGCTCTACAGAGTGCTGAAGACTTGGCCCTAGCACCCAGTTGCCTAGTGTGGTCTAGGTCCGGTTTGAGCTCTGAAATCCGTGGTCCAGGTTCTCTAAGTGTCTGCTCCTGTTAGGGCCCTGGGCAAGTTCTTTGTTCAGGATGATTGTAGGTACAACAGAGGCTGCATAACTCATAGAATCAATTGTGCACCTGCTCGCTTGGGGCACACGTGATATGACTGGTTTTATTGGTTCACTAACGACGACCATTGTGGAACCGCGGGCAATGTGCTGCCCCTAGCTATCACGACGACGATAGTGAAATAACCCTTCTTTCTAGTGAGGGGTGAGGCATGCGTGGAAATGACGCTAGTGGGCGGAGTCCATCCACTGATATTAAAGAGGGAGGGAAATCAGTCCTGTTGAAGCAGAGACTGCACAGGGAGGGGTGGTCCTGGCTTTATTGTGAGCCATGCAGCTGCGTTCCCATGACTGCTGACATGTCAAATCATTGATTTTAATCGCCTGATTCACCTACACTTGAGATCTGAGCAACACCCACTTTTAAGAAAGCTTGTGCTTAACTGTTGGCAGGCGAATTGTCTTTTTACCCTTTGATTGTTATTCTCATGGTTACAAGTGATGCAACTTTATCTCATTGGTGGTAAGAGAGTGATTATGCTTTGACATAAATAGCTGGAAAGAGAAGCAGTGTATGTTCGAGTCAAGGTGTCGGCTTAAACTCCTTTGATTCTGGGTCATTGTGCCTAAAAAATTGAATGTGACCTTGTGTAATGTAATCCGGCACTCATATAAAGCGTTCGACTGCCCTTTGGCCAAAATTGCGCTATATAAAACTGCAAAAAAAAAACAGCGTTGTTTCAATGCGAAAGGCCTGGGCGGAGTTTGTGGAGTTCTGCTATGCGGAACTCCGTGAAGTGACAGAAAAACTCAGTTGTGCTCCGCGGAGTTCCGTAAGCGGCGGAGTGAGGTAAGTTGCGCTGATATTTAGCACCAGGCATTTTTCCCACGCTGTAAAATCAGCACGAACAGCACCATACGCAGCGCAAGAGAGCACAGCTTCTTTCTGCCGCTCAAGTAGATGTTCTACTTGAGTGGAAACTTCCTCAACGCCAGCAGCAGGTTTCTCAACGCGAGCGGTAGCGAGCTGCCACAACGACCCGCATTTAGAAATCTCGCTGGGGGGTCGTCTAGCATTAGATTTGCATCGCTCGCGCTCTCCAACCTAACGTTGGTGAGCCACGAGAAAAGATCAACTCAGCTCTGCGCCGCTACGCAGAGGTTTTCAGAATGCCACGCTCTACGAGGAGTGGGAAAAACTCTGCAAACTTCGTGAGCGGGAAGGAATATACCGCCTAGGCCTACTACTAAGGGAAGAGACTGAAGGAAATAACAATATGATATGCATGATTAGGATAAGACATACCTGTTCCCATTACAAGCAGGCTGTGATGTCACTTCTTACAACCTCTCTCCACTTGCGATAATGGCACAGCTCTGCAAAATAATCCTCCTCTTGCTTTCTTAAAACCTTGTGTACATGTCATAGAACACATGATACCACCATTTAAAAAAAAAAAAAATTAAGCTATATGGTATTGGTCTGTTATACAAACCATATGGCTTGACATTTTTCAGATATCAAGAAGTTCATTATAGGGGGCGTGACTTGGCCGCGAGCGAAGATGGCAGCGTCTTAACTGAGCTCCGCTTAATGAGGGATCTAACCCCTTAATCCCTCCATTATCCGACCCCCCCAAAAAAAGCACAGAGAGTGGCAACATCGGGGCGGATGACAGGAGTGCTGGGGTCGCTTCGTTCTGCAACTCGCCCAGTTAATAGAGGCTGCCCCGGCTGGACGGTGCTTTGGAGTAATCGGAGCGGAGCAGGGCCGTGGCACGATCCGGACGGTGAGCGAGCGCGGTCAAGACAGACGGCGAGAGAGCGCAAGGACCGAGAAGAGACAGTTGTGAGATTTTCTCCAGGGCCCCAAAGCATCGTACGGCAGTGTTGAGTGCAGCAGGGTGTGCCTGGGGCCGCCCACGCCCAAGTAGCGAGTTGGCCATGGCAGGCATCGGGACATCGAGGGGAGCCTCTCGTGTGTGTCACAATAGCCGAGACACACATAACCCAGCTCCAGTCTTTGACGAAGTGACTGGAAGCTCAAGTCCAGACACTAACTCAACAGGCCACAGAAATGGTGGAGAAACTCAAAGATCAGGAGGGGAGGGCGAGAAGGAACAACATCAGGGTGGTGGGAATCCCGGAAGGGTAGGAGGGTCCCAGTGTTGAGCTCTTTTGGAGGATTTTATCGTGAACACATTGAAGCCCAAGAGGCTCTCCAAATTCTTCTCGATTGAAAGGGCCCACCATGTGCCGGTGCCACCACCAAGACCCGGGCCCCTCCACGGACAATCATTGCAAAGGTTTTTAATTACCAGGACTGCGATGCAATCCTTCAAGCCACCAGAACTACAGGGGACATACGGTTTGCATACGCCCAGATTCGGTTCTTTCCTGATTTCACACTACAAGTGGAGCGCCAGAGAAGAAGCTTCGAAGCGGTAAAGAGGGAGCTCAGAGATCGCGACCTCAAATTCATGATGTTGTTCCCGGCAAAGCTACGTGTAATAGCAGAGGGCACGACGTGGCACTTTGCAACCCCTAAGGAAGCATGGGAGTGGCTGGCTGGAAGGCTGGCGATCAATAAACCGAGACAGAGGCAAGGGCCTGGGACGAGGTCAGGGGCGCCAAGGCCGTGATAAGCGCATGGTTCAGCAGGAACAGCGGAAGGCGGAAGAGACCCTAGAGATTGTTCCCAGAGTTTGTGGGAATGGCACAGAGTAAGGTGCAGTGCCCTTTGGCTAGGTAAAAAGCGGGTCTGGGTCTAAATGAATGGTGGTGGGACCAATGGAGTGAGAGACTACCTCGATATAGACATTGGAACTGTTGCAGAAATGATGATCACAAGGTTTTAGCTCAACCCAGCAGAATCAGCGAGGGGACTTACAAATGTGATTGTTCTAATGAGGGCTCGATCCCAATACTATATTGTTCTGTTTCTGTTTCTCCTTTAGTGGTATAGCCACAACGGAGCGGCCGAGACACCTCCCCTTATAATTCTATGCAGGTTTTGGGGCGACAGGCGCTCTGCGGGTTGGGAAGTTGGGGTTGGCACAACCTTATTATTACGGTAGCAGGGTGGGAGAAGGGGGAGAGGGATTGGGAACAGTTGTTTGTTCATAATGTTATCCTATTGGTGAAGTTAAATGCTCAGGGAGAGTGCAAAGGGGACTATCGACAGTCAATGTGTTGGAAATACAGCTTAAATATGTGAGAGCATGGGTCACTGTCGATGCAATTAACTCAGAGACTCTTCTATCCATGGCCGGACGTAATTTGACGATAAACCCATTGAGGGTGTGGTCCTGAAATGTAAATGGACTCAATGGTACACTAAAACGATCAGTGGTCCTACAATACGTTAAACGATATGCGCTGGATTTGGTTCTTTTACAGAAAACACACCTAAAAGGTAACTGTTATAAAGCTCTAGACAGATTTGGCTATTTTTTGATGGCACATGCAGGGTACACGACTGGATCCAGGAGGTTGGGGGTGCTCTGTAGAACGACACTCCCCTTCATTCAAGGGAAGGTATGGGCTGACACATTGGGACGATATGTAGCTGTTAGTGGTACATTGGAGGGGAAGAGTCTAAACCTGTGTTCTGTGTATGCTCCACCGGGGTTGCAGACCTCCACACTGGAGGCACTGGGTCCACTACTCCTGGAACTCCCAGAAGGTGTTCTGATACTGAGAGGGGACATGAATGACGTCCTATCAGTATAGATGGATGTAGCACGTGGGACAGCATTAGAGAGAAGAGTGGGTCCGCTGGGGGTTTTCCTTGGGGCTGTGGGCCTGAGCGACATATGGCGGCACCAATACCCCACCAAGAAGCAATACACTCACCTGTCGGAAGCAAACGGGGGCCTCTCCAGACGGGACTATCTTCTAACACAATACCGGGTATGGGGGAATACATGGGTGCAACACCATGGCTCGAGGTGTGTCTGACCACTCCCCAGTGAAAGTGAGACTTATTGGCCACCAGAGAGACTATGCACTGCCCCCACAGTTGGACCCATGGTACTTCAAAGATGGTGACTTTAGGGAGGACATGAGGAAAGGAGCTGAATTATTTTTCGCGGACAATGTGGGATCTGTAGACTCCAAAGTGACTTTCTGGGAGGCCTTTAAAACGATGATCAGAGGGCGATCCCAAGCACTAGTGGGCGCCGTGAAGAAGGAAAAGCTATTAAAATGTTGTACCTTTGAGAAAGACATTCTGGGGCCGATTCCGATCTCGGCCAGTAGGGCTCCGAATCGGTTTCGGCTTAACCAGATCCGATTCGGAGCCCTATTTCCCGACCGATCCGTACGCGCGTCCGGACGAGCGAGTACGATGCGAAATCGCCGACCGACTCGTTCGGGCGTCCCAACCGCTCTGACCGACTCGTTCCCGGGTCGCACCGCACTGACCGACTCGCTCGGACACGACTCGCACCGCGCAATGGAGACGTTCCCCGGCCGGGTAAGTACGATGCGCGCCGCGAGCAGTCCGACCGACACGCGCCGTCCGGCTCGAAAGAGCAGTCGGAGCCGTACTTCGGGGGTCCGTGTCGGACCCCCCTGTACGCGTAGCCGCACGAGTCGCACACGGGGGACCCATGGGTCCCCCCTACCTGTGCGTGTACGGCGCGAGTCGCTTCGCCGCGTACCCGCTGTAGGGGGCGCCCTTGTTCGCCTCGCACCCATTGAGGCAATGGGAGCCCGCGTACGCGTTGTACGACCGGCTCCCATTGACTTCAATGGGAGTCCGACCGACTCGAGTACCTTAGCATACGGACGCATCGTACTCGTTCGGTCGGGCTGCACGGGTCCGATTCGGTCGGAAATCTCTCCGGGTCCGGCTCGGTCGGAGAGATTTCCGGCCCGAATCGGAATCGGCCCCTCTGAGTCTGGAGTCTCGGGTGACAGAGGGAGAGATGGGTCGAGTAGAAGTGCGACATCACCTACGGCTGCATCAGAAGGAACTACACGAGCTGCTGGAGGACAGCGCTAGGGCACAGGCATTGGCCACACAGCATAGACTGTATGATGCCGGAACACAGCAAATAAATTGCTTGCTTGGCTAGATGAGAGGAGGGTGAGTGGCAGATGGGTCCCCGGACTGGTAGATGAGGAGGGATGTAGCTACAACACTGGGAAAGAGGTGGCGGAGAGGTTCGCCGCTTACTATGAAGAAATGTATGCTTCATCATCCACGAAAACAGAGCAAGACTGTAGTGACTTCTTGCACTACATTACTTTACGCGATTGTCTGTGGAGGACAGAGAAAGGTTGGAGGGAGAGCTTATGGTCGAAGAGATTGTTGCGGCGTCCCGCTCCCTGCAGTCTGGTAAAGCAGTAGGACCCAATGGTCTCCCTGTGGAGATGTCCAAGTGTATGCTGGGCGGGATAGTAGAGCACCTTCTGGGCATGCTGACATAGGCTAAAAGGGAGGGAATACTTCCTCCGGATCAGAGGACAGCGGTAATAGCCGTAATACCAAAAGGCGCAAACCCCCATCAGACCTTTGGATCGTATAGGCCAATCTCCCAGCTCAACTATGAAGTAAAAGTCCTAGCAAAACGTCTGTCCTTGCGCTTGGGTGGGGTGATTACCTCCCTCATACACCCGGATCAGTCTGGGTTTATGCCTCATAGGGAAACTAGATTAAACCTACGCAGGCTGTTTGGGGTCCTTCATCTCACGGGAACGATCCTAGACGATCAGGCGGCCCTCCTGTCCCTAGACGCCAGGATGGCCTTCAATAGCATGGAGTGGAGTTACCTCTTTGCTGTGTTGGGTTCATTCGGCTTTGGACCCAGGTTCATTGGGAGGGTTAGACACTGGCTAGGGTAAGAGTCAATGCTCAGGTGTCCTGGGTATTCTCTCTCCAGAAAGGAATAAGACAGGGATGTCCACTATCCCCAATCCTATTCGCCCTGGAGCCCTTAGCAGCGTGGATACGCCAGGACCCCTTGATTTGAGGGATCCCAGTTGGGGAAGAGTGGGAGGAATGTATCTTGTTGTATGCAGATGATATCCTCTTGTGCGTCAGGAGACCGAGACAGTCAACTGACAGGATACTGCAGATATTCAGCATTTATGGGGAATATTCAGGATACCGAATCAATTGGGATAAATCACTGCTCTTCCTCTTGGCAGGGGGGACCCACGAGCTGACATCCAGATGTGTGGTGCCGATTGAAGTGCAAGACTTCAAGTATCTAGGAATTTATATAACCAGAGACTCCCAGGAGTTCTACAGCTGTAATTTGGGCTCGCAACTGGACAGACTCATTGCGGACACCAAACACTGGCGGACCCTGCCGCTTACCTTGATGAGGCATGCAGCGTTGTTTAAAATTATGGCCCTCCCCCAACTACTATATGCAATGCAAAACGCGCCATATGAGGTTCCTCCTTTTTTCTTTCAAAGAGTAGATGCTGAGTTGCAATCCCTACTATCGTGCGGGGCACACCACGGATAGCGCTGCGCAGACTTCAGCGAGCATTACCCGATGTCCTGATCTACTAATGGGTGGACCAATTAGTGACAGTAAATGGGTGGATGTTCGGGGAGCGGGCGGTGCAGGCATATAGGGTAGATAGAATGGCCATAGGCACTAAGGGACTTCGTTCCGTACTATATACCAAACGAGTAGTGAAGAGCCTACCACAGCATACCCGTACAGTGACACAGCATGGCATGCCACAACAAAATACCTGGGCTGGGAGGGGAAACTCACAGGGATGACCCTCCGCCCCCCCACCCCCCCGGGATAGTGATCGGCTGAAGGAGGTGGGCGATTTACAGGTCTTTGCTAAATGGGAGCTGCTGAGCCTTGAGAACCTGGGAGACGTCTGGAGAGGACAGGCATATATCATGTTTACAACCTTACAAACTGAATTTGAGATGGGGATGGGGGAATGGCTAAGGTACCTGCAACTAGGACATGCCTTACGGAAGTATATTTGTGAAGGAGAGACGCTGGAGGAGGCCTTTCCATTAGAGGACAGACTATTGACCGACCTGTTACATGAAAAGGCCATTTCGTTATTGTATAAGAAAATAATCAATAATGCTCCAGACGTACTAGGCTCATTGAGGGCAACATGTGAGGGAGACGTCGGCCCGCTTGAGTATAAGGATTGGGTGGAGGCGCTGGAGGTGGCGATACGGGCAAGGTTTCGACTAATCCAGTTGAAGATTCTTCATTGAGTGTATTATCCCATATCTGTGTTACATCGGATGGGGCATAGTGAGGATTCAGGCCCCCAAAGAGGGTGCGGATTGGAGGGGACGTTTTACCATTTGTTATGGGAATGCCCAGTGTTACAGTTATATTGGCGGAGGGTAGGAGAGGTGAAGACTGCAGCTGTGGGCGTAGAGGTGCGGATAGCGGCTAAATGGTTTCTGCTAATGATTCCTGGTGTGGAGGACTGGCCGAGAAACACAAGACAGTGGCTGGCGCTGGCAACGGTAGTTGCAAAACAAAATATTGCTAAGAGGTGGGGGGCGACCGCCGTGCCGACAATAGAGGAGTGGAAAACTGATTTAGATTGGTGCTGGCAGGCAGAACAAACGATATATAAGAGTAGAGGGTGCCCAAAGAAATGGGAGAAGATATGGGGGCCTGCAAGCTTATAGGGATTGATAGTGGGTGTAACGCAGACCTCATTTTGTTACGGCATTCCTTAGTTGTTATTGTAAATGTCTATGTACTATTGTTTTAAATGAACAAGATGGAATTGCAATTCGATATAAATGTTCCTTAATTATACTGATCACTGAACATGTATTAATAAAAAGATTAAAAAAAGAAAAAAAAAGAAATTCATAATAATGTGCATGACTGTGAGTTCTTTCCAAGCAGTTCACCCAAAACACCCAGCCCCCCAGACCCTCCCGCCAACATAGATTCGGATGTTTTACCTATCATGTTTAAAACTTTGACCAAAATAAATGTTTCAGCACAACTATACAACATGAAAAATGTATCCTGCATAGTGTGGAAAATGCTAAGGGGGCAACCACACCAACAATTAAAAAATAAATTACCAAATGTGTAAAAACTATATGGAAACTCGTGAGTTCAAGTCCATAAAAGTAAACAAACCCTTATAGTTTCAGTTCTCTTGTACACATACTTCATGCCATGCAAGGTACACTCCAAACTTTCAGGTGGTATATACCCGCTTTGACAAAATTTTCCAATTTCACACAAACCAAATATCACTAACACTCTCAAGAACCAAACATCTATATGAAATATTAACAAGCCCCACATTAAGGATAACCCTGCTCAAACAGAAAG
The DNA here is from genome assembly GCA_963921515.1 of Calotriton arnoldi. NCBI lineage: Eukaryota > Metazoa > Chordata > Amphibia > Caudata > Salamandridae > Calotriton > Calotriton arnoldi. Next base: position 138,696 of record CAWUFW010018824.1, on the reverse strand, counting down.
CAGATTCCAGTCCGCGATGGAATCTTCAAGACCATGGCATGAAGGTACCCAAACTCAGCAGCACCGTGAAGCCATGCTAACGGCAATGCTGGGCTAATCAAATCTCTCTTCCCATATACGTATGACACTCACCACGATCTGATCGTTCCCCGGCACTTGAATAGTTAATGGAGTTTTTGTTACCAAATGTGCTTGCCTAGATAAAGGGTATGGTTGGCCCTCCAGGTATTCAAACATGTGAGCTGGAGGCTGGCACCAAGATCACTTGGTACAAATTCAAGGGCACCACTTATAAACAAACTCCTTAACTAGCCACAAGAGAAAAGAACCTTGATCTTTGTGCTGCCACTGTAATTACTACCGAGCCTGCAGTCTCTATAACTGAACTGCAATTAGTAGTACCATTCGAGCACCTATTGAAAGATTATTTGTTCCAACCTAATATCAGGTTTTTCCTTCGATGTGTGTGTGTGTGTTTATATAGTACATGTTTGTGGGCTTTTATTGCATAAAATGCCGCTGTATATAAACACATATTTCACAGGGATGTGCGAAATATGAAAAATATTTCATGGTTCCCTCTGAAGTGTGAATTTCATCATCATAATCAAAGCCCCCATACCAATGTGCAGAGCTTTACCATTGTTCAGGACAGTAGAATTATGTAGCAACAGCGGACTAAATAATGTGTCACTCTTATCTACACTATGCGGCAAAAAAATCAAAATTGTGTGGCATCGTGCAGTACATTTGCTAGCAGTATTATTTCGCCCATTTGAGCTAGAAAGAACTTTTTTGTTGAAATCTGCAAATTATGTACCAAAATATGTGGCAAGTGCAGTAAATTTAAAATTCTGTGGTAAATGCCACAACCACCGATTGACATAATTCCACTCATCCTGACACTTGTTTTACCAGCAGTCTATTCATGAAAGGTAAACAAAGCCTAAACATTCTAATTTCAATCAGTTTCCAATGTTAGCTGCACCATGAAGATAACTGCTTCAACAACCTCTCCTTTCTACAGACAGAATGTGCATGTTCTTTTACAATACAAAGGGTGTTTTTTTAATGTTACATTCCTGGGGCAGAGCTAGCCACGCCTGGAGATGGCCGCAAGTTGAGCGTGCTCCTCTGGCCGTAAGCCCTATCCTGCAATTATCCTGAGCACTTGACTGCAATATCGCCCAACTTCATCACCCTACTGTCCCGAGTGGTGACGCCGACCTGCAGAACTGTTCCTGGCCGACGGCGATCGACCCCCGCCGAGACAAACCATGGCAAGACTCGCGCCGCGTTGTGACCTGGGCGGCCGGGGAGGAGCCTCGGCGGCGCCATCTAATCGAGCGCCGGGGCCGGAGTCCGGAGCCTCCGGGCCTGCTCCTTCTGCGGCGCTACTGGAGCAGATCGTGCCTGCACAATCAACTTGCCCGGACCGCTGCCTGGGTGGACCGATACCCGGTGATAGGACCTCGAGGGCACTGGGCGCCCGTGCCGCCTTGCGGCCTGCGCGGTGTGGGACGCTCCGGTGCGCACCTGCTCAATCTACCTCTGCCGAGATGCTGCCTGCGGGGGCCGAGGCCTGGAGGCCGCCCATTGAGGTGAGGGTGTGGAGCGGAGCCCGCGCCGCGCAGGGGCCTGCGCGTCGGGGGTAGCGGCTTCTCCAGGGGCGCTGAGGCCGGCGCATGTTCCCATTGGGCCTTCTCCTCCGGCAGCGGGCCTGTCCCCCGCCCGGCCTGCGGCCCGCCTGGTGTGACTCTGTTGGGGTACTCAACCGATGCACGCTCCACTGGGCCTTCCCCGCTTGACCGACTTGCTGCCTGCCTGGCGAGACTCTGCTGGTGTGCTCTGGCTGCGGGCCCGCCGCTGCTGTTGCGGGCGCGGCCTGGACCTGCAGGAGAAATTTAGCGCTCTGGGCCTGCCTGCGGGGGTGTCGCCGGGCCATTCTGGACTGCGCTGATTGCCGGCTGCTGCGGGGGCCTTGCAGGGGGCCCTGCTGAATACGCCCTGTGCCTCACTCGGACGACGACCTGCTCCTGGTCGGGAGGACCGTGTGCCCCCCCCCCTCTACATTATCCTGCGGGACCGGCTGCGGAGTGTGGGCCCCTGCGGGTTGTCTTTGCTCCCTTGGCCTGACTTCACATTACTGGCGCTGTTGCATACCCCCTTTGGAGGCTTGGGCTGCGGCCTGGCTGAAACGTGCCAGCACTGTCCCCCCTCTTGTGTCCATCTGCGACTCACTGGTGGTGCTCCCTGGACCCAGAACTGCAGGCTCCGATTGCCATCCGTGGCCTAACGCTGTGGTTACCGTCATGGGAAAACCAGACAGAAACCAACCTAAGTTGCATTTTGAACAATCAAAAATGACCGTGGAGCACTCCCCGGACGACCCTTCAAGCGGTCAGGCGAGTGCCCCGACGCTGTGCACCGATACACCTGTTGACGTCCACTCTATGTTCACAACAATCCAATCTACTTTATCCAACATCGATGGGAAAATCGATTCCCTGACTTATCGAGTGGACCGCATGTCTGAACGCCTGGATAGGCACACAGAGAGGATTGACATGACGGAGCGTCGGATATCGGACTCTGAAGATGCACAGCGTCAAATGGAGGCGAAACAAGAGAAAATGGATAAAGCTCTAGCAGCCGTAACAATCTACGCTTTGTGGGAGTGGCGGAGTCGACCAACGCGGGCAATATGGAGGGCTATATCGAGACACTGCTGACTGCGCTCCTCGGCAGGGAAACTTTCTCGGAGGTGTTCATAGTGGAGAGAGCTCACAGATCACTTGCGCCTCAACCTGCACCCGGAGCGAGACCACGACCGATAATTGCACGACTCCTAAACTATCGAGATCGGGATGCAGCGCTCCGAAAGGCTCGCGAGATAGGTCGCCTCAACCATGAAGGGATGGATATATCCATCTACCCTGACTTTACCTCCCAAGTGCAAGAGGCACGGAAGAAATTTGTGGAGGTGAAAAAGAAACTCAGTGAAAGTAACATCCCATACGCGATGCTCTATCCAGCTAGGTTACGGGTGACAGATGACGGCAGGAACAGAATCTTCAATGACCCGAAAGAGGTGACCAAGTTTCTCCGCTCGAAAGTCGCTCAACCTCCACGGCGAAGATCCCCTAGAGGACAACAGGAGGGGGGCACCTCGGATGTGGAGTAACACTGGTCATCTGTCCCCGATGCAGGTTATATGGAGAATGGCACTACATGACGACCTTTGGGACATTGTTATCGAACTCAGATAAGTATGGTGTTCAGTGGACAGTGACTTATAACCACTTTATCTATGTGTGATAACTGACACTTGTTCACGGAACTTGGAACGCTGTTTCAAAGTTGGGAATTATATCCTGTTTTCAGGGCTTACGCCCCTTTCTACCCTCTATGGTCAAGTTGACATACAATATACTTATAACTCCGATGGATGGGCTAGACGTCCACCCGCGGTCTTAGTTGCCCCCGGGGTCCGGCTGGCAGCTATCGCCCCCGAGTGTACATCACAGATTTTGTTCTTGAATATGGGTTTGGGGTTGGGTTGGGGTATTGTTCTATGCTTCATGGGTATGTCTTCGCCAAATTGGGGGTGGCGATGTGGGCGGGGGGGGTAGTGGGATAGTTCAATAAAACGGTCAGTTCAGACATAACAGCTATTGCATATCAGTTGATTTGTACATGCATGATTTGCTGCCTGTGGGATTTTGTCACTTGCTCTGACAACAGTTCTGGTGATGGAGATACGAGGAAATTAACACTTTTGACATGGAATGTGCGCGGGCTGAACAATCCTCGGAAGACTAGAAAAGTCTTTGCATATTTAGACAGACATGCGGTAGACATAGCCTGCCTCCAAGAAACTCACCTCACCCGCGACACCGACTGTAGAATCGGGGGTAGATGGGCCACCTACAGATTCGCCTCCTCATACTCCTCTTATGCCAGGGGGGTGCTCCTTCTGATCAAACGGGGCACACCGTTTACACTGCTCTACTCACATTCAGATGACCAAGGCAGATACATCATTCTACAGGGTGACTTTGGTGGTACGGTCATAACTATTATTACGGCATATGGCCCTAACATAGATGATCCTTCCTTTTTCATAGATATCTGGAACAAACTGCACTTGCTCTCTCCCTCTGCAATAATTTGGGGCGGTGATTTCAATACGTGCTTGGATCCACTGGTAGACAGGTCTACAGGGAATGACAGATACGGGAAAAATTCGACTAAATCACTCAAGGATGGGATGGAGGATTATGCCATGCTAGATATTTGGAGAATGCGACATCCCCATCATCGGGAGGGCACATGCACATCCACCACTCACAATACATGGTCCAGGATTGATTTCTGGATCACTACTGCGGACGTTAACGCCTGGACCACAGGCATCACACACTTACCGAAAACCCTCTCTGATCATGCGCCAGTCCGATTAGCACTCGCCATCCCCTCGCACACACCGCGCCAATATGCATGGCGCCTTCAGCCAAGTACATTGCAGGATCAGGTCTTCAATTCTGATCTAAGACAAGCTATCATTGAATTCTTCGAGCATAATGAAGGTACCGTAAAGAGCGCTAAGGTGCTATGGGAAGCATTCAAGGTGACCATCCGCGGCTTCTGTATCGGAAAACATGCTGGCATACTTAAGGATATTCGCAGACAACTTTCTATGGTTGAGGCAGACATTAAACAGCTGGAGTCCACTTATGCGTCTACTTTAGATCCTAAGATTCTAGCTGACATAAGAGGCAAAATAGATACATATCATGAATTCGCAGACAGCGAACTCAAGTATATCTCGCAGAAATACACGGCGCGAACATATGGGGAAGGTGGTAGACCTGGGAGAGCGCTCTCTAGCAAAATACGTCCTGCCCCCTCAGCATCATACATAACTAGGATTGTGGCTTCCCAGGCCCTGACTCGATATGACACTCCCTCGATCTCGCAATGTTTCAAGGATTACTATGCCAGGCTCTACACAGCAGGCTCTACCCCCGATCCTGCTGCATTGAATCAGTACTTTGATGATATCGGACTGGTATGGCTATCTGATACTCATCGTGAATACTTTAGTCACCATATAACTGAAGATGAGTTCCGCCAAGCTATAAATTCCCTTCCCAACAATAAGGCACCAGGCATAGATGGTCTCCCTGCTGAATTTTATAAAGAATACAAAGATCTGTTATTGCCACATTTGGCGGCCATGTATGAGGAATCGTATGAGGATGGCGTGCTGCCACCGTCCATACGTGAAGCGGTACTGATCACCCTCCTAAAACCGGACAAGGATCCGGCCCACTGTGAGTCCTATCGCCCCCTCTCACTTATTACCACGGACGCTAAGATTCTAGCAAAAATTATAGCCCTCCGACTGCAACCATTGCTGCAGAAGTTAGTCCTGCCAGACCAGCCGGGTTTTATCCCGTCCCGCTCCACCACGCAAAACTTGCGTACCATATTCGCCATGTTTCATCATATAAACCCAGAACTACCGGCCACTGCGGCCTTATTAGACGCTGCAAAAGAGTTTGATTCTGTAGAATGGCCTTATATGTTCTATGTTCTTAGACGGATGGGGTTCCCAGAACCCTATTTGAAATGGATAGCACTGTTATATACAGAACCCTGCGCACGGCTGAGAATTAATGGCATTACTTCAGCTCCCTTTAGCATCCATAGGGGAATGAGACAAGGATGCCCTCTGTCGCCTTTACTGTTCACTCTGGCACTGGAACCATTAGCTTGTAAGATACGCCAGAGACATGCCGAGTCTGCGCTGCAGAGTTGCGTCCTGTTAGTATATCACTCTATGCAGACGACATGGTTTTATACACTAAGTACCCGGACGCTAATCTTAACGAGCTCATTAGGGAATATATTAAGTTTGCATATTTTTCGGGGCTGTGTATTAACTGGGATAAGTCGGTGCTTATCCCTCTCACACCGATAACGACCAAGCCATCTCTCGACTACCCATTGCAGTGGCAGACAGAACCAGTCAAATACCTAGGTGTGTGGATACACCGGGATATAGACACTGTGATACGCAAAAACTATGGCACGGCGATCACTAAATTAGAAGATCAAATATCCAGATGGATCCGACTGCCCCTGTCCCTTGCAGACAGAATTGCGCTGCAAAAAATGATGGTGCTTCCCCGTTTTTTATATTTATTTATGAACATACCGATTTGGCTACCACAGGCCCTGTTTAATAGACTACGCACAGCACAGCTTCGCTTGACATGGGCAGGGAAACACGCGAAGGTGGGCTGGAGGGAGCTGACGAGACCCTACATACAGGGTGGCTTTGGCGCCCCTGATTTGCAATTATACTACTACTGCGCACAGGCGCAGCACGCACACTATTGGACACAACCGCACGGCCACATACCCCATATTGCGGTGGAGCACAAGAGCATGCACCCCACCCCACTTCTCTCACTTATATCCTCCCCCCGTCAGTACACCCCTAACTTGGAGATACATCCAGCGCTTTGCACTTTGAGGGCCTGGCACACACTAGCGAAGCGAACACAAAAACTCCCGATATATGCCCCAACACTTCCCCTTCGGCACCATCCACAGCTCACGGTGACACAAGAACCAAGAATGACAATAGAACTACAAGAGATGGGACTCCGCACCATGGGTGATCTCTTCCCTGATACAGAATACATACCGCAGGGCGCTGCAGCTCTTAGTGCCTTTCAAACCCCTCTAAAATTTTTCGCATATCTGCGGTTACGCATGGCGATCAGAGCTTTATACCCCTCCTTCCCGAGTGAACCACCTGCGCTCAACGCGCTACAGATACTTTTGACTTCTGCCACGCGACAACGCCTGGTCACTAAACTATATACTGCGTCACAACATGAACAGATTCGCGCGGCGAATAAACCCCTAGCAAGATGGGAGGCAACATTGGGCATAGCCATTCCACAAGAAGACTGGGATTTTGGGTGTACACAACTACAACTACTCACGTCTAATTGTAACCTGAAAATCATACATTTTAAGTTCATACACCAAGTATACTATACACCCAAGCAACTACATGCATACGGGCTTCGGGTTGCTGACCAATGTCACAGATGTCAGACCCCTGGTGCAGACTTCCTAAACATGGCCTGGGCGTGTACCAAACTCCAATGTTACTGGCAGGGTGTTACTGACACTCTCACGCATATGCTAGGCGAGTGTATCCCGAATACACCCATAGTATGCCTCTTAGGCATCTACAGGATTAAACTGGCACGTAGGCGCAAGCTGCTGGCGGTAGCATTATTACTGGCAAAAAGAAGAATAGCATTAAGGTGGGGCAGTAAACTGACCCCGAAACACGCGGATTGGATCAAGGACATGTCATATTGTAAAACTCAGCTAGATACTTATGCTGAAGACTTACCAGAATCCTCTAGACCACGAGAATTCTGGGACCCACTAGTACAATACCTCCTATCCACGCAAACAGAGGACTGACGGTAGACGATGCCCGGCTTACGGGCAAGATATGCGGCGAGGAGGGTGTGACTTACCTACTCCCATTGGCGGGTAACGGGTAATACCTACATGTACATACACCTACCGGCTACCAGACCTAATGCCATTGCACACTACCCCCTGTGACTGCACGGATATATTTTTTCTTGTCAAGTGTATAAGGGACTAAGAATGTATCTTTGGTAATACTCAAGGTGGTACGTCGTGCCCTGCTAATGTACGGACTCCTGTATGCTTTATCATCATTATTGTATGGATATGTACTGTGTTAAATTGTACTGTTTGACTGACCTTGGAAAAATAAAATAATAAAAAAATTTTTTTTTAAATGTTACATTCCTAACTGCATAATTAAACTTTCTTTTTAGTGCAGACAATCAAACTGTATAATCCAGTATTTTCTACTATTTTCAAAAGCATTTTGCTGTTTGAAAAAAGCCCTTTTCAATCTAACTACCCCAAAATGAACATGTCACGTAATAATCAGATACAGGTAACGTGTAATATGGTCCTTTATTTCCATCTCGGGGTACTCGTCAAATTTACAAACCACTCAGCATTCAGCCTGGTCGTTTATGATGCAACCAGAACCCCTTAATGGCAACATTGGTCCATATTGCACAGTTAACCACTATGTATTTTTATTCTCTATTTTTCTCTCTCTGTCTCTGTTATATGTGTGTGATAGATAGATAGATAGATAGATAGATAGATAGATAGATAGATAGATAGATAGATAGATAGATAGATAGATAGGTAGAATTATTTGAAAGAAACTTCAGTTAAAGGATGGTTATTATTATTATTATTACGATCCAAACCCTAAAATCCACTGAAGTGCATCCATTTATGGTTAACTATGCACTTATCACCTTCTCCATTCGCTTCTCATGACATCTGAAAGGGCATCATCTAGAATTTCCCTGATGACATCACATATGACAACAGCCAGAGTTAGCACTATGGGCCATATGTAGGTAGCTAAATACCGGTCGGTAACGGCCGAAATTCGGTAAATCTCCCGTTACCGACCGGTATTTAAGCAATCGAGATGTAGGAGGCCGGATTTAAGGAATCGGTAATTTACCGATTCGTTATTTTAAGGAATCGGTAATTTACCGATTCGTTATTTTAAGGAATCGGTAAATTACCGATTCCTTAAATCCTATGTAGGGAGCACTCAAGTGAGTGCATTTTTGGTTTCAGGATTCGTTATTTACCACCAACTACAAGTTGGTGGTAAATACTGAATACCTTTTAAAAAGCAATTTTGTGCTTTTTTAAAAGTGCCATGTGGCAGACAAACATGCCCTTAGGGCATGTATGTGCGCCACATGTGCACACATGCACGATTCAGGGTGCAACAGGGTGTCAATTTGCCACCCTGCCACCCTTGAATATGCTCCCCTATTACCGATTCGGTATTTACCGAATCGGTAATAGTGAATGGCTTCCCATTCATTCCTATGGGCCTCCAGGCCCATAGGAATGAATGGGAAGGTATTCCTTATTACCGATTCGGTAAATACCGAATCGGTAATACCGAATATTACCGAATCGGTAACATTTACCGAATTTTTACCTACATTCTATTTACCGATTCTTAAATACCGAATCGGTAAAATTCGGTATTTAAGAATCGGTAAATAAAAATTACCTACATATGGCCCTATATGTTTTCCCTGAGATTATATCGAGAGGAAATGCAGCAATTCAGCTGACCTGATGTCCTCATGGAGGCTGCATTGAGACGGTAGCACCTCTCTCAGCTGCTAGGTGTCCTCCGAGATCAGATAGAGAAGAATGGCTGCTGCCGATGAAGATATCCTCATATGAGACAGTAAGGCTGCCCTTACAAATAACACATAATCTCACATGAGTTATTAGGGCTGCAGTCCTACCCTCAGCAGTTAAATGTCGTAACAGTGGTCCTCATAGGAATTCAGTGGCTTATAGCTTCTTGATCTGTGCCTTCCACAAAAGTTTTTTTTCAGGGAATTCGATATTGGTAGTCAACCATATTGTGCCTTAATAAAAGGTACTTCAGTGAGTACTTTTTGATTCGTAATAATATATTTTAGAAACAGCACTAATGCTCTCGGTAATTGAGAGGCGCAAAGCCCAGCAGGCATTGGCTCAGGGCAAGGCTTTTGCCCCGGCGCCTGTTTGGTACACCATCCGGCGTACCCCAGTGCAAACTAACACAGGGCTTAGACCACACTCTGCCCAGTAACCATTGAATAAAGCTGCAGGGCATGGCAGGGGTGTACTGAGTCATTTAACGACATCCTGATCCAGTCCTCATTCCACGCTTGGCATAGCTGCAGTCTGTGCCTACTCTGTCCTTGGAACACAGTGTGCTCTTCGACCATGCCCTGCGCCCAGTAACCTAGACACAATTATCCAACTTACTTCCCTTATGCGTGCTTGTGGCAGGGTTACTGGGAACTGGTTATGACCTTTCATCTTGCCCCATGCACAGTAATCCATCCTCAAATAAATTGTGTTAAAAGCACAGGGTCTGCCTATTAGACATGTCCTAGGCTTAAAACCCCAACTCAAGTACCCACCTTGTATTGAATGCAGACATTCACAGCATGGACTGGGCATAGGGTGTGACCTTCATTCCCACCCTGCCCCTGTACCCCATCCTCCAGTACCCTATGGGCACAAGGGCATGGCCTTAGACTATGCCCTCTAACCAGTACTTCTACCCAGTACTTCAGGCCCCAGTTCTTGGACTTCAGCCACATCCTCTGTCCCATACCCCTTCTCCAGTACCTGTTATACGCAACTTGTGGCTCTATCTAGTGAGTTCTGGAATCAGCGTGTGGCCTAATGGTATGACCTGTGCTCACATTCCTTGTCCTCAGTACCTGCTGAGCACATCCTGCAAGGGTGCCCGATGTGTGATGGACATAGAGTGGCCCCTCGGTATGTCCTGTTCCAATTATCTCTGCCCTTGTACTTGTTTTTGGCAGTCTTCCAAAATCTGACCAGCCATGGCCAGCGCCCTTTAAAGGGTTCAATCTAGAAGAATTCACTGTGACTGTGGCAAATTCATTCTTATTTCCTCCATTCCCATTTCACTGTATTATCCCTTAGTTATAATGAGGGTGTCTTCCTCTTTTTGGGGATTGGCTTCTCATTGTTTCCTGTCATGCCTCCCTCAACTGCCCCTGGCATGGTTTGTGCCTGAAGGACGTCTGCCAACAGCCCTTGCCTTCCATCCCTTCTTGCTTCCCACCCACAGCTGGGGCCATGGACAGGCCAGCAAGCGCTTCTTCTTTTTGGAGTGACCCAGAAAAATCATGGTGCTGGCCCACATTAGGAACCATTGCTGTTATGACCCCCTCTGTCACTGTGATGAAATCATCATGGAGACTACTTAGTTGTATGTTTTCATTAGTTAAAAAAACTACACATTTATACATTAACATACTGTCCATTGCTTCACTTAAAAGACATTGGGAGAGGGTGGTGTCAGAACTAAGCTTCTCCATTCAGTAGACTTAAATTCTCCTCCAGGTATGGGTCCCCTTGCAATTAATCAGAAATAAAGATGGTTGATTGTACCCTTTGTGCTGTACAATAATACCGCCAGTAAACCAATTCCGCTCATGTTGTTAATTCATGTAGGAACAAACGTCCTGGCATCACTGGGCGCCATCCTGCCCTGTTAAAGCGGCCTGACTTGCCTTATGTTTTTCCAGAAATGGGCTCACGGTCTGTGAGTGTATTGAGGTGCTTTTTACTGATGTTTAACTCTAAGGGCCTGATTTAGAATCTGGCGGTCCTCGGACCGCTAGACTCGTGGTGAGGCGGCGGTGGAGATCTTGCGACCGCCACATTACGACCCTAGTGGTCGTGCTGCCCTGGGACTGCCGACACCGCCATTCTCTGGCAGTGTTGCAGCGGTTCAGAGGCATCAATATGCTTGGCAGGACCACCATGGTCCCGCCCAGCATATTAGGAGTTTCCTCTCCACCAGGGTTTTCATGGCGGTTCCTCCTCCATGAAAACCCTGGGGATGAGGAAACAAAGGGGGCTTTTGTGCCTCACGCCCTGTGTATGCACAGGGGGGCACAACATGTGCCCCCCGTGTACATGCACATAAGTTCCAGTACGGCATGGGCTTTTCTGTCCATGGCGTGCTTGAACTGTTTTTGACATTCCCATTGCGGTGCCTACTTTATAGGCATCACCGTGGGAATGCCAAAAGAAGCGCCCTCCAATGACTAAAAAAGTAATTATACGGCGGACGGTTCTAACGCGGGTTTGTTGGTGCGGCGGTGGGGCGTTCCTGCCACCACACCGTCAAACTCGTAATCGGCCCCTAAGTATCCTGCAATCCATAGTCATTGATTGCTTTTTCCTCCTCAGACCAGGCTATAGAGACAGGTATGGTTTGTGGGATTTTATTTTAGATATAGAGATTCAGGTCCTGTATCCCTAGAGGGGAGGCATACTTCCAGCCCTCCCGAGAAAATCCACCTTTCTTTTGCCACATTCTATAAGCCCTCCCTCCTCTGACTAACCAGGAAGATGCACTCTGTGCTGTCACTTTTTGCGAGTAGCTGTACATCATCTGGGCTTTGGGAGGAATCAGTACACCTGCCAAGAGAGATGGTTAGCCAAAAATTGGCCAGAAGCAAGACCCTGCTTCTTTTTTTCTGTTTGTCGCAAGGCCAGGAACATGTTTAGGTGTTGAAGTTGTTCTGCCTTGTGGCTTGTAATGACAGAAAAGGAAACTGTACTGTCCAGCACTAACAAGGAGGACAAAGAATAAGACCCAGCTGACTAAAGCCTTTGAGGTAGTCTTTCAGAAGGAGTCAGTCTCAAATCCCAGGAGCCATGAGGCCCTTGCAGCGCAACTAGCCAGAACTGACCCAAGAACAACTACTACGTGTGATGGGGCAGCGCCTCGCAAATAAGCATTCCAGTAGAAAGTGTGGTGAGTCTGAATCATCCCTGACTCACAGACTACAATCACTGACTTACTCCTGCAGGGAAAATAAAGATTTTTCTCTTCACCATAAGCCTTAGGTCATTTAAGCTATTTGTCTAGCTATCCATAGTCATGTAAAGTCCTACTTACATCCTAAGCCTAAATTCCAGTTTCACAGTCTCAGTTGGTGATTGTGTGGATCCTGTAGGTGCCCTTAGCCTCATGAGTGGCCCCTGCAACCAAAAGTCTTGACAGCGACTGACAAGTTTCAAGCTATGGCATTAAAGTTTTACTACGTAGTTTGAGTGGTAGTCCAACTCTAGCACAACCATGTGTTTTCTTGTGAATACCAACTACTGGATCCCCTGGAAGCCCCGGAGGGACTTGGAAACTGGCACATTGACATCCAAATTCTTCACGTTGGATATTGGATGGGATTTCTGTACATTTTGGGTGGATATTCTATGAGTTACTTCGATTTTTTGGACCATTTACAGGATTCACAGCCTACTGATCTCAAGTGCACTCAGTTTTCCACATCCCGTCTTGCGCCCAGAGCCACTGAGAAACTTGAGCAAGGGGTAGATGTATGTGAGCCAGTGTTCTATATCATGGACATCTGTCTGTAACCTCTCTCTCATTGACTGGCTGTAGGAAACAGAGCCCTATCAAATCTGGGAATTCAGAAGCCTGCCGAAGACACCTAAACCTTTCTCGATTTGATAGCATTAGCTTTGGGACCCCGTGGTGATTTTTAGATGGCACCTCCCAGAGGTTTATAGAACCTTCTAGTCTTTATCTTGTTCGCTATATGTCAATTCCTACTTTCATAGGAGTAAACAAAATAGCTATCAAAGAATTAGTTCTGACTTGACAGTGGGATATCAGCGTTAAACGACTCTACCCTCCCAAGCGCCTAGCCATTTCCACTCCGTGTCCAGGGTCCAGTGGCCTATGGCTTCAAGACCGCTATGCTTCTAATGATTTTGTGTGTGCTTGATTTCTTTAGAGTGGCACCGACCCAGACAGCACACAATGTATTTATTTTATTCTTAGGGGTCTAATTTTAGGAAATGATTCGATGTAATCATATCTTCGTTCCTTCTTAATTACCATATTTTCCATACATTTTTCTCATAATGCTTGTTTGCTTACTTTCTGTTCTGTTTTCAATCTCCCCGCACTTATAAATTGTACAAACAGTTGTGGAAGACCTCTGCTGGGAAATTGACTACATAGGGCAATTAGCACTTCATTAATATGCAAATTCAGTCCACTGCAAATTCATCTGTACAGAAGGCTTAGATGCGCAGGTCTGCTTTGCTCTGTTGCAAACCCAGATGTTTTTATTTTCATTTATAGAAATAGAATTGGTTAATGGTGCTGTTGACAGGAGTACTCGACTACCACGCGCCTGGTTGTGCGAAATCAGTATGCAAAATGTGAAGATATTAAGTCCTGATTTTATTAGATTTTTTTTTAAACCGCAGTTTCGTGATTAAATGCCAAATCTGATCACGCGGTCTTTGAAGACCCACAATAGAGAGTTAGTGCGTCCCAGGCCTGTCAGAGGAGATGTCCCCTGTAGGCTCCCGTTCATCTTCCCGCGGCTTTGTTTATCTAGCGCTGGCGGATACTACACATCCTTTACACATAATGTGCTCTCAGAAGAGATAATATTAGAAAGTTGTATCGCTTTGTTTGTTTCCTTTGGCACGGGCTTCTAACCTGGGAATTGACGAGCAAGCGCCTTGGAAAAGCCTGGCACGCTTTGCCTGCCTTTAATTGTGCCCAAAATAATACCTGGCAGTGCAGAGGTGCACTCGAGGCTCCTGTGTCTGCCTTAGGTATCCCCCAAAGCTAGCGACCACAAGGGGACTACCCCAGTTCGTGCATAAATAACAAGATTATGTTTGCAGTTGTGTCAAAAAATGGCAAGACTTTCTCATTTTGACTTGCATAAAAAACAACGCCTTAACCTTCAGCACAGAGTATGATGACGTAAGAGTGGTGCTATAGCAAGAGGCTGGCAAGTAGCAGACAGCCTGAGGAGGGGGCTCTGTAACGAGGGCCAGAAGTCCCAAAATGTCCTGTCTGTTTTTGTAGTAGGCAGGGCGGAGGTCACCCTGTAGTGTTGACAAACTTCCAGCTTGGATAAGCATACCTTCACGCTGTACATGCAGATGTACTGCATGTCCTGTGACGAGGATCGTGCATGCAAGGTATCAGGCTACTTCCAAGGTGCAAAGACGCGGATTTCTGTTTTTGTGAGTGATGAATGGTGTAAGCTAAATCTTGAACCTTTTCTGAGCCGAGGAACCCAAGTGGTCAATAGGATTCCCGCCTCATGTTTAACAATTATGTGAATCCTATTTTCTATATTACCCTGGGGTTTGGTCCAGACGGTTAGTCGTACATTAAGGACACACATATTTATTTGTGAGTTATGTGAAAAGGAGGCTCTGATGTGTTGTAGGAGGTTGTTCCATTCTTAGGGTGCAATGTAGGAGAGTGAGCGACCCCCTACTTTGCTTTTGCGGGTGTGTGCGAGTGAGGCAGAGCGTGGCTGTCTGTCATGCTTGTGAAGTGTACGCTGCTGTTCAGGTATGACGGTCCCGTGTTGTCTATGACTTTGTATGTGTGCTTGAGAAGCTTGAATTGGCTGCGCTTGTGAATGGGAGCCGGTGAAACTCCTTGAGGTGTGGTGCGATATGGGTGCGGCATGGGAATTCGAGTATGAGTCTTGCGGCAACGTTTTTGATGGTCTGTGTAGGAGTAGTTTGGATATTCCGGCGTAGAGTGCATTGTTCTACTCCAGCCTGCTAGTGATGAATTATTGTGAGGTGATCTGTCTCGTGCTCTGTGGCAGACAGTTGAAGATCTTTCGCAGCATGCATTGAATGTGGAAGCAGCAGGAGCTCACTGCATTGACTTGTACCGTTACGTTGAGCTTGTCGTCTGGGATGATCCCCAGTTTTCTTGCGTGGTCAGTCATTGTTGGTGTTGGTCCTTAGCTTAGACGGCTACCAGGTAGAGTCAGTCATTTGTGGTATTGAGACGTGGATGAGTTCCAGCTGCTTCTATGTCTGTTTCATTACAATCTAATTCATTTTTTCTGGGGTGAAGAAATGGGGCACTCTCCATTCTGATATTCTGGAGAATACATTACGCTTCAATAAATCCCAAATTGTAGGGATTCTGTATGACTCCTATATTTGCTGGGATTCCTGTGTTTCTAACACCATACAACTTTTAAAGAATGTAAGCCCACGTGTGGCATTGCGGGGCACCCAGACAGTTGTGAATTCTTAGATTATTGTAATGTGATGTTTATCATTGATTAATGAAGCTTAACTCGTTCTGCCACAGATAGCGTAAAGTGGTAGCGGCAGACAGGCCTCTGTGCTCCAGCCTGTAGAAACATGGACATATTCCCAGACAGGGAGCATGTCCATGAACATGTCCACTCTGCCACAGAGGGAAGGTGGGCCTGATATAAAATCGAGCATCTTGGCTTAAGTTCTTATCCTCAGTTTCATACTTACTGCTTGTAAAAAGTGCACAAGATATGACAGGCAGAATCCTGAGTTCAGAAGACCAACCATTACTGGCAATCAGATCCTTCAAACTCTCCTCTAAATGTAAACAATAGATGTAGTCCCAACCATTCCTAATTAACCTGTTCTTTTCGGTCTGTTTTTCTTGCCTCCCAAGCTTGTTTTCAAAGGCAATGAGTGGTACATTTTCCATGTCCTTCATTGGTTAAAAACCCCAACCATGCAGGTTTGGCAGCCTCTGTACCCTGGACCGATCTTACTGATATCAGACAATCCCTATTTGAGACATGGCTTTGAGGGGCACAAAGTGAGGGGCTGGTACCTCAGAATCCCAGAGTGCATCACTGCAAGCCATCCTATCCCCTATTGTAGCCCACCATTAGATCCTCTCTCACTACATGAATGTATACTGCCTTAGTTAGTAATGAAAGACCTACCTAAGCGACAGCGTAGACAGGCTGTCCACGAACCCTACAAAATCTCAATTAATAATCTGACTCCATGCCCAGTTTTTAGAAATGTGGGGAAAATTAGAGAAACCTAATGCTGAATCTGTACATAATTTAACAAAAGCTCAGCAACGCTCTGCAAGTTAATCCATGTCCCTGGTGCATTAAGGTCACCTGATTGTAACAGGCTGCAGCACACCTATAGCTAGACTTTGACACTTTACATGTACAGTAGAATGCAGCATAAAGCTCGTCAATAAGAATGGATAATCATTAACCTCCACACTGGCCTGGAAAGCCAAAACAACAAGAGTAAATGCTGCCACCGGCCATTCTTCAGCAAGTGTTGGGGATACCTCCAGTGCCAGGCATTACCCGATAGCAACGTCATTGAAGCTTCTCATAACCCCAAATGTTAGTGGCCTATACATCTCCACTCTCAATTAACTACCATTTAGACGCCTATATAGCTTCACTCTTCCACAACTTCCAGTGGTCATTGTATCCCTGTGATTTCAAAGGCCTCTTTTATGCTACATCAGTTATTCCATCAGACGCTCAGCAGTCTTTGTCGCAAGTCGGACCCAAAGGAAACTGCTGCTAGGTGCTCTCCAGCCACCTGTGAAAGATGCCGGCCTCTCGGCCAACTTGAAAGTAATGCGGATCATGCATTTCCATAATCTCAAGAGGCATGGCCTGGAGCCGAAGATGCACCCTGGGTCCAACCTAGACTCAATAACAGCTCCAGTCTAAGGATCTCTCTTTTGTCTGCTCAGAAGCCTGTGAGGTTAAAAAATGAGTGCCACCCTTCTATCTGCGCTCGCACTTTAGCAATGCACCTCTCACACTCCAAGCATAACATCTCTTCTCACACGGATTATGCACCTTTAAAGTGCACAGATTCATCAACCAACCAGATCCTGCTCTCTTGCATAGTGTATTTGTATACTTCACATGTACAGTCTCCAGTTGAGACTAGTAGAAGTCTCCAACCTTTTCTATAATAAGAGCTACTTATGTTCGATGACAATCACCCCAGGCTACTAATATTATTAGTGTTGTAATAGTGACCACATCAGACAAAAGTATATTAGTGGCCACCATAAGCAGGATTATCAGCATTGATCACCTTAGTGCATCAGGCAGGATTGCCAGCAGGAATGTGAAAAAGTATTTCTCAATTTGGAATGCCTCTGCATGAGTAATACATAACAGCCGAAGCTGCAGTGCCCTTGGCATCAAGCTAATAATATGAGTATTATGTCTCCCCATCGCGCAAGATTTATCACACAAATATCAGCTTTAAATATATATTTTGGAAATTAAACAATTTTTCTCCAAACATTAGCACATGAGTTCTGAAAATAAACAAATGTTTCTTAAATACATAATTGTGAGTTTTGGTATACATATGTTAATTCAACAAAGCAAAAGCTTTTAATTTAGTAAGCTGGGGTGGCACCTAGGAGAGCTACTTACAGGTGGCTAGTGAAGTACCCGTAGCTCACGAGCTGACCGTTGGAGAAGCCTGAGCTAGTTACACCCATCAATATCTCTCTCTTAAACTTGTCACAACTGTGTCATTCATTCCCACCACTATACACTGGTGTTTCTTTGTATAAATTATCTGATTTGTTAAATAAATCAAGGAATACAATTTTGGGGGGGGGCAGAGTCATGGGAGAACTTGATTAATTCGCTCAATTATTCAGCAGTTAGTATGTTCATGAACGTGCTCAGTTTTAGCAGATACATTAATTGAAGCACTGGGAGATAAAATAATTTGCCCAGACTCACACAACAATATAAGAAGGGAAGCCAAGATTATAGCATGGGCCCCTGGTTCAAAAGCTATCAGTTTAACACTAGTCAGGACTTCTAGTGAAGGAAATGATCTTCACATGGGTTAAGGCTGAGAGTGCGAGCTTGATCTGATACTTCAAGATTAAACCATCGGCGATCAATTATGACCACCTTTGCATAATTAAATGACAGCCTGTCACTGACACACTCAAATCTTTGAGCTCCTGCATAGAGAGCTGAGACACATAGGCACACTTACTATAGCATCACGGTCTGTGGAGCTGACCAGTGAAGTTAGTCTTTGGCCCCTCTTTGGGATTTAGACCCTATCTTATCTGCTCTTTAGTAGACCATAAAATGAGCCAGGTTCTGAGCCTTCCAGTACCAACAGAGACGGTCTGCATTGTGAGCATTCTGATTGTCTGATTTACTCTCAACATGGAAATGAATACAGTAATTTCCATTAGTACTTATCTCAGCTGTACCTATTATATCAACGTCTGTAAGATAAGAGGTTGAGTGAAATTGACATAATTTGAACCTTTGACCTTCAAGGGATCTACAGATGCAATATAAATGTTCCCCTTAAGATGGTGCAGTAGCATTGAAACTCATAGTAGTAGGCACACCCACAAGGTCTGTAACTTCGGCTCCCCACTTCCTCATGTATTATTGCATCCCACATTCTTTTCCAAACTGCATCTACCTGCATTGGGCATTGCACTCGAGTTCTTAATGTCTACATCTAACTTTGGTGTGACCAATGAGTAATTTACCAACTTGGAATAGTTTTACACTATAGCGTCATCTAGCACTGCTACATTGGATATGATTGTCAAAGTCTTCTTAGGTTCTGAGTACATCTGTAGTCATATGTAGTCATTTATCCCGTGGAATTCGTGCAGACCAACTCTATCATAAATTCCTAGACTTGGTCTTTATTTAGGTAGTACCCACCTGTAATACCACAGTTGCCTATCCAACCGGGATGTAATTTGGAACAATGTACTCTAGCTGTCTACAGAACAAACAGTTCTGTAGAGGTGGTCAGCGTTGGTCCAGGAGGGGCAGATTTTCACGAGATCCACAGGCAATAAATGTGTTTTCAGCAAATCTACACGGAATTCATTTACATAGTTGTTCTCCTATAAAGCAAGCATGGCTCCAGTTATCCCAGAGATACATTGGAACCCGCTCTCCATTCTACAATATTTGAAAAACTCCATCTGTAGTTCAGTGCACATATTCCTTCAAAACACTGTTGGAATGCTCAACCAACTTATTGCTGCACCCTAGGTTAACATAACAATCGTATCTATTCAGGCACCATCTGCTCAACATTGTACATTGCTCTGACAAAAATACACACATAGAAAAATTAATAACAGATTTTGGATTACGAACTGTAGTCTACTTAATGTGGGAAATAATCAGTAAATATCAGGGCATATTTAGGAACATTTATCAATGTTATCTAAGGTTCTGCTATGTCCAAGCCATTTTCAGCGTACTCTGTAAAGAACAAACCCAACCACCCCTCCCATGAGTTTCACTGCCACCCCTAAATGCAGAATGCAGTGGAAACCAGGTAGAAGAGCATTTGGAAATAAACCTGATGCCGCGGCTGTAAGGCAACGGAAGGGGTTTCCAGCCGCATCAGCCCTATCCCAACCGCCGTCCTGCTCAGACTTCTCAAACCGTGCGGGGATGTGGACGCGGTGCATTCCGACCTAGGAATGTAAGCCAGAAGTCAGCGGCCACCCTGCCCCTGGCAGCCGCAGTCTCCAAGCACTCCTAGTCTGACGCTGCAAGACCACATCACTCCAGTTGGCGGGAGAATCCATCATCATCTTGCCCACTGGAGGTCCATAACATCGGACAAGTGGATCTTGCAGATCATTCAGGAGGGCTATTCTCTGCCTTTCCTTTCCTTTCCACCTCCCATTCTGCCAAATCAGGAACGGCTGACGGAGGATCATCTGAAATTGCTCCAGGAGAAAGTTAAAGTTCTCTTGACCAAGGGAGCTATAGAAAGGGTTCCGGTTTCAGAAGTAGGAAGTGGCTGTTATTTCTGCTACTTTCTGATTCCGAAGAAGAACAAAGGGTTGCTGCCCATTTTAGATCTTTGGACCAACAATCTCTTCCTCAAAAGGCAGAAGTTCAAGATGCTCACTCTAGCTCAGGTCTTGTTTGCCCTAGACCAGGAAGACTGGATGGTAGCGTTGGACCTGCAGGATGTGTATTTTCACAACCCCATCCTGCCGAGCCACAGGCGTTTGCCTGGGGTTCAAGGTCGGCCAGTAGCACTTTCAGTTTACCATACTCCCCTTCGGCCTTCCCAGTGACCCTCGGGTGTTCACCAAGGTGATGGCGGTGGTCGCAGCTCATCTGGCCAGGTTAGGGGTTTCAGTCTTTCCCTACCTCGATGACTGGCTGTTGAAGGCGTCCTCGCCCCAGGCTGTCATCTCCCACCTGCAGACTATGGCGAACGTCCTGCATTTGCTGGGGTACTCTATAAATGTGCCGAAGTCACACCTGACTCCTTCTCAGATGCTCCCTTTCATTGGAGCTGTTCTGGACACAGTGCAGTTTCGGGCCTATCCTCCCGAGCAGCGAGTCCAGGATATTCAGGTTATGATTCTGATGTTTCAGCCTCTATCCTGGATTTCGTTGAGTCTGACTCTGAGGCTGTTGGGCCTCATGACCTCCTGCATCCTGTTGGTAAAGCATGCCAGGTGGCGTATGAGGGCTCTGCAGTGGGACCTGAAGTTCCAGTGGGCACAGCATCGAGGAAATCTCACTGACATGGTCCAGATCTCGGAAGTAACTGCAAGAGATCTGCAGTGGTGGTTGACGGACCGCGATTGGGTCAGCGGCATACACCTCTCCCTTCCCCAACCAGAGCTCACAGTCGTGACAGATTCGTCACTTCTGGGAGAGGTGGAGATCAGGGGACACTGGTCTCCGGCAGAGTTGGGGCTCCACATAAATTTGTTGGAGCTTGGAGCGATTCGATTGCCATTGAAAGCATTTCTTCCCTCAGTCAGGGGGAAGTTAGTGCAGGTGTTCACAGACAACACCACCGCCATGTGGTACTGCAACAAGCAGGGCAAGGTGGGGTCGTGGACCCTTTGTAGAGAGGCCCTGTGTCTCTGGACATAGCTGGAATAGCAGGGCATCACACTGGTGGTTCAACACCTGGCAGGTTCTCTGAATGCTAGGGCAGATAGACTCAGCCATCGATGCCTAGCTGATCACGAATGGCATCTCCACTCGGAGTTGGCGCAAGGTCTCTTTCAACAGTGGGGAGAACCTTGGTTAGATTTGTTCACCTCTGAAGAGAACGTGTAGTGTCAACAATACTGTGCGCTGGAGTTTCCAAGGCGGTTATTGCTTGGCGATGCCTTTCGTCAAGAGTGGAGCTCAGGCCTGCTGCACGCCTTTCTGCCCATACCACTCCTTCCCAGGGTTCAGAAGAAGATGAGGAGCGACCGGGCCCAAGTCATCCTTGTGGCTCTGGACTGGGCGAGGAGAGTCTGGTATCCAGAGCTTCTGAAAATGAGCATCGATCCTCCGATCAGGCTGCCCCTTCGGGAGGATCATCTGTTGCAGCAGCAGGGGAGGGCCCTCCACCCAAACCTGTCAACTCTGTGGCTCCATGCATGTTAATTGAGCGGCGGCAGTTGATGGCTTTTGACTTTCCTCCCGAGGTATGCAACATTATTTTGACAGCCAGGCATCCCTCCACTAAGACAGTATACGCCTGCTGTTGGCCGAAATTTGTATTATACTGTACAGAAAGGTCTATTGACTCACTTTCTGCTTCTCTTTCCACTGTCCTTTAATTCTAATCCTTGCCCAACAGGGCTCTGCTTTGGGAACTCTCAAGGGTTATCTTTCTGCTCTGTCTGCTTTTTTGCGGCTGCCAGACCAACCCTCTCTCTTCAAGTCTCCAATTGTTAATAGGTTTTAAAGGGGTTGGCGCATTTGTTTCCACCCACGCCCTTTGTTATGATGCAGTGGGACCTTAATTTGGTCCTTACTTATCTTATGTGTGCTCCCTTCGAGCCTTTAAACAACTGTCCCCTCTGGCTGCTTACCATCGAGACAGCCTTTTTGGTGTTGATTACAACTGTCCGGAGGGTGAGTGAGTTGCAGGCGTTATCTTGCACGCCTCCCTACATGATGTCTTTTCCTGACAAAGGGGTACTTCGCACCTGTGCATTATTCTTGTCAAAGGCTGTGACCCCATTCCATCAGGGTCAATCCATCACGCTGCCCACCTTCTTTGCTCCCCTGCATCCCTCTAAGGAAGAGGAGCGTCTCCACCGTCTGGACCCAAAAAGAGCGTTGTCGTTCTACCTTTACCGCACAAAAGAGTTTTGGAGGGACGACCAACTCTTTGTGGGGTACATGGGAGCTAAGAAGGGGCGGGCAGTGCAGAAAAGGACCATCTTTCGCTTAGTCGTTCTCTGCATTAAGATCTGCTTTGCCCAGGCCAAGAAGCACCCTCCTGAGGGATTAAGGCCTATTCCAACGGGGGAAAGACTGCGACTACGGCCTTGGCTCAGGGTGTCCCTGTCCTTGACATCTGTCAGGCTGCAACGTGGGCATCTTTGCACACGTTTGCTGAGCACTACTGCCTGGACAGTCAGGTCCGTAGGGACGAGCATTTTGCCTGTTCGGTCCTGCAGGACTTCCTAGTATAAGGTATTGGTCCGCAACCCACCTCCGGGATGGTATGGCTTGGGTATCTAATTCGAAGATAAGGGATTTGCAGCTAGAAGTCTCTATCAGATGAACAAGTTACTTACCCTCGGTATCGCATTATCTGGTAGAGACTCTATCTAACTGCAGGTTCCTTACAGCCCCATCCATGCCTCCCAGCTTTGCGGACAGATTTTATTAGGGCTAGGATTACTCCCCTTTTCAGGGCCCAAGTTTTGCACACAACTACGTCAGTTACTTTGTGGCTCTGTGCTTCTGGCATGTAAAAAATGAAAAGTACTGGCATCCGCGCGCCTGGGTGGCGTCTATATAGGTACCACAACATCATAACCGACGCTGACGATGTCACGCAGAACCGAATGGAGACACCCGATGGCGTGCGCAAAGGGTATTGCTCAGCAAAAGTTTCCAGATCCAGCCTGACGCCTGGGAAATTCAAAGGTAAGGAATCTGCAGCTAGACAGAGTCTCTACCAGATAATGCATTACCGAAGGTAAGTAACTTGTTCATTTACACAAGTACAGCTAGTACAAATAAATGTAATTTCTTTAACTGATAGGCACAAACAATGCGAAGAAGGTAAAAGGTATGTGTAGAAAAACAGTCCTTGGAGGAATAATAATCCTTAACCGGTTGGTTGGAAATTAGCTAAACATAAAGGATGATGAAAAAGAGCAAGAATAAAAATATTGTATTTGGGGTCAAATGTCCTAAATAATAATTTAGCAGTTGAATGGAAATGATAGGAAAATTCTGCTTCAAAAATAGCCTTTTATCAGGAGTCTCCAATAGAGGACAGATGTGCCCCAGGAATATACTTTGAAAGTAGGCCTCAATGCATTGAGATTTTCAACAGACCAGTAGGGCTGGAGTGAAGTAGCCATTTAAGTGTTGTTTGCAAAGTGGTCAATGAGCGGCGCGCACTAGCTGCTGGTGCGGCGTTAGGGGTAAAGACCACACACACCCAGAATTGCAGATGCACAAAGAAGAGAACACTGCACACCCAAAAGTACCATTTGACCAGTCTTTTATTACAAAAACAGCCTCATTTAAAGTACCACAATGCGTTTCGACTTCCATCTTTATCAATGGTAACAGCTCTCTGCTGGGTCAATTGCTGTGCCTTAAATCTGATACAAGGCATTGTGGGAAATGTAGTCCTTATGCTGATTGTTAGACTTGACATCTTTGGCGTGGTTTCCCCTGACTTTTTGCCTCTATTTTTGATGCTGTGCTGGATTTTGCTTTTGCTGGCTTAGATGCTTTGGGCATTTTGCCACTGCTGATCAGTGTCAAAGTGCAAGTGTTCCCTGTGTAAATTGATATTACAATTTGCATATTTGATTTACTGGTAAGTCCCTAGTAGAGTGTGCCAGGGCCTGTAAATCAAATGCTACTAGTGGGCCTGCAGCACTGATTGTGCTACCCACTTGACTAGCCCTGAAAAGGTATCTCAGACCTGCCACTGCAGTGTTTGTGCGCAGTTTTAAACTGCCATATTGACCTGGCAAGTGCACTCACTTGCCAGGCCCTAACCTTCCCTTTTCTTACATGTTAGACACCCCTCAGCAAGGCCCAAGGTATCCCCATGGGCAGGGTGCAGTGTATGTGAAAGGTAGGACATGTACTGGTGTGTGTGGCATGTTATGATAATGAAATGCTGCCAATTTCGTTTTTCACTATTGAAAGGCTATCAGTCTCATAGGATAGCATGGGGAAAACGTTGTAACATCTTACAAGTATAACTTCCCATTGGGACAAGATAGAGATTTTACATTTAGGCTCTCTGAACTCAGAATTTAATAACACATCTTTTGGTAAAGAGGGTTTTTAAATTGTGTGTTGGAAAATGCCACTTTTGGAAAGTAGGCATTTTCTTGTTTAACCATTCTGTGTGCCTCTGCCTGTTTGTGGAATGACTGTCTGGTTTTGGAGTGGCAGGGGCTGGGGATTTGCATTCACTGTAGACAGTCACTGGAGGGGGTTCGGTGTGCCTGGCCCTTCCTGGATGACTCAGAGCTGAGCTTAATAGACCTTGGCTGCATTTAGAGTAGTGGGAGGAGTTTTCCTTGCACCTGAATAGTGCCTGTCTCACTTGCACAATGCTGTCTCCATCCCCTGTGGTCACTCTGCACCAGTGAGGACAGAACTGGTTTGGACTGGGCTCAGAGACCCTTGCACCAAGAAGATCAAAGACATTATGGGGTATAAGTAGTGGACCTTAAACCCCAGAACTTTATATCACTTCTGAACTCAAGAGGAACCTTTGCCAAGGAGAAGAGCTGGAGAGCTGTGAGGAGGAGTACTGCTCTTTTGCTGTGTGCTGTGTGGGGTTGACCTGCAGTTGCTGCTTCTGCCAAGAAAGGGGCAAAGACTGGAACTTTGCTGAGAAACATGCTTGAAGAAGAATCTCCAAGGGCCTGTGTGTGCTGGCCTCCTGATCTGAAGTCTCAGGGACACAAAGACTTCACCCCCCAACTCCCCTGGACTCTATTGCTGAGAGTTCTGACCTGCCAGGAGGTGCCTGTTCCAGTTTTGGGCCCTGGCGGTTGTTCCTGCTGTCGGGAGCTGGAAGAAACCTAAGAGAAGCAAGAAAGCAATCTTTGACGCCATCAGCGCTGCTGCCGTGATGCCGCGACCTGCACCGAGGCCAGGGGCACCGTTCGTGAAGTGCACGACGCACCACCTAGCCTGCACTGTAGCTCGGACGCCCTTCGACACCTGCCGACGCCTGCAGTTATCCTCATTCCCGACACCAGCGCTCGCACCGACTGTCATCGCCAGCGCCTGCATCCTGTTATCGCAGCGCCGATAATCACCGAGGGTGACTCTGCGAACTTGCCGACTTTGCATCGCCTCACCGGAACCGATGCCTCACCACCGACTCAACCGACTTCCCTTGTCCTGGATTGGACACATCGCCTCCTCGTGGACACGACGTCTCGCCTCCCCCGTGGTAGCCAGGGAGCCGGCCTCAACCTCAGCACAGACGCCTCACCTCCACGACGCAGTGCATTGTCATAGACTTAGTTTCCAAAGGTACTATTTGTTTGGGGGACCCTGTGACTCCATGCCCGACGCCGCGCACCTCGCAGTCGGCGCCATACTTTGGATTTATTGCTGTCACAACGTGCATATTAGCCCCAGGTGGAGCTATTTGTTTTCTACAAGCTTTATTTTGGAAATAACTGTTTTGAAGTGCTATTTTACTAAATGTAGGCTAGATTTTTGTCCTTTTGGTCTTGTTGAGTTTAGATAAAGGTACTTTATTTTTCTAAACTGGTGTGGTGTCCATTTGTGGTGTTATCACTGTGTTACTGTGTGTTTGGAGTACACATACTTTACACATTGCCTTTGGGATAAGCCTATCTGCTCGTGCCAAGCTAACAAGGAGGTGAGCAGGGGTTATCTAAAGTGGGTATCCCCCTTACCCTGACTAGAAGCAAGGGTCCCTACGTGGCCAAAGGTGCATATCTCTGCCAATTAGAAACCCCCAGTTTTAGAATTGGTGGTCAGCGGTGAGGATTGAACTTGACCCACAGTGATTGCTGTACATTACTAGTTTAGTGCAGACCACTACGCAACCACATACTGTGTTTTTGGTTTACTTTTGATCTGACCCTTGAAGTATCCACACACCATGGGCCCGATTCACAAAAGTAATCTGAGACAAAATCCTAACTTTATGACTTTCGGTATTCACAGAAGGCATTTATGAGTACTAAAGTTAGGATTTTGTCTCAGTCAATCTTAAGTTTTGGTCTTAAGTTAAACTTAAGACAAACTTAAGTTTGACTGAGACAAAATCCTAACTTTACGACTAGGATTTTGTCTCAGTCAAACTTAAGTTTATCTTAAGTTAAGACCAAAATTTAAGATTGACTGAGACAAAATCCTAATTGGGCCCCATGTCTCTAATTGGTAAACCAGCAGAGGAAGTAGAATTGGAGTTTAGCAATGAAATGTTGCAGACCTACAAAGTAAATCAGCTCAAGCAATTTTTCAAAAACTTTGGATGCCCAATTAAAAGCACCTCTAGGAAAGAGGAGCTGCAGAAGACCTTGAGTGCCTGGTGGGAGGCCAGAGAAGCTGGGGAGGCAGATGATGCAGATCTGGTTGAGGGTGTGCCAGAGGGCAGCTTCAGATTCCAGGATTTGCCTGTTGGGAGAGCAGCCTCTGTGGCTGGCAGCAATAATTCTTCCAGGAATCTGGCTCCAGAGTAAATGGAGAAAAGACAAAGGGCCAGGGATCATAAGTTGGAGGTCATGATGCTCCAGGCAAAGGCAGAGGAGAGCAAGAACGCTTGTGCCTTAGAAGAAAAGAAATTGCTTTTGGTACATGAATTGAGCATGAGAGAACTGGACATCAAGGCCAAACAGGCATAGTCCAGTACAAATGGTGGCAGCGTACAGCCAGTGCAAGGGGGTAAGGTGTCCATTCCCAAAAACCTAAAGCATAATTTCCAGAAGGAGGAGGATATGTATGCTTGGTTTGCATCTTATGAGGCAGCATGCGTATGAATGAGGTCCTTGAGAAGAATTGGGTGGGAGGGCCTGTGGTAACACTTTAAGGCCAATGGGAGGAACACCCTCACACATTTGGAGGAGACCTCTGACCTACCCCAATATGAAGGAGACGTTATGCCTCAGGTATGGGCTCACACCGGAGCAGTACCAGGATAAGTTTAGGTCTTTTAAAAAGATTGACTCAAATACATGGGTGGAATGTGTGAATTTGTATTGCAGAGCACTGGATGGTTGGCTAAAGTACCACAAGGTAACTGATTACCAGGTGTTTTATAATCTAATTGGTTGGGAGAACTTGAGTAGTCTTTGTGTTCCAGAGCTGTGCCAGCATCTGATGGAGAGTAATCTGACTGACCCCAGGAAGCTTGCTCAGGAGGCGGACCGCTGTACGAGTACCAGAGTCCACAAGGGGTATGTGGGAAACCCAGCCAAGGGTGGGCAGGGTCCCCAGCAGAAGAGTGGGGGGGACAAGGGTAACCATAAGAAGTTGACTAAAGGGCCCCAAAATAGTTCCCAGGGTAAAGATTCCCAGCCTCCCAGTAGTAAGAAATCATGGCCCCCTAGGCTTTGACCAGACAACCTGGGTCCCCACAAGTGTTATGCATGTGGTCAGGAGGGTCACATGCAGAATGATCCCAAGTACCCCAAGGCACCACCAGCACCCACTGGTGCACCGTCACCAGGGTTAGTTAGTGTAGTGCTGGGGGAGGAGTTGTTTCCTACTGAGAGTGATGACCCAGCTGTGATGACCCATATCTCATTAGGAGATAGAGAGATGGTCCAGGAAACCTGC
The DNA here is from genome assembly GCA_963921515.1 of Calotriton arnoldi. NCBI lineage: Eukaryota > Metazoa > Chordata > Amphibia > Caudata > Salamandridae > Calotriton > Calotriton arnoldi. The sequence goes on along the minus strand of CAWUFW010018824.1, from coordinate 110,353 downwards.
CTGCCGGATAACACTAAAAGGTGCCTGCACTGGGTGACCATGAATGGGAAGAGAGTGAAAGCTCTGAGAGACACAGGAGCCAGTGTGACATCTGTCAGGTGTCAATGGGTGTCTGAGGAGCAGGTCATCCCCAATGTACTTCATCCTGTAGTTGCTTCAGACAACTCTAAGCGCCTGTGGAAGGTGGTGCAGGTTCCCTTTGAGTGGGGGGAGAGGGGAGTCTCAGGTCCTTTAAAGGTCATTGTGAGTCCATCCATGCCTGTTGACTGTCTGCTGGTCAATGACCTGGAGAGGTCCCTTGGAAGGAGTTGGAACGCTGGGCTCATTTGGAGATGCTGGGTCTGCCTGTGCCACTGGATTCCAGCTAGCCTGGCTGATGAGGGGTGATGCCCCGAAACCGTTCCCAGGATGCTTGTTTACGGTCCAGGGAGGACCTGGCCTGGCAGTTGGGCTGGACTGTTCCCATGAGGCACAGGGTCAAGATTGATTTGCATATGGCTGAGTCTAAACTGGTGTGGTATGGTGAGCAAAAGAACGATGGATTTAACCCAGATCTCTTGACTGGGGTTGAATGTTTGATTTGCTCTGCATTCCGACCATCATCTGTGTGTCTTTTACTTGAGTGGGTATGTCTGACCACTCGGTCAATGGCAGCCAGTAGGAGTAATCAAGAGGACCTGCAGCCTGAAACAGTGGCCCAGGTGTCTGCCAGAGAGAGGAGGGGCAGGAGGCGTGGGTAACCCACCACAGAAGTTCCCACGGTCCAGGAGGAGGCCGACCTTGAGGGGGATGCCCTGGAACCTACAGGGGAGCAAGTGGCCGAACTGGGCTACCTGCCTGAGCTGACTCATTGGCAGCAGGAAGGGAGTCCCACCAGGGAGGAATTCTGCAAAGCGCAGATGGAGTGCCCTACTCTTGACGGTTTGCGGTAGCAGGCTGCAAATCAGGCAGCAGGTGATCAGACCGGATCACATTAAATTTATTGGGAGAATGGTCTCCTATAGAGCGAGCTTAAGGTTGCTGAACCTGGGTCAGCCCGTGTGCTGGTGGTACCCCAGTGCTTCAGGACCTTCCTACTGGGTCTAACTCATGATGTGCCTTTGGCAGGACATCTGGGGCGTGACAAGACCTTTCACAGGCTTGTCACCCACTTCTTTTGGCCCCAAATGCGAAGAAGCACTGACACACATTGTAGGACTTGCCAGACTTGCCAGGCAAGATTGGAGGGAAGTGTAAGGCTCCCCTCCAACCCTTCCCTATGGTAAGCACCCCTTTCGAGCGGGTGGGCATTGATATTGTGGGGCCCGTGGAACCCAAGATAGACTTAGGCAACAAGTATATCTTGGTTGGCCATGCGACCGCGTACCCGGAAGCTGTTCCTCTCAGGACAATCATGGCCCCTGTGGTGAGCCGTGCATTGATGGAGATCTTTTCCCGTGTGGAGTTCCCCAGAAAGGTGGTCTCTGAATGTGGTACAAACTTCATATCTAGGTATATGACGTCATTGTGGGAGGAGTGCGGTGTAATGTACAAATTCACCACTCCTTACCGTCCCAAAGGAAATGGGTTGGTTGAGAGATTCAACTGGACCCTGTAGAGCATGATAAAGGGTCTTACAGAACCCATGAGACGTAAGTGGGACATCTTCTTACCATGCCTGTGTTTGCCTACAGGGAGGTACCGCAGAAGTCTTTAGGGTTCAGTCGCTTTGAATTGCTGTATGGGAACCCTGTGTGAGGGCCTCTGAATCTGGTGAAGATGGACTAGGAGAAAACTCTAGGTAAGACCCCCCAATATGTGTTCATCTATATGCTGGACTTCAGGAACCAGACTCAGCTCTTCAGGAAACTCGCTCTGGCGAACCTGGAAGCCAGCCAGGACGAGATGAAACGATGGTATGACCAGAATGCCACTCTGGTTGAGTTCAGCCTGGCCAAAAAGTGTGGGTGATGGCACCAGTGGAGCCATGTGTGCTCCAAGACAAGTGGACTGGGCCATTTGAGGTGGTGGAGCGCAAGAGTGATGTAACCTACTTGGTGAACTTGCAGACTCCTAGGAACCCTTTGATGGTCCTGCATGTGAACCGCCTCAAACCTCACTTTGAGAGGTCTGAAGTGACAATGCTCCTGGCTACAGGTGATGGGATGGAAGAGGAGAGTGAGCCTCTTCCTGACCTCCTGTCTGCCAAGGAACATGATGGGTCAGTGGATGGTGTGAACCTCCCTCCCACCCTGACCTTAGAGCAGCAGAGGGACTGTCACCAGGTGCTGGGACAGTTTGCCGTGCTGTTCTCCCTGACTCCAGGAATCACCAGTTTGTGTGTCCATGATGTGGACACTGGGTACAGTTTACTTGTAAAACACAAAATTTACAAAGTAACTGACAAAGTCAGGGCCAGCATTAAGGAAGAGGTTTCCAAGATGTTGGCGTTAGGGCTGATAGAGCCCTCCAGCAGCCCCTGGGCTAGCCCAGTGGTCTTGGTTCCGAAAGCTGCTACACCCAGTGCCACTCCTGAACTCCAGCTCTGTGTGGACTACAATGAGCTCAGTGTCGTCACCGGGACTGACGTACACCCAATCCCCAGAGCTGATGAGCTCATTGATCGGTTGGGAGCTGCCCGGTACCTTAGTACTTTTGATCTAACGTCTGAGTACTGGCAGATTGCCTTGACTGATGGGGCAAAAGAGAGGTCTGCGTTTTCAACGCCAGAGGGGCACTACCAGTTGTGTGTCATGTCCTTCGGGTTGAAGAACGCCCCACCACATCCCAGAGACTGGTCAACCAGGTAGTATCCGGGCTGGTGGAATTCAGCACCACCTACCTGGATGACATTGCTGTGTCCAGCTCTAGCTGGGAGGAACACTTGCAACACCTCTGTGAAGTGTTGAAGGCCCTGCAGAAGGAAGGCCTCACTATCAAGGCCAGTAAGTGCCAGATAGGGCAGGGATCTGTGGTGTACTTAGGGCACCAGGTAGGGAGCAGCTAGGTGGCACCCCTATAGCCTAAGATCAACACCATTCTGGCTTGGGAGCCCCCCAAGATCCAGAAAGAGGTGAAAGCCTTTTTAGGTCTCACCGGGTACTACAGACAATTTGTCAATGGATATGGCACCATTGTTGCCCCCTTGACAGAGCTGACTTCAAGGAAGCAGCCAAGGAAAGTGATCTGGATTGATGCCTGTCATACCGCTTTTTTTTTGTCAAACATATTTTTATTGACATCGTAAATAACAATACAATGTCGCATAAAAGCAGAAGAACAAAGGCAAAAATGTAGAGTACTAAACATAGTAGTGCCTATTAAGGCCCGGGTTGCAGTGTATCACAAGTCGAACAGTCCAAGCTTTTCCTCATTCTATTACCTAAAAGAAAAGTACAGTTTTCAGTATCTTGCAAGCTCGGAGGTAATCTATTGAAAGAACACTACACCCGACCCGTCTTTCTTTTGCGACGAGTTTTATATCTCGGCACCTCCCAACTGGGAAGGTTTCCCGAGAATAAAAAATAAGACCCCTGAACAACTCAAATAAGACCCCAAAAACAAAATGAGAAAAAAGAAAAACCCACCCTCAAACCCACCCACATAAGATGGTGGCGGCAACCCAATGTCAGGATAACTCAGGATCCTATCTGGTATGTTGTTAGAATTGAAAGAGATGCATGTTTCAAATGGAGGGAGGACAGACGGCTTGCGGTAATCCCCGGGTGAGGAAGGTGACTAGAGGGCCCCATTTGTACTCAAAATTTTTGTATTCATCTCGAAAGATATCAGATAGTCTCTCGAGGCATAATAGCCTCCAGAGCCGAGAGTGCCAAAGTGAAATAGCGGGGGCTTCCGTCTTCTTCCAGGCGGCCGCTATCGCTATTTTAGCCGCTCCAATGCCTGTCCACATAATGGCCTTATCTGATTTAGTTTGATGTTCCAGAGAAGGGCTGCGAAGACCCAGCAGTGTCTCTGCCATCGTAGTCGGGATGGGGTAACCCAGCATATCTTTAATGTGAGCAAGGATTTCTTCCCAAAAGGGACGTATTGTAGGGCAGTCCCACCAAATGTGGCGAAAGTCTCCCACCAGCCCGCATCCCCGCCAGCAGAGATCCGACGTGTTGGGGAAGATTCGCCTAAGTTTCGAGGGGTATAAGTACCAGTCCATCATGATTTTAAGATGAGCCTCCCGTAGCTCCACGGAATGATTACATTTTGTAATGTCCGACCATAATCCCTCCCATTCTTGGACAGAAATGTCGCGTTGGAGGAGCCCCTCCCACATGTGTATATATCTAGGCCGCGGTGTGTGCATAGTAGTAAGCAAATACTTGTAGAGGAAGGAAATTACCCCTTTCATGGAGGTGGTGTTCTGTATATATGTTTCAAATTTTGTGAGAGGTCGGGTGGCTGCGTCCCGAATCTGAGGCGAAGTGGCCCAGTGTTTGAGTTGAAGGTAGTGAAAGTGTTCAGTCGGATCCAGCCCGTACTCCCGTCTGCAGTTCTCAAAGGTAAGGATGTCAGAGTTATGAAAGAGGTGCGTCAGTGCTAAGCATCCCCCTCCTTCCAGGCATCGAAAGGTCCCTCCCGAATAGCTGGTGGGAAATCTGGATTAAAATGTAGTGTAGTATAGGGCGAAGGGAAAGTGGTCCATTGGTCATTCGTGGAGAGGGTATCCCATACTTTCAGTGTGGTGCGTGTGGGAGTGCTCAGGTACGCATTCTTTGGTCTGTCCCCTCTGGGACGCCAGATGAGGTCCCAGATAGACCGACCCGCGATGGAGCGGTCCATATGGAGCCAATGCTTCTCTGACTCGCGTTTAGCCCATTCTGTCACCACTCGTAGTTGTGCAGCTTTATAGTAGAGGCCAAAATCTGGTAGCCCTACCCCTCCGGCTGTTCGTAATCGCCGAAGTATCGAGTAAGAAAAACGCGCCCGGCCCCCCTGCCAAATAAAGCGTATGATCAGAGATTTAAGTTTAGGGAGGAATTCCTTATCAAGTTCTATGGGTAAAGCCTGGAATAGGTAGAGGAGCTTAGGAAGAATGGTCATTTTGACCGCGTGAACTCGGCCGAGCCAGGAGATAAAAAGAGGCTTCCATCTGGTGAGGTCCGCTCAGAGCTTGCTGAGGGCGGGCGGAAAGTTAGCTTTATACAGCTCCTCCACTCTAGGCGTCAAGTGAATCCCCAGATACTGGAGAGAGTGCGACGTCCATTGGAGCAGGGTATGCTGGCGCAGTCCCTCTACCTCGTTCACTGGGAGAGTCAGATTAAGGATGTACGATTTGTCTAGATTGACTTTGAATCCCGCGACTGCCTCGAATCTCTCCAGCTCAGTCTGAAGTGTAAGGAGAGAGCTGGCTGGCTCAGTAAGGGATAGAAGTATATCGTCCGCAAAAAGCGAGATTTTATGGCTCTCACCACTAAAGGGGATACCCTTGATATCCGGTGCTTGCCGTATGGCCATCGCTAACGGTTCAATACTGAGAGCAAATAGTAAAGGGGAGAGCGGGCAACCCTGACGCGTTCCCCTGGTGTGGGAGAAGGGGGCAGAAACTATCCCATTCACCTGCACTCTAGAGCTCGGCTGTGCATAGTTGGCTCGCAGCATAGTAAGAAAGCCATCCGCAAAGCCAAAGTGTGTAAGTGTTTTAAAAAGAAAGGACCAATCCACCCTGTCAAAAGCCTTCTCGGCGTCCAGACCTACAAGCACCGCCGGAATCTTTCGTTTGGTAACCTTCTCTATCAAATGCACTATGCGTCTGGTGTTGTCATGGGTCTGGCGGCCTTTAATAAATCCGGATTGATCAGGGTGGATTAGGTCCGGCATGAGATCATTCAACCGAGCAGCTATGATGGCCGAGTAGATCTTCGCGTCGAGGTTTAAGAGAGCGATGGGGCGATATGAGGAGCATAGGTGCGGATTCTTCCCAGGCTTGGGGATGACCGAGACTATTGCCTCGCTCATCGAGGGGGGCTATGCCTTCCGTGGCCATTTTGTTAAAGAGGCGTGTGAGATGGGGTATAATGTCCGGGGCAAACGTTTTGTAGAAGTACGCCGTATAGCCATCGGGCCCAGGGGCTTTATGAAGTTTAAGGGATTTTATGGCGTAGCTCACCTCTTCTGAGGTGATGGGCTCTGTTAAAATGGCATTCTGTTCAGGGGAGACACGGGGGAGCCGCAGCGGTTGCAGGTAGCTGTCTTGTAGGTCAGTGTCTCTTGAGTCCCCCATATACAACGTCCGATAGAAGGTCCCAAAGGCAACGGCTTTCTCAGAATCTGTATGAGTCAGCTGTCCCTTCTCGCCGACAATCCCCCTATGTATTCCCGCTCACGTTTCTCCTTTAATTGTCTGGCCAAGTGTTTGCCTATCTTGTTACCCTGGGAATAGGATGTTTGACGTAATTTTAGGAGGGTAAACTCTGCTCTGTTATCATAGATAGCTCTAAGTTTCCCTCGAAGTGCGGTGAGAGTGCGTAGGGATTCCCTAGAGGAGTTGGCTTTGTGCTGCCTTTCAGCTTTCTCTAATTCAAATTCCAAATCCACCCGCTCTTTGGCACGTTGTTTGTTCAGGGTGGAGTTGTAAGCAATGCAGTTCCCCCTAAAAACCGCCTTAAAGGCATCCCAGTTATTAAAGACAGTAGTATCTTCAGGTGCATTTAAGATAAAAAAGTCAGAGATAGTTTCGCGAAGTGCAGTGCAAGATGCTCTGTCCCTGGTGAGTGAAGCCGGGAAATACCATTTGGGGGTAGTGGGTGCAATATGCTTCCAGGACAGACAGATCGAGATCATGCAGTGATCCGATATGGAGAGGGGAAAGATCTTGACCGCCCGTAAGGCCCCCATCAGATTCTGGCTGATGAGAATATAATCAAGTCTGGAGTAGGTGCGATGTACATGGGAATAGAAAGTATAATCGCGTGTCTGGGGGTAAAGGGTGCGCCAGGCGTCTAAAAATCCCATGTCCTGAAGCTGTTGTTTAGCGTCTGCAGAGAAAGAGTTAAGTTCTGCTCTACGTGAGTGGGTGCTGTCTATATCTGCCTGCCAGGTCAGATTGAAATCACCCAAAATGATCGTCTTCCCTTCTGCAAAGTCTCGTATTTTCCCCAGGGTCGTGTTCAAAAAGTGTGACTGCCCCGTGTTGGGGGCGTATGTTGCGATAAAAGTGCATAGTACCCCCTGTAGAGTGCCCTTGACCATAACTAGTCTACCGTCCTTATCTGTCGAAACATCCCTAGGCTGGAATTTCGTGGAGCCGTGAAAGAGAAGGGCAACCCCCCGATGTTTTGTAAGTGCGGAGGATCGATAAATCAGTGGATAATGTCGATGGCGAAGTCTGGAGTCCTCTGCCCTGGAGAGGTGGGTCTCCTGGAGGGCTACTACATCAAGGTGATGATCTGTAAGATATTTCCAGATCTTCTGCCCCTTTTGGGGGGAATTAAGACCCTTCACATTCCATGAGCCTATGGAGAGTACCATTTAACCGGTGTGTGTTCACCTCCCCTCTCTCTAGACCTGCGGAGCATACCTGGGGAGTCGGCCATTCCAGTCAGGTATGGCGTTTTTCTCCTATAAAGTGGTTGCGAGATAAGGATTCTGATTAGAGCATATGCCTGCACAACACAATTAAAAAGCCGCCACCATCGCCAAATCCCACCCCCGCCCACCCACAAAAATAAAAGAAAAACCAACATTACCAACAACAGTTGAGGACACCAATGACCGTGTCCCGTCCAGAGATCAAGTGTCTCCGGTGTGTATGTTGGGGGGACAGAAGGACCGAGGTCCCCGTCCGCGCCCGTCCTGAATCATTCGTACGTTATCTTACTTTTGGCGCAGTCTGTATAGCCTGTCAAGACGAGACCAAAGCAGCTCAGCCCCAGCGTCAATTAGGAACCAGCCGAGCCTGAAATTGTCATTAAATCAGATCCATGAGACTTGTCGAGTTCTGAGGCGAGGCCTCCTTGGGTGATAAGCGTTAGGTGGCCTTGTTTGCAGAAAGTGTCCGCCAGAGAGAGCTGCCAGTAGCCAAATAGTTAGCACACCATAAAAGAGAGATCCGTGTGCTCAGCCATAGCAGTTCGGCGGGAGTGCTGACACCTGTAAGCACGAAGTATACCTGACACCAGCGTGGCCTGGTATGAGCACCGCCACTGTGACAGTTAACAATAGAGTGAGTTAAGTTCGTCAGCCCTCATTTACGGCTCCTCCTGGAGCCAGCCGACCATTGATATCTTGAAGGGCCACTCCTTGGCGGGTCTGGCGTCTTGCCACGAGCGGAGTCATGGTCGTCAGAGGGAAGACCTAGGAGATCTAATCCCTCCCGCAGTTCCGAGATGTGTCTCTGTTTGTTGTTGTATTCGAAGGCTAATCCGAATGGATACATCCATCTGTATCGGATGTGATCGTCACGAAGTTTCGACGTAATGGGCCTAAATAATTGCCTCCTAGCCAGAGTGGCCGGCGCCAGGTCTTGATAAACGGAGCAGGAATGATCTTGAAAGGAGACAGTTCCCTTTTTCCTGGCAGCTATCAGGACTGCTTCCTTAACTTTGTAGGAGTGGAATTTAGCCAACACGTCCCGTGGCCGCTTCCGTTCTCCCGTCGGCTGACCTCCGACGCGGTGCGCTCTTTCCAATTTGATCTTGAAGGTCTGGGGGCCGAGGACGTCCGCGAACAGCCCCTCCAGGAAGGCCTCCAGATCTGACCCTTCTGCCCCCTCCTCCAGGTCTCGGATTCGCAGGTTCTCCCTTCGAGCCCTATTCTCGAGATCCTCGGCCTTTAGTTGCGTCTGGTGCAGTTGGTCCTCAAGGATACAGATGGCCTCCCGCATGGTGGTAGCGTGTGTTTTGATATCCTGAGATTGCGCCTCTAGGTCCAGCACTCTCGTGCCCACCGAGTCTACATCTTGTTGAAGGGAGGTGAGTCGTCCGGTGAGATCAGATTTCAGTTGGTCGATCGAAGCCCGGAGGTCTTGACCCAGTTCGTTCCTAAGCTCCGTCTTAAATTCCCGTAGCGTAGCCAGGAGATCGTCCTTAGTGAGGGCCATGTCGCCTGTACCTTCGTCCCTTCCAGTTGGAAGGCGTGTGTCCGTTGGCGCAAAGAAGTCAGAGACCCTGGTTGTTGCCTTACTCGTTGGCTTCTTTGGCGGCATAGAGGCCGGTCCAGGTGGACCCCCGTGCTGTGGTGGTCGGACTGAGGAAGTGCGGCGGCAGGTGGCGCGGAGGTCCCCGCGCCAGGGGCTAGGTGCTGATGCTGAGTGTCCGTTTAGGTCCTGCTCAGTAGTGGATGGATGGCGCCGCCACCAGCCCGGCCATGGCTTGTAAGTTGAGCACTTGAGAGATATCCCATTCTGTGCCAGTCACCTTTGCGTATGGGGTATAGTCTCAGCAGCCAGTAGAGGCTGACCAAAAAGAGGGGTGAACAAGATTCTCGATGGGGTATTGCGCCCAGTTCTCGTGTGGGAGACCCTCCAGCACCAGGAGGACACCCGGCGGCCAACCACTTCACCACCACATATCTCAATGCCCCCAGATGCTCAAGGACACTCCGTCGCCACTCAGGGGGCACTGCAGTCGAGATGATCATGGGGCCCAGTATCTGGGGGCTCCTGCAATCGTTCGAGAGGAAGCCCGGGGAGTAGTCCTCACTCGGCAGGGTGTCTTGATGTCGCCGCAGTTTGGACGCAAACGCAGAGAAAAGGCCTCCCTCGCAGAACGCTGTCAGTGCGCGGCCGCCATCTTAGGGTCAGGCATGGCGTGGGGCTCAAGCCGCGAGCGAAATCGTCAGCCCCCAGGTAGCAGGTAGGGGATGCCTCTGTCTCTATCCCTGCCGACAGGGATCTGGGAGTGCTCCGGTCGCCCTATACATCGTCCACATACCTAGCGGGTGTCACATCTCAGCCCAGTCGGTCGGAGCCTCCCAGGTCGGCTCCGTCAGCGGCAGCGTGACTCCTCCAAAGCGCCCCAATGCACCGCAGGCTCCCGTCTCCTTCAGTAGCGCCAGCGCCGGTCACCGCATCCGCTCGGCACTCGGTGGACAGAGTGCCGAGATTCCGTGCTTCTCACAGGGTGGCGGGCGCCATTTTGTCACGCTCCGGGCCTTCTCTGTCGGGGCTCCGTGTCAGGTCGCCGTGCAAAATGGGAAGCCTGTCAGGGCTGCATTACATGCTCCCCATGTTCCGAAATCCAACAGCGGTGCTTGTGGCGCTTTTCCCCCTGAGTAAGCGCCGATTACAGCTCAGGACTAAAGCGCGGACCGGGAGCCGAGACGAGCTACGTCCGTCCGGCCATCTTGCCCGGCCACGCCCATACCGCTTTTGATGCCCTGAAATCTGCCATGTGCACGGCGCCTGTGCTCAAGGCACCACACTTCTCCCAAGAATTTGTTGTGCATGCAGATGCTTCAGAGCATGGTGTGGGAGCAGTATTCTCACAGATGAACGACGAGTGCTTGGACCAACCCGTAGCTTTCACCAGTAGGAGGCTACTTCCCAGCAAACAGAGGTGGAGTGCAATTGAAAGAGAAGCTTTTGCTGTGGTCTGGGCGCTGAAGAAGCTAAGACCCTAATTGTTTGGGACTCACATCCGGGTTCAGACAGACCACAGGCCCCTCAGATGGTTGATGCATATGAGGGGTGAGAACCCAAAACTGTTGAGGTGGTCCATCTCCCTACAGGGAATGGACTTTATGGTGGAACACCGCCCTGGTACAGAAAACGCCAATGCTCATGGTCTGTCCAGATTTTTCTGCCTAGTGATGAGAACTCCCAGGAGGGTGGGTAGTTCTCCCCACTTTTCAGCTGGAGGGGACACGTGTTAGACTTGGCATCTTTGGCGTGGTTTCCCCTGACTTTTCGCCTCTACCTCCTGTATTTTTGATGCTGTGCTGGATTTCATTTTTGCTGGCTTAGATGCTTAGGGCACTTTACCACTGCCGATCAGTGTCAAAGTGCAAGTGCTCCCTGTGTAAATTGATATTACAATTGGTTCTCCCTAATTGGCATATTTGATTTACTGGTAAGTCCCTAGTAATATGCACTGAGTGTGCCAGGGCCTGTAAATCAAATGCTGCTAGTGGGCCTGCAGTGCAGGGCCACCCACTGAGTAGCCCTGAAAAGGTATCTCAGACGTGCCACTACAGTGTCTGTGCACAGTTTTAAACTGCCTTGTCGACCTGGCAAGTGCACCCACTTGCCAGGCCCTAACGTTCCCTTTTCTTACATGTAACACACCCCTCAGGTAGGCCCATGGTACCCCCATTGGCAGGGTGCGGTGTATGTGAAAGGTAGGAAATGTACTGGTGTGTGTGACATGTCCTGATAGTGAAATACTGCCAATTTCGTTTTTCACTATTGAAAGGCTATCTGTCCCATAGGATAGCATGGGAGATGCTTTGTAACATCTTACAATTATAACTTCCCATTGGGACAAGATAGAGAAATGAAGTTTAGGCTCTCTGAACTCAGAATTTAATAAGACATCTTTTAGTAAAGATGGTTTTTAAATTGTGTGTTTGAAAAAGCCACTTTTAGAAAGTAGGCATTTTCTTGTTTAACCATTCTGTGTGGCTCTGCCTGTTTGTGGATTGACTGTCTTCTTTTGGAGTGACAGTGGCTGGGGATGTGCATTCACTGTGGACAGCCACTAGGGGTGGGGGTGGGGGGGTTGAGATGTGCCTGGCCCTTCCTGGATGACTCAGAGCTGATCTTAATAGACCTTAGCTGTCTTTAGAGTAGTGAGGGGAGTTTTCCTTGCACCTAAATAGTGCCTGTCTCCCTTGCACAATGCTGTCTCTATCCCCTGTGGTCATTCTGCACCAGTGAGGACAGAACTGGTTTGTACTGGGCTCAGAGACCCTTGCACCAAGAAGAACAAAGACATTATGGGGTATAAGTAGTGGACCTTAAACCCCAGAACTTTATATCACTTCTGGACTCAAGATGAACCTTTGCCAAGGAGAAGAGCTGGAGAGCTGTGAGGAGGAGTACTGCCCTTTTGCTGTGTGCTGTGTGAGATTGGCCTGCAGTTGCTGCTCCTGCCAAGGAAGGAGCAAAGACTGGAACTTTGCTGAGAAACATGCTTGAAGAAGAATCTCCAAGGGCCTGTGTGTGCTGGCCTACTGATCTGAAGTATCAGGGACACAAAGACTTCACCCCCCAGCTCCCCTGGACTCTATTGCTGAGAGTTCTGACCAGCCAGGAGGTGCCTGTTCCAGTTTTGGGCCCTGGCGGTTGTTTCTGCTGTTGGGAGCTAGAAGAAACCTAAGAGAAACAATAAAAGCAATCCTTGATGCCATCAGCGACACAGCAGTGACACCGCGACCTGCACCGAGGCCAGGGTCACCGCTCATGAAGTGCACGACGCACCGCCCAGCCTGCACTGCAGCTCCGACACCCTTCAACACCTGCCGACGCCTACAGTTATCCTCATTCCTGATGCCAGCGCTCGCACCGACTCTGTCATCACCAGCGCCTGCATCCTGTTATCGCAGCGCCTATAACCGCCGAGGGTGACTCTGCGAACTTGCCGACTTTGCATCGCCTCACCGGAATCGACGCCTCACCGCCGACTCAACCGACTTTCCTTGTCCTGGATTCGACACGTCGCCTCCTCGCGGACACGATGTCTCGCCTCCCCCGTGGTAGCTAGGGAGCCGGCCTCAACCTCAGCACAGACGCCTCACCTCCACGACACCGTACATTGTCATAGACTTAGTTTCCAAAGGTACTATTTGTTTGGGGGACCGTGTGACTTCGTGCCCGACACCGTGCACCTCGTGGTCGGCGCCGTACTTTGGATTTATTGCTGTCACAACGTCGTAATAGCCCCAGGTGGAGCTATTTGTTTTCTACAAGCTTTATTTTGGAAATAATTGTTTTGAACTGCTATTTTACTCCATGTATGCTGGCTTTTTGTTGTTTTGATCTTGTTGAGTTTAGATAAAGATACTTTATTTTTCTAAACTGGTGTGGTGTCCATTTGTGGTGTTATCACTGTGTTAACTGTGTGTTTGGAGTACAAATACTTTACACATTGCCTTTGGGATATGCCTGTCTGCTTTTGCCAAGCTACCAAGGCCGTAAGCAGGGGTTATCTAAAGTGTGAATCCCCCCTTACCCTGACTAGAAACAAGGGTTCCCTACTTGGACAAAGGTGCATATCTCTGCCAATTAGAGACCCCCAGTTCTAACACTCATGCATAGGGAAATTAAGCAATGTTTTCTGCATATTGATTACTTGCTGAGTGCTGACCTCTGATAATTCTTCTGTGTATGCTTTCCTTTATACACTCCCATATGTTAATTTCCTTCAGTTCGGCATCTTCAATCATTTAATGATATTGCTGACTTCCAGGCTCTTCCTCCCACTTCAACCTAGGGCCGCATCGGTGTTGTAGATCCCAAGGACAATACCTCACCTTTAGTTTTCAGATGAGGCCATCCTTTCAAAACGAAGACAAGCCAGGCGGACTTTGAAGTTGGGCCCTCCGGTCTCCATGTCTTCAAACGCTGAGTGCGCTCCGCAGGAGATTTGTATCTCCCTCCAGCTTCGTAAGTATTTACATACGCCGGGCGCTGCCGCTTACTCCAATATTCTTTGTAAAGTGGTCAATGAGCGGCGCGCTCTAGCTGCTGGTGCGGCGCGCTCTAGCTGCTGGTGCGGCGTTAGGGGTAAAGACCACACCCCCCCAGAATTGTAGATGCACAAAGAAGATAACGCTGCACTCCCAGAAGTACCATTTGACTAGTCTGTTATTTCAGGGTAAGTGTATAGTTTTCATAAATGTTCTCTACCCTTGCTTTACTCGTGCTTGCGCTAGTCGTCTGTTTCTCCAGTCTTGTTCTGGCTGCAGTGCTGGTTTCTAGAATCAGCAATCTTCAGCTTCTTCTCATTGGGCAGGTTTTCTGCCTCTGGCTGTTCCTCCTGCAGCTTGTGACTGTCATAACAACCAGCATTTTTTTAGTACTCATGCATAGTATAGTGCAGAAATTAAGTAGATACTGGAGCTCATCGACCTTATCTCAGTACCTCCAGTTAAGGTGTATAGTGACTAAGCAGCGCCCAGTCCTTGACAGTAGCACATGATTACCACCTGCTTCTTCTTGGTGGTAATTTGCACACTCGGAATGCTTATTTTACGAATACTTGCTTATTGTAAATTGCTTCATACATCTAATTAGTAATTAACTATTGGAGAACTATTTGAGGTTCACAATTTGGAATACCATTCACTGTGCAAAATTACAGAATTAATCCAAATGTAAACTTTACTACATTTCAAAAGTAACATTTTGTGTTCAGAAACCATGCTGAGACTGTTTTACAAATCACAGATCTTAAGTTCATCAGGCCCTCTTTTCTTAAAAGGTTTCATTTTATGCATGGACCTGTAGGCATCCTCTGTATCACTAATAAAAAAGCAGAAAATGGGCCCATAGAGAGGAAGGGGATTCCCACAAATGCACTAGTACAGAAGCTACTAGTTTACATGCACTAGGCACTCGCAAATTGTATTTCTAACAGTTTGGTGTATTACAAGTTAATAATGGAACAGAGAATAGTGGACAGTGGTAGTGTTATGAGAAAGGAAGAATAATATATGTACCATAACTGCTTACCAGGGGCGGCTCCTCCGCTATGGTGGAGGATCGTCGCCCCCCGCTGAGTGCCAGGCAGCAGACAGAAACGGGAAAAATAAAATGATATTAAAACCATTTTATTAATATTTTATTTTCCTTTCTGCTGCAGGCAGCCAAGTCTGGGCAGGGCCATGAAGTGTGCAGGGGGAGGGGTAGTGCACACTGTAAAGTGTGCATGACGGTTTGGCCGGCTGTCTAATACAGTCCAAACCGCCATGCTCACTTTGATCTCTCTCCACCCGAGCAGTGTTGTACACCTGGGTGGAGTAGAGGCATAGGCTCCTAGGACCTGAGCAAGCGTTAAACAAGCCCGCTCAGGCCAATCACAGCGCTGCTCTCATGAGAGCAGCATCTTGATCGGCATCTAGGAGCCTACGCAGTGTGCAGGGACCCCGAGCAGAAGAATCCCAAGATGGTGGCCGGCAGCTCAGCAGCAGGTAAGTGTTTTGTTTTAATTTATTATATTCCCCCTACTCCTCCCCACCCCACCACTTGTTAAGAAAGGGAGCCGCTACAGCTGCTTACTTTGAGTCACATTCTGAACTGAATTGCTTCCTCAGGTTTTCATGACTCTTGTTCTTTATCACTGCTTAGTGTGGCATGTGCCCTTCATAGAGTTAGAATGGTAGGCAGGGAACACTCCAGCTCGGAATGTGTAGGCTCACACATTTGAGTTGTAGGCAGAGAGCTGGAGCTGACAGACCGCTGGTGGATGGGGTCTCTGGAGTGTACAAATTAATAAAGGATCCATCTTCATCTACAACTGAAGTTATTGTACTTATTCACATTGGCGACGAGCGGAAACTAATCTGACTCACAGATCCCAACATCGAGTTACTGTACTGGTAGATGCAAGTGTTTGCACACTTCTGCGCAGGAAGTGAATTTCCTGATAAGAATCACAGGAGGCAAGCAGTCAGACTAGCTAACGATCGGCCTTTCATCTTTGTAATGGTGTTGGTGAGCACTCTACCCTGGGTGACTGAACATTTTGTCTCAGCGAAGTACAACTTAATAAAGGATCTATCTTCATCTACAACTGGAATTATTGTACTTCTTCAAACTTAGTCACCCTTTCTAGTCACCGTCCTTCACTGCGGACAGGGGTACTAACATCAGGAAAAGGGCACTTGTCGTTCCACTTTCGAGAAAAAAAACATCTGCTGACCCCAGGTCTTTACCCAACTTTTGTCCTATCTCCATCCTGCCATTTTCAGTCAGAATTTTGAAGCGCATTGTCAATCAACAGCTATCCCAGAGGTGAATCGCAATATCTGAAAGAAACAGTTAGTTATAGATTCCTTACCTTAGAATTACCCCCAGGCGTCAGACTGGATCCGAAAGGTTTTTCGACAGCAGTACCCCTGCGCGTCGGAAGGTGGCGTCGGTCGACTCTGCGTTCGTCGTCGACGTCGTGGTCGCCGGGATGACGTCGCGGTAGCTACATAGACGCCGCTCTCGCGCGATGACGTCAGTTCTTTCTTTTTCCGCTCCAGCATGCGCAGATCCGGAGAGAGCGGTACCCCCAGTCACTTTTTGACTGACTTTTTTGTTGACTTTTGTCGACACCGTTTATTGAGTATGACTCCTGGTGCACGAGGGATGCCTGGCTTCAAGGCTTGCGATTCCTGTAGCCGACTGTTGTCGGTGACGGATCCGCACCGCGTGTGCCTCTTCTGCCTGGAGCGCGACCAAGACCCCAAGTCGTGCTCCGACTGCCGGACCATGAACCCGAAGTCTTTGCGGGAACGGTCCCGAAAGCTCGTCGAGGCCCGGCAGTCAGCTCCGCGCCGTTCAAGGTCCCGGTCGCGTAGGAGGTCGAGGGACCGGTCGCGGAGCCACCACCATTCTTCGTCCAAGTCTTCGCACTCGGGTCATGTAAGTCGAAGCACAAGAAGAAGTCGAAGAAGCACCGTCGTTCTTCGACTTCTCCCCGTCCATCAGTCGACGCGACAAGGGATGCGGGTGGTGCCCCTCCCGCGGCTCCGCGTGCAGAGCCCAAAGGGTCGGCTCTGGGTTTCCCCCCTTCCCGGGACCGGGAGCGACCCCGGCCCAGCTTCGTCAGTTTTACGAAGCGATGCACGCCATCTTTGGGCAGCCCGACTCCGCCGGCGCGCCTTCGGGCCCCGCGGACTCAGCTGGGGGCCCTGGGCCTTCAACGCCGGCGGCTTCGGCCTCGGCACCACAGGGCCCCCTTGGATTCAGGCCTGGATCCAGATCGGCGCCAGTCGACCTTGTTACGCCTCCCCCGGCGCCGATTCCACCGGCACCACGTCCGCAGCCGGCGTTGGCTGTGTCCCCAGCCGACGTCGACCTACAACTCGAGGTAGACACGGAGCCGGACCTGCGTCGACTGATGCCGGATCCGGTGCCGACGGGTACTTTTGTGCCCCTGTTCTACCTGGCTCTTTGAGACCAGATTGGCAGCCAGAGGAGGGTGAGGAGGACTGGGAGGGGTCTGGGGACCCTTTAACCGACCAGTTGGTTTATGAACAGGACTGGAGAGAGGAACTGGGGGAAGCCAGTGGTCTGGATACCTCACCAGACCTTGGCATGTTGTCTCCTCCTACCGTGGCTACGGAGGAGGGAGCGTCATGCGCAGTGGTGTTGCGTAGGGCGGCCGAGGCTCTCCACCTCGAGCTACCTACGGTGGCAGTCAGGACTAACCTCCTGACAGAGGTGCTTCAACTGGCGCCGAGCTCTTCGGAGCCTTTGCTGCCGTTTAATGAAGCCCTGACGGACATCCTTTTGGGCACCTGCTCCAGGCCCAACACAGGGGCTCCTGTGGACAGGATGATTGCTCGACGCCACCCCCCGGCCCCGGGCAACCCCACTTTCCTCTCCCAACACCCCACCCCTGAGAGCTTGGTGGTCCAAGCCTCCACCTCCAAGGGCGCATTCCCTACCGCTCCACCAGACAGGGAATCCAAAAAGCTGGATCATCTTGTGAAGAAGATGTTTTCTTCCTCCAGCTTGGGACTGCAGTCGGTAAACACTGCATGTCTGTTGGGCCGTTACACCCACTCCGTGTGGGACACGGTTGCGCAAGTGCTGCCTCAGTGCCCGGAGGAGGCCCGGGCCGTACTCTCTCGGGCGGTTGCCGAAGGGAGAGACGCGCGAAGTTTACCATCCGCTGTGGGCTATATACCGCAGACTCACTAGGCAGGACGATTTCCACGTCAGTAGCCCTTCGACTCCACGCCTGGTTGAGGTCGACTGGTTTTTCAGGGGATGTCCAATCCACCCTTATGGACATGCCCTTTGATGGCCGTCGCCTTTTCGGCGACAAAGCAGACAACGCGCTGGAGCGCTTTAAGGACTCTCGGGCTATGGCCAGGTCCTTGGGCCTCTCCACCACCCGCCCTGCGCAGTCTGCCTCTTTCGTGGCTACGGAAGGGGTGCCCCACCACGTCCCGCCCAGAGCCACAGGCCGGCGCAAGCTATTCGGCCTCTGCGCGGCCGGGAACGTGGGAACCAGCGCCGTGATTCTGGGGGCCAGCGGGTGGGACAGTCCACCACAGCCCCCTCTGCAGCAGCCTCCAAACCCCCTAGTCCGACCTTTCAGGGCCACCAAACGCCAGTGGGCGGCAGGATTCGCCATCACCTCCCCCACTGGCGCACCATCACGTCGGACAGGTGGGTTTTGCAGATAGTCCGAAGGGGCTACTCCCTCCCCTTCAAGACTACCCCTCCATCCATGCCACCTCAGTACCATCGCATGTTGGAGTATCATCTGGCCCTTCTCCAACAGGAAGTTTCGGCACTCTTGGCCAAGGGAGCCATCGAGCGCGTCCCTGTCCCAGAAGTTGGTCGTGGTTGCTATTCCCACTACTTTCTGGTGCCCAAGAAGGACAAAGGCCTGCGTCTTATCTTGGATCTGAGGAATGTCAACCGCTTCCTCCGGAAGGAGAAGTTCAAAATGTTGACGCTCGCTCAGGTCTTGTCTGCCCTCGACCCTGGAGACTGGATGGTAGCATTGGACTTGCAGGATTCTTACTTTCACATCCCCGTCCTGCCGGCCCACCGGCGTTACCTGCGGTTCACGGTAGGCCACGAGCACTTTCAGTTTACCGTGCTCCCCTTTGGCCTTACCAGCACCCCTTGGGTGTTCACGAAAGTGATGGCGGTGGTCGCAGCTCATCTGCGCAGATCAGGGGTTCTAGTCTTCCCCTATCTCGACGACTGGCTGTTGAAGGCGGGCTCGCCCCAGGTTGTCGTCTCCCACCTCCAGACTACGGCCGACCTCCATTCGCTGGGGTTCTCCATCAACGTGTCGAAGTCACACCTGACCCCCTCTCAGAAGCTCCTCTTCATTGGAGCGGTTCTGGACACGATGTTTCGGGTTTATCCTCCCGAACAGCGAGTCCGGGATATTCGGGCTATGATTCCGATCTTTCAGCCTCTATCCCGGGTTTCGGTCAGGATGACCCTCATGCTGCTGGGTCTGATGGCCTCCTGCATCCTGCTGGTGGACCATACCAGATGGCATATGCGGGCTCTGCAGTGGGGCCTGAAGTTCGAGTGGGCACAACATCAGGGGAATCTGTCCGATAGCGTCCAGATCTCGGAGGGCACTGCGCACCAATTGCAGTGGTGGCTAACAAACCAGGATTGGGTCAACGGCAGATCCCTCTCCCTTCCCCAACCAGACTTCACAGTGGTGACCGATGCATCACTTCTGGGATGGGGCGGCCACATGGGGGAGGCGGAGATCAGAGGCCTCTGGTCTCCGGCGGAGTCCGAGCTTCACATCAACCTTCTGGAGCTTCGGGTGATTCGTCTTGCACTAAAAGCATTCCTTCCCTCTGTCCAGGGAAGAGTAGTGCAGGTGTTCACAGACAACACCACCGCCATGTGGTACTGCAACAAACAGGGCGGGGTGGGGTCGTGGACCCTATGTCAAGAGGCCCTTCGTCTCTGGACATGGCTGGAACATCAGGGCATATCCCTGGTGGTTCAACACCTGGCAGGTTCCCTGAACGCCAGGGCGTACGAACTCAGCCGCAGGTGCATGATGGATCACGAATGGCGTCTTCACTCGGAGGTGGTGCAAGGTCTCTTTCAGCAGTGGGGAGAGCCTTGGTTAGATCTATTCGCCACCAAAGAGAACGCGCAATGTCAGCAGTTCTGCGTGTTGGAATTTCCAAGGCGGCACTTGCTAGGCGACGCTTTTCGTCGCGAGTGGAGTTGCGGTTTCTATACTCCTTTCCGCCTATACCTCTTCTGCCCATAGTGCTGAAGAAGATCAAGCGCGACCGGGCCCAAGTCATTCTTGTGGCTCCGGATTGGGCACGAAGAGTCTGGTATCCCGAGCTGCTCAACATGGCCATCGATCCTCCGATCAGACGGCTTCTTCGGGAGGATCTTCTGTCGCAGCAGCAGGGGACGGTCCTCCACCCGAACCTGTGCAGCCTCCACCTCCTTGCGTGGAGATTGAGCGGCGGCAGTTGACGTCGTTTGACCTGCCTCCCGAAGTCTGCTATGTTATCTTGGCAGCCAGGCGTCCCTCCACTAAGACGGTATACGCCTGCAGATGGAACAAATTTGTGGCATGGTGCACAGCAAAGCCTGTGGATCCCCTTTCCGCCCCCCTTTCTCTGGTTCTCTTGTTCCTCCTTTCTTTGGCCCAGCAGGGCTCTGCTCTGGGCACTCTAATGGGCTACCTCTCGGCTATTTCAGCCTTCCTCAGGCTTCCTGATCAGCCTTCTCTTTTCAAGTCCCTTGTTGTAAATAGATTCCTTAAGGGCATTACTCATCTTTTTCCTCCTGTTCCCATCATAATGCCTCAGTAGGACTTAAACTTGGTACTTACCTACCTTATGTGTGCTCCCTTTGAGCCGTTACATAACTGTCCTCTCAGACTTCTCACTTTGAAAACTGCACGCAGGGTGAGTGAGCTACAAGCTCTTTCTTCCAACCCTCCCTTTCTGGCTGTCCATCCGGACAAGGTCGTCCTTGGACCTAGACCTTCCTTTCTTCCCAAGGTGGTTACTTCTTTCCACATGGGCCAAACCATCACTTTGCCCACCTTCTTTCCGCCTCCCCATCCTTCACAAGAGGAAGAGAGGCTCCACCGTCTGGATCCAAAACGTGCGCTTTCCTTCTACCTGGATCGTACCAAACAATTCCGGGTGGACGACCAGCTCTTTGTTGGTTACATGGGCGCTAAGAAAGGTCGGGCCGTGCACAAACAGACCATCTCCAGGTGGGTCGTTCTGTGCATCAAAGCTTGCTATTCTTTGGCAAAGAAGGAGCCTCCAGTGGGACTGCGCGCCCATTCCACCAGGGCGACAGCAGCCACCACTGCTTTGGGACGAGGAGTCCCCCTTAATGACATCTGTCAGGCAGCTACATGAGCATCACTGCACATGTTCACCAAACACTACTGCAGGAGAGACGGCTTCTTTGTCCGTTCTGTTCTCCAGGACTTTCTGGTGTGAACTTACTTCGCAGACCCACCTCCGGGGTTGGTATTGCTGGGGTATCTATTCGAAGGTAAGGAATCTATAACTAACTGTTTCTTTCAGATGAACAAGTTACTTACCTTCGGTAACAATATATCTGTAAGAAACATAGGTTAGTTATAGATTCCTTACCACCCCACCCATCCTCCCCATTCTGCGAACTGACTTCTAGGGTTAAGGACTTCCTTTCAGGGCCCTAGTTTTGTGCACCAGTGGTCAGTGTCTTGCATGGCTCTGCGCTTCTGGCGTGGAAAGTCGTGTACAGAACTGACGTCAGCGTGCGAGGGCGGCGTCTATGTAGCTACCGCGATGTCATCCCAGCGACCACGACGCCGACGACGAACGCAGAGTCGACCGACGCCACCTTCCGACGCGCAGGGGTACTGCTGACGAAAAACTTTCCGGATCCAGTCTGACGCCTGGGGGTAATTCTAAGGTAAGGAATCTATAACTAACCTATGTTTCTTACAGCTATATCATTACTGAAGGTATGTAACTTGTTCTTCAGGCGTGGTTTCGGAACCGAAACAGTCTTAGTCTATTCAACCAATGAAATACATGACATACACATACATATTATGTTTAACAGGGCAGAAGTAGCCGTCCTGATATTAGACCTGTTGGCAGCTTTTAGAAATGGTCTCCCACTCCATTCCTTTAGCTGGTGTGTTAAACATCAGTATCAAGGATCAGCACTTCAGTGTTTTTTCTCAAGGACTGTTCACAGGCAGATTCATTCCCACCATTAATTAGTTTCAGGGTCTCACCCGCGGCATTCCCCAACTTCTTCACATTTATGTGGCCCCCCTGGTCTCGCTTATCTGGTCTTTCAGTATTTGATTCAAGGCATTTCCTGATGATATCCAACTTATCCTTTGTCTAGTTGGAGATTTATCTTGTCTCCAAGCTTAGTTCAAGGACTGCATGTGCACAGTTGCAGAGTGGATGAACCATAACTCCGTTTTAAGAAGGATGAGACTAGAGTCTCAATAAAAACATTTAAAAAAAAAAAAAGGATGAGACTAGAGAGCTTCTCTTTAGTAGCTCCTCTGTTTGGTTCACTGCGCCATGGCCTGGGGACTTACGTCCTGCTGTTGGCCTGGTTTCTTCTGCTCATAACCTGGGCATTGTTTTTTATTTCTCAGCTCTTCCTTCTCCCTCACATGAAAAAAATCTACTGCTACAGACACCAGACAAAGCAAGCCTGACGTGACCCTCACATAAAAAGCTGCTGCTACCGGTTACTTTACTCTTCAGGTGATCAAAAAGATAATCTCAGTTTTACCTGCACACTTTTGCAAGTCCGTCACTCAGGCACTCGTCCGATCCCGCCTGGACTGGTGCAATTCTCTCTTTGTCAACTGTTGTGCATGTGCAGTGGCCTAGCTTCAGAGTGGCCAGAATAATGAAGCTCGCCTTACTTTGGGTCTAAGCAGGCACTCCCATATCTCATTGCATTTGAAGCCCTTCCTATGCAATAGCCATTTTGCCTTTGTCATTAGGCTCGTCACTCAATCTCTTCTAACTACATGAACTGTCCCGTCCTCAAGCTCTGCGCTCCGGTCCAGCTAACTTACTGTCAGACCCCAGGTTTTTCAGAATTTGGCTTGGTGGCCGAGCATTGCCTGTGACCACCAGTAACACGTGGGACTCTTCTCTGTCAGTCTCTGCTCTACTATCTGCTTAAGTACATTCCGTAACCAACTCACGGTTTATCCTTTTAACTTCTAATAATCTCTTGTCTATTAACTGCTTCCTTTATAGTGCCAGGACAGAAGTAGTGCTTCAAAAAAACACACATATAGAATGAAAATATCCCGAAACTAGCCTTGGAATAATAACTTTTTTTATATAGTACAATTCTAGAGCACTGTAAATAACAACTGTAACAGTTCCCACCCAAGTCAATGGTACTCATTTAATCAAACTTGGAAGAGTGAGAGGAGGAACTGGCATTAGCTCAATATGGATGCCCATTTGTGCCCAGCAGGTTGCACACATGCGTCAGCAGCACATGCTTGCGAAGGAGGTTGAGATCCCATTTTCCACTAAGTCCAAGAAATCTAAAATGAAGCAGGCATGTGTTAGCTGAACACAGCCTTTACCCGTGATCTGACCTTAGCTCAGATTGGCTCCTCTCTCTCTCAAAACCGGATCATGAGTTTCCTGGATCCTCTTAACTTGCAAGCATTTCCATTACCTTTTAATTTCTTTCTCTTCATTAATCCATGCTGTGCTTTGGAGTTGGTTTGTCTCCTTTCAGCCTCCATACCTCCTACCATATGCTTTAAATGAGGAGTTTTTCAGGTGAGTGAAACTTTGGTGCAGAGAACAATTCTGTGTTACACACGGGTGTGATGGGGATGTACACGCTGCAGGTATAGTATCTCCACTGCCCAGCAGTAGATATTCATTTGATGCCAGGAGCCACATGGAAGGACCAGTTCTCTTTAAATACACTCGGGAATTCTTCAGCAGTGCTGGTGCAGACTCCCACAATGATACTCAACACCACCATTCTCTTCCCAAAAGGTTTACAAGATATACTCGGTTTACAGACACCAGACAAAGCAAGCCTGACGTGACCCTCACATGAAAAAAAGATGCTGCTACTTGTTACTTTACTCTTCAGGTGATCAAAAAGATAATCCCAGTTTTACCTGCACACTTTTGCAAGTCCGTTACTCCGGCACTCGTCCTATCCCGCCTCGGCTGGTGCAATTCTCTCTTTGTCAACTGTTGTGCATATGCAATGGCCTAGCTTCAGAGTGTCCATTATTGTAATGAAGCTCGCCTTACTTTGGGGCTGAACAAATGTGACTAGCTGACTGCTGGTCAGCCAGTCACAATTTTCCACTTTGCACAACCACAGTTTGTCTCTGGATGCTAGGACGATCCGTTGTCAGTTGTTGCTGTTGGTAACTGAAGAACACCGGACTGCATGCACATTATAGTAAAACAGTGGGGCATATTATCAAGGGCTTTATCGCCGCTAAAGCGGCGATATTTTTAACGCCCTATTAGCAAGCTGTCGCTAACAGGCGTTAGCGACAGCTTTCCGGCGATAGCGGCCGGGTTTTACATCGCCTTGCATGTCAGCGATAATTATCGCTAATGACATGCAAGGTAGGCGTTCCCAACTAAAAGCGACAGAAAACAGTCGCTTATATACCTATCGCCTATTAGCAATACCCGCGAAGCGATAAAAACGCGCGCTAACCCCGATTAGCGCTTGTTTTTTAGAACTGATATAAACATGACTTAGCAATGAAAGTCAATGGGAGGTGGATTGTAAGGTTAAGTCCCCAGAATCAGCGATAGGATTTTATCGCTGGATTTCTCGCGTTAAAGCTGGGTTTCGCCGCTATCGCTGGATATTTTATCTCAATGGAGATAAACCTTGCTAATAGCATGTTATTTCCGCGGTAATATCCAGCGATAGCCGGCGATAAAAAAAGGCGCGCTAAGCAAGGTTTGCGATATTTATCGCATGTTCTTGCTAATATGCCCCAGTATTTGTTAATAGTCAATTCAGTGAACAGATTTCTAGAAAAACGGGAAGATTTATAGTTGCAGGAGGTAATGTTTTTAATTTCTTCCTGAAATTAGGAAAGTGATTGCTCTTTTTAGATGTCACAAGAGGGTATTCCTTAGTGTGAGGTCACAACTTAAAAATGCGTGGTTATACACTCTTTTTTTTTTTATTATTGTGGTGCATATTAAGAAGGCATTGGCTGACTGTGATGTGATGTGCCGGAAAAGGACTAAGGGCCAGATGTACAACGTTGGAAATAGCGCCTCGCAAATTGTGAGTTTTTTGCAACTCGCAATTTGCGAGGCGCTATATCCAATGTACAACAGTGTTTTTCACACTGTTAGCGATTCCCAATGGGGTCGCAAATAGAGAGGCTCATGAATATTAATGAGCCTCTCGCAATTTGCGACCCCATTGGGAATGGCAGGCCCTCCCAGGTATGGTGGCCTGCTGGGCTGAGCAGACCACCATGTCTGGGACTGCTTTTAAATAAAGCAGTTTTTTTTTTTAAATGCAGCCCGTTTTCCTTAAAGGAAAACGAGATGCATTTAAAAAAGAAAAAAATGAAACTTTTTCGTTTCATTTTTTAAGGGCATGTAGCGGTCCCTGGGACCAATGCCTGCCCTTAAATATTATTTTCCCCTGCATTTGCAAAGGAGAAGGGGTCCCCTGGGGACCCCTTCCCTTTTGCGACCCCATTACCACCCTCTTGAAGAGGGTGGTAATTTGCGAGTGTTTTGCGCCCGCAATTGCAGACGCAAAACATTCTTACATAGGGTTGCGCTCGCTATTAGGAAGGGAACGCCCCTTCCTAATAGCGAGTCGCAAAACCCTATTTTGCGAGTCGCAAAAAATTGCGACTCGCAAAATAGGGTTTGTACATTCCCCATGCTGTTTTTGCATGCGCAACTGGGTTCGCAAACCCGTTTGTGCATGCAAAAATGGTCGTACATTTTCTGTATTTTGCTATCCTTTGTGACACCTCAGTATGCGCTACATGTCTGCAGAATGCAATGTGCTTTAGAGATAAGTGCACTATAAATATGAACATATAATAAAATGATTGTTTAATATCTTGGATTCAACTAGAGCTTAAAGGTGAAATACAGGATGGGTCAGAACCAGCTGAACTCGATGATGGTCAAATCTTTCTGGTGCCCCGACAGCGCTCTAACCATGGGGACTTCCAGCAGTGTTGAGTGTGAGTTGGGGCTAGAAAAGGGCCTGCATCTGTTGGCCAGGTTGCCAGCCACCTGTTCGTGTCTTGTTTTTTAAACAAGGGGCTCGTCTCTGCCCTTATTTCCACTACCAGGTTAAAATTCTGACAGGCCTGCAAAATGATTAAATGATGCCAAAGAGGCTTGCTGTAACCCATAAGGATGGGTGTGGTGCCTAGGGCATCTACCCGCTGTGCACGCCCGGGCCTGGGGCACAATACTTGCCCAGGGGCGGAACCGGAGCGATGGGGGAACAGATGAACAGGTTTGTTGTGACTGAACAAAAGGCTGGTGGGCTGCACAGGGAAGTTGTCTACATGGTGTAGTGGGGAAGAGAGAGAGCTGCTGATTGTGCCCCTGAAGTGAACTGTGTGTAGTTGTTTTGTGTAGACCACTCTAATTCTTTACTCCATTTTAGGGTGAGTAGGAATTGAGGTTGGATTGTCTTCTACTTTCCTCCCTCTTGATAACTGTCCAAAGGCACTGTTGACTTGTTTCCTTCTCCCACCTCATGCATGTCCCCCTTTATGTCTTCCCTGTTTGTTTATTTATTCATTTATTTCTGTGCTTGCTCAGGCAGACATAGTTTGGAAACTAAATGTGTATATTGCCTGAGTTCTTAATCAATTTTAAATTGGTGGAGATCCAGGGAGTAATTGCGCAATTGTCATTGTTAATGCCTGTCTCGCGCTTTGCTTTACTCACCTTTTCAATTTCTAATAAAAACATTTGTACCTGAAGGTGAAATACAAACATTGTTTTTGGACCTCAAAGAGGAGAAAGGTATATATATATATTTTTTTTTAAATCTTCCAACGAAACTCTGAGAGTAGAGTGATAGAATTTTAGCCATGTAATGAACACGGGGATTGTGAATATAGGGATGGAATGTATTGGGATGAAATGTGGAAAGGGACAGTGTTCATCAGGAAGTGAGCAAAGTTGAAAGCATCTTGATGTGAATAAAGAACTTCTTCAGTTTACGATCTCGCCTACATCTTTACATTAATTGCCAACGAGTTGACAGCCTGTGCGGGGGACACACAGGTCAGGAAGTGCCTCCACCCTTGGAGGTGTAAGAAACTGAAAGCTGGCAGTATATGGACAAAAAGCCATCACCTGGCTTCCGCTTGCGAATAGGTCATCAGTTTCGAGAGAACCAGGAACTATTCATGCTCATAACAAATGGTTATGAAAATAATTGCCTTTCTACACATATAAAAGTAGAGTTTTCCAAGTACTTATAAATGCACTTCCCAGTGAAAAACCAACAATTAATTGTGTCATTTTGTCGGTTCAAGAGACTAGTTCACACCTATTTAGTTACATGGGAGTACGAGCTTATGTTATAGGTGGCACGCATCAAGTTGTGTTCAAAACATAACATCTCACACTGTTATAAAAAAAGAAGTTATAAGTAGGAGAACGTTAGAGATTATCACGTGCTCAGTTGTGACATATCGCTGCTGAGTGTAATGCCCTGTAAAGTGGAAGTCACAATGCCCCGCTGTGGAATTCAAGGGGCATATTAGCAAGAAGAGGCGATAATCATCGCTAACACTGCTTAGCGTGATTTTTTTTATCACCGGCTATCGCTGGAATATATCGCCACGCTAACGCTGTATTACCAACGATTAGCGCTATGGCGATGAATATTCCAGCGATAGCGGGGGAAATGGGCCAACATCGCTGAAAAACCAGCGATGTTGCATGGAGAAGGGAGAACACCTTGCTGATACGACCCTGTGGTCGTATCAGCATAATCCACCCCCCCATGTTAGGTATGGCTAACACCTGCTAATTGCAGGTGTTAAATAAATGGCGATGACCCCGGTTAGCGCGACTTTTCACGTCGCTAACTGGGGCCATGGCCACCTTGCTAATAGGCGATAGGCCTGTTCGCGAGTGTTTCCCAGGTTTGTTCGTCGGGAACGCCCACTTTGCATGTCATTAGCGATAAATATCGCTGACATGCAAAGCGGTAAAAAAACGGGCGCTAATGCCCGCAAACTGTCGCTAACTGCTGTTAGAGACAGTTTGCTGATAGGGCGATATAAATATCGCCGCTTTAGCAGCAAAAAGTGCCGCTAAAGCGGCGATAGTGCCCTTGCTAATATGCCCCCAAGTTTTTACGAGTGTGTTAACTGTATGAAAATATTGCACATATAGGAGAAAAGACCACAAGGAAAATAAAATGTTAAACTCATGTTTGAACTCACGCTGTGTGACTGGAGTCAGTGATCCTCACAATGCACTGATCAGTTGCTGGTACCTATTGGAGGAAAGATCCTTAGTAGCAATTTGAGGTCTGCATAGAGGAAAGACTACACGTCATATACAACGAGATATGGCAACAACAAGCAGAGATGGCACAGAATCTACTCAGACAGACAGCCTCCTGGAGTGCACTGCTCATATTGTAAAAACCACAAAATGTATTATTTCAGTTTATTGTGGTAATTTCTTCTTTTGACTAGTATGGCACCTCCTCCCACATTTCTTTACATGCCTGGTGACCCATGTTTTCTGTGGAAACAGTGGAACAAATGTTTTTTTACGTATATTTTAGCACTTGGTGGTGAAATATTTGTTTTATTGGGAAATCAGGTAATTTTACTTCATCATATAAGGATGGAAGGCAGAAGATTATATGCGCATCTGCCAGAGATTTGACTGGACATGGGTGACGAGCAACCAAAGTGTATGAAATGCCTGCAAATGTTGGATATACACTCCACTATGAAGGTGAATGTAGTTTTAGAACATAATACATTTTTCTCACTGATAAAAAAGCTACATGAAGACATTGTATCCTAAGTAACTTCATTAAGAGGGTTGTCTTTATGTTATGTTAAAGGAATTTATTTAGCGCAAACAATTACCCAAAGGTATCAAGGCGCTGGTCCAAGGGAGGGATCGATAAATAAGGTTTACTTAGGGAACCACCAAGTTTTTTAATTTTTCCTAAAATGAAGAAGGTTTGGTATTGATCTAATGGAAAGAGGAAGTGCGTTCGATTCTTTGGCAGTGGAGTTAACAAAGCCTCAACTTCCCCAGTTGGTTCTCCTGAATCTGTTAACTACATTTTTCGAGTGCCCAAGGATCACAAGCATCTTTCTGGAACATAGCATTGAAAGGCATGCCTGAGAAACTCTGGGCTGACTCCGTGCAGGGTTTTATGTGCAAAGTAAACAGCTTTGAATTTGATACGTTGCCTGACAGGCAGCCAATGAAGCTGTTTGATGGCATGAGCCGCCGTTTGATGTTTGGCAATCCCAGTTACCATTCTGGGGACAGCATTTTGCAGAATCTGCAGCTTATTTAAATGTTGTTGCTGCATGTTGAGATATAAAGCATTGCAGTAGTCGATCTTAGAAAGAATAAGCGCAGTCATGACCATTTTTTGGGCAAAAGCTGGAATATAAGGAAGGATCTTTTTAAGCAACCTAAGGACATGAAATGTTGAGAATGTAACCATTGCCAATTTGGTGATCTATGTGATTCTCTTATAAGGTATCAAATTGTCAGGTGCACAAATAACAAGAGAATAAAGGAAATCTTATTAACCAAGGACCCTACATTGGAGGAAGCTATTCAGATTGCCAAAAGAATGGAACAACCTGCAATTTGGTTAAAGGAAATGGATACACTGAATATAAAGAAAGTGTCACTGTTTTGGAAAAGACAGCTATCATGCAAACTGTGAGTCCTCCAGTGAAAGAAGTAAAAAAGATCAGAAACTACAGCATAAAATCCAAAAAGGCATCTTCTAGAGAAATAAAACGTTATTGTTGTGGGCTCCCGGTCATATTGCTTCAAATATGTTGTGTGCAGCAAGAGATGTCTGATGTCACAATTGCGGAAAAAGCTGAAATTTTGCTAAAGTTTGTAGAGTAACAAACAGAATGACCAACGTAAAACAAATTATGATGTCTTTGAAATTGTACAGGAACTAGTGTAAAACCTAGAGGAAAGAAAATGCCTATACAGGGTGTAGATGAATGTGACAATGGGGAGCAGGCAAGGATCCCCACAGTAAAGAAGATAAAAAAAGTGAAGCACAGACAAATTTGAAAAACCTCATTGTGATATTTACCTCGACCATCAATCAGTAAGAATATTGGTAGAATCAGGTAGTCTCTATACCTTCATATTTAAGGATATTTATCATCAGACATGGGGAATAGATTGTAAACTGAATGCACTAGATATGTTATAAGAGCTGGAGGTGATGAGGCAAAGAGAATAGAGATCTTGGGCAATGGATGGATGACAATTGAATTCGAAGATGAGGCTGGGTATGGACCAGTTTATGTGACAAACTATGGATCCAACTTATTGAATTGGTGTCATCAGAAGGACTTAAGGATAGTTCTAAACCCAAATGCTGAAAAATCAATAATGATTGCTACTGTATTAGATGTAAAAAACCAAAGCGTTAGAGGCGTATGAAGAAGCTATAATGAAAAGATACCTGGAGGTATTTATGGAAGAATTAGGGATGTTAATCGGTTTTTCACACAGAATAATATTAAAGAAGAATGGTGTACCCATAGTTCATAAGGCCAGACACATCTGATGAGAGGACCTTTACAGAAAGAGTTGGACAAGTTGCTCAAACTTAAAATCATTGAACCCATTTAATCTACAGAATAGATCTCACCTGTGGTGGTGGCGCCAAAGAAAGGCGGAAAGATTTAGTTGCGCATAGACCTTTGTGATCTAAACAGAAACATGTGGGTGGACAAGCAACCTCCTCCAAACATATCAGAAATGTTACCTGCTATGGGAGGAGGGTTAATATTTTGTGTAATTGATATGTCTGCCGCTTAGCATCAAATCACGCTACATGAAGATTTGAAACATCTTACATTATTTGTGGCAGCAATGGGTGTCTTTCTATGCTTAAGAATGCCTTTTGGATTAGCATCTGCCTCATCGGAGTTCTAAAGGGCTGAAAGAAATTTTTGAGGGACTTTATAATGTTCAATGTTTCCAAGATAACAGTGTCATTATTGGGAAAATGGAATTGAATATAATGAAGTATTCAAGAAAGTAATGAAATGCCTAAGGAAATGTGGGTTGATGAATAAAAAAGAGCAATGTCAATTGAAAAGTGAATGAGTTACTTACCTACGACATGAAATATCGAAGATGGCATAAGGCCGAAGAAAAGTGTAACAGCAGTAAGAGATGCACCAAAGCCTGACAACAAGGATCAATTAAAATCCAAGAATATCAAAGTGGATGTTGTCAGACATCTTAACGAAATTGTGCATGACACAGTGGCTCTGTTCAGACCTCAAGCCAATGGATTGGTAGAAAGAATTAATCGTCTAGTCATGAATTCCATTGAGCTATCTCTGGCTAATGGTATTCTTTGCAGGAGAGAGTTGAGAAAACTGGTTTGGGCACACAGAATAACACCCCGCTCAGTAACAAGAGTGTCAACGTTTGTATCTTTCAAAGGGAGAGAGCTTGGGAGGCAAGACGTTCCTCGATGGTTAAAGAGTAAAGACTGTGTGTGGGTTGATGAGAAGGCAATTAAAGATAGAGTCACTGAAGTACAAAAGAAGTCCAAGCAGTATTATAATGTTAGGAAAGGGGTACAAAATGTGAGTGTGAAGGTCGACGACTGAGATGTAGTAAAAAGAGGAACTGTGGTTAGGAAGGGTGACAGCAAGTTTTCTCCTCTTAAGGTGATGAAAGTGAAGCAGAGTGTGATGGTATTGGAAGATGGATCAGTTTGGGGATTCGGAAATGTATGTAAACTAGGGCCAGATGTAGGTAAACTCATTTTTGCGAGTCCTTAATAGCGATTTTTAGCGAATCGCTATTAAGGACTTGCAAAATGGAATGTAGGTAGGAATCGCAATATTAATTGCGATTCCTTAATGTTCCTTAATTGCGAATACCTTCCCATTCATTCCTATGGGCCTAGAGGCCCATAGGAATGAATGGGAAGACATTCGCAATTTGCGAGTACCCATTAGGTACTCGCAAATTGCGAATGCATTTTCAAGGGTGCAAGGGTGTCAAAAGGACACCCTGTTGCACCCTGAAATATGTATGTGTGCACATGTGGCGCACATACATGCCCTAAGGGCATGTATGTGTGCCACATGGCACTTTGAAAAATGCAAAAAGTGCATTTTTCAAGGAAATTGCAAATTACCACCAACTTGAAGTTGGTGGTAATTTGCGATTTCTTAAGCCCAAATCGCAGACTTTCTGGGCTTCCTGCATTGCATTTAAGGAATCGCAATTTGCGATTCCTTAAAGGCAATCGCAAAATAGGGAATCGCAAAATTTGCGATTCCTTATTTTGCGAGTAGGTTTTTCCTACCTACATTGCACAGGGCTATTTTGCGGTCGCAAACGTTGAAATTCTGTGAATTTCAGCATTTGCGATCGCTATTTCGCTTCCTACATCTGGCCCTTAGTGAGGTATCCTGGACTAGTTGTACCTAGGGGGTAATTAATTTATGTTATAAGTTGTTATATATATATATATATATATATATATATATATATATATATATATATATATATATATATATATATATATTGGTCACGTTACATATATTTATTCTAGAATATAAAATTTGGGATGTTAGTTTTAAGTTATTTTATTTCGTTATGTAAGGAGGGAGATATGTAGAGTGATAGAATATTAGCCATGTAATGACCAAAGGGACTGTGGAATGTAGGGTCAGAATGTATTGGTATGAAATGTGGAAAGGGACCGTGTTCATGAAAACTGAAGAAAGCTGGAAGGCACCTTGATATGAATAAAGAACTTTTTCAGTTTATGATCTTGCAACCATCTTTACAGGGAGCCTCCATGTTGTTGACAGTAGAATGATAAATCAGCAGGAGTCCTTTGAAAAAGATTACAATACTGCCAATTTGTTGCCCTCTATATGAAACTTAATGTAAGTGTACAAACGTGTCTCTTTCAAAGAGTTCCTGTTGTGACACGTGATTCTGTTAGTCCCTTCCTTTGACAAGGAAAGTTTTCCTTGCTTTACCTGCTTTTTGAGCACCAACCTCTATGAATAGGGCAATCATTTGGTGAGCTGGTGCAACCTCAGTTAGTACATTCCTCCTGTGGTACTTCTCACAGGAAGCCCCGCCTCTGTAAAGGAGCCAGACTTCCAGTGGGCTGGCACAGCTGCTTTTATGGCATCACTTCTTCATACAGGAGGTACAGGAGGTACCATCCTTATAAGGGGCCAGTCTCCCACAGATCTTGCATAGGCCCTTTTCTAGCAGCCTGGTGGTACTGCATCCTACAGGAAGTCACTCTTATAGGCACATGGCTCTGAGTTGTTCAAAGGATGGAACTTTTTAATAATCTAGGTATTCCTTTCCTTGTAAACACAAATCCTGTAGAAGGTGGGTAGAATGTGTAACTCCAGCACAGACAACAATGGAACTGAAAAGCACCTTCAGGGAAGAGGTAAAAATAAATAGTGTGTTGTGAAATGTGGAAAAAAATGATAATTGACCGTGGATAAAATATTAACTTGACTGGAGTGCATGTCATCATGAATAAAGGTACTTTAGGATGTTGGGTTCATGTATTTATTGTTGTGGTTGTT
Organism: Calotriton arnoldi; assembly: GCA_963921515.1. Classification (NCBI taxonomy): domain Eukaryota; kingdom Metazoa; phylum Chordata; class Amphibia; order Caudata; family Salamandridae; genus Calotriton; species Calotriton arnoldi. The sequence goes on along the minus strand of CAWUFW010018824.1, from coordinate 76,910 downwards.
CCCGGTGAATCAGAAGCCAGACCTTTCTTTACCTGGAGAGGTAGCTCTCCAACAGGCGCTCTTATATACTCCAGACAAGGTTTAAGTGGATAAACTGTGGGTTTTGTACATAGTACCAATTTGCTCTATGTCACTTTTTTCATTACAGGCAATATGTGAAGAGTGGCATATACAGTACACCATTATTCCAAGGCAGCCCCTCGCCGGTAAGTATACAGGTATAAGGATTATTGCTTTGTTAGCCATTCTATCTTAAGTGCTGCAATGCTTCATCTAATGGGTGCTTCTATTGTTCTGATTTTACTTACCCCAATCCTGATGTCATGAAGTTGGTCCACACACTGGAGAAAAGCACCCAGCTACTTACTTAAAAGAAAAAAACAACTGTAAACTCTTCCCTCTATAAGTTTGCCTACAAAGGAATACCTGTACCCAGAAACCTCCTGAGTCGACTACCAAAGCCGTCCTTCAGACTGTGATCAAAGCCAGGCACATAACCAGTAGTGTGGGAGAACATAAAGATTGGGACTAGGAAGTAAAATTACAGTAATTGGATTGCCAGTATTTGAAGCATTACCTCCTCATCATTTCCTCACCCAAGTCCTTTTGTCATCAGGATATACCAAAGCAAGCAGGATCACCATTTATTGCCCACTAAGGTAGGCATCCAGAAAGGTCAAAGTCGAGCTACAAACGAGGATAGTGCAAACCCAGAAAGTCAACAAACCCTCATGTGCTAGTACCAAAGCAAACCAAAAAGCACTAAAAGCCCAAAAGGCATAGGGCATAGAGGCCCCTAGGAGTAGGGACCCAGAATCAGGGAAAATATGCAATAGCAACCTACAAGAGGCAACAATACAGTAAAGGAGACTAAAGGTAGCAGCATTAACCCACAGCCAGCAATGCAAGGAAAGTGCCAGAATGGCCAACAAGACCAGCACAAAGACCTTTCAGCAAAGCAGCCATACCCCTGCTTGAGCAAAAACTAAAAATAGAATGTCATCAACCCCAACTCTGAGGGCAGGAGGAGGCAGGAACAGTAATGCCAAATGAGAAGACCGAGCTCCAAGATAGCCACGAGCATCCTTGAAGTCACAGGGAAAAGGCCACAAAGAGGCACTGTGCCACACACGAAGCAGGACGCAAGAGTACATCAGCCAGAGCAAGTCACCAAAGGGGATGCCAGAGGCAGGGCCAATAGTCACCAACAAGGCAGGAGATCAGAGTGCAAATACAAAGAAGGGGAAGACCCAGTATAAAGGAACCGGCATGTCAGGGTTAAAAAAAAACCCTCATGAAGGTCACAGCTAAAGTATACCCAACACAGGACCCAACATGCCAATGAAGACTATAAGCCCAGAAGATGAAATGCATGCAGTCTATTAACTGAGGCGGGAAGCCAGGCAGGCACAGGACTTGCAGAATACCAGGCAAGTGGGCCGAAAAACATTGGAGAACCTGACACAGGGAACCAAACAGTCAAGAGCAGATGCCAAATGTCCATCTCAGAGCACCAGGCAAAGTGCTTGACCGGACCAAAAAAAGGAGAGGGAGGTGAAGTTCAAGGCCTTAGCAAGAAGACAAGCAATACTGAGAAAAGCAGGCCTAGAGAAGGTCACACTCCCTTCCCAACAATGAGCACAGGGGTAGGAACAACTGGGATCCAAAGCCAACAGGTCCAACAAACAAGACAACAGCAACCAGAAGAAGAACTTCATGCTCCAATGTTAAAGGCCAAACAAGCAGTCAGGATTGCAAAACCCCAAAGGAGCCACTAGAAACCAAAATAATGGACCCTTCAGAATGAGTATAGTGAAGCAGTAGAGGAAGGCACTCTGTGCCACAAAGACCAAGCAAACACTACACTACTGGAATTACAGGACCATCAAAGAAAGCACCAGCACCACAACACAGGGAAACTGGAGAAGCAGGGGACAGCCCACAGAGGGCATAAGCTGCACACAATGGTCAAGTCAGAGCTGCGCACTCCATTCAAAAACCCCCAATACACAAAGTACCGGGGTGTTGAAAGAGCAAGTAGAAAATGGTCAAGACAAGGTAGCCCACATCATCCCACACACCCAGAGGCAAACAGCAATAAGAGACGGAGGGAGAACAGTAAGACGCCAGTACCAGCCTGGACGCCCACAGGGCCAAAGATCCAAACATCAGCACAGAGCATGCAGTGGCACAATCCACAAGGGAAGCAAGCGTCCAATAAACAAAGGATATAAGCATCCAACCCCAAGAATGTGGACACCAGTCTGCAGGGAGTAAGGAGAGAGAGAAGGCACAGACCCCTCTACTGAGAACCAGACAGTGCCTTGTAAGACCATTAGGCTCACACACGTAGGCTGCAGCATCCCAGGCGTGACCATGAGGTTAGGGAATACCTCAGATGAAAATCCTGCCAAGGGGAGCACATGGCCAGCAGACACCAGTAAGCACGGGGACCAGCCCAATAGGGCAAAAGCACCCAACCCCTATATAAGGCCATGTCCCAACAAGAAGTACATGGGACTGCCCACAACTAAACCTCTTGCAAAAAAAGCAGGAGGGGTCAAAACCCACTACAAAAACAGACGCTCCACCCAAAGAACCAAAGACAAACCAGGAAGGTCACAGTGCTCCAACTCCCCTAACACCGAGAAACCCACCAAAAAAACCTATGCAGAGGGACAGAAAGTGGCACAGTGGAACATAGGGCCAGCAACCACAAGTTCCAGATCCAAAAAGGAGCAAGAGGAGGACATCCTTAGGAGATGAAGGGGCATAATGACCCAAAGCAAAACAGGCCGCAGTGTCAGCCTTGGGTAAATGCAAACCCCATCAAAGGAGTCACATCTGGGGCATAAGGAGGACACACCATTCCCGAAACTTAAAACCCAAAATATGGACGGGGTGGGCCAATACCCAAGCAAGAAGGCATAACCAAGCACCTACTGGTGGAATGAGGAGACAACCTCAGGCAGAACCATCAGGATAAACCAGAGAGTGCCCAACAACCAAGCCCAACAGGGTGTAACTGGAGACCCCAACAGAAAACCAGTCAGTGCACCGTGCCACACCAGGCCACAAGCGCTACGCTGATCGGCCAGGCCATGCCACTTTATAAAGCACAGTGAACAGTCCAATTCCTAATAGCAGCCAGATAAAAAAAAAAGGGATGAGAAGGGCCAAACTGAAAGAGGTGACCCCCAAAAAGTCTGAAGGCCAAATGAAGCAAAAGGGAAGTGCCTCATCACATTCAGAAGATTCCCAAACCAAACATAGAACTTGGGGGCAGATTTATTCTTTTTAGCGCAACAAGCAAAGTTGCTGTACTGCATTACGCTAAAGGGAGAAGGAACTGAAGAGCCATACCTACTAAAATATGGTATTACTACTATCTTCGAAAGTGCTGGAACACCATCAGGCAGCCTAGCACCATGCACATACCTTTGCACCATAGCGAAGTCTAGCATAGGTTTTGTCCTGGAAGGGTATCCTTTAAATCATTTCACACATTGGATGTGTGCTGTGTAGTACAGCACACATGCATTTATGAAATGTTAGGAGAAATTAACACATTTTTCCTTGTTAACACTTGCCTCAAAGAGGCATTCATTATTGGCTCAAGGCCCTATCTACCAACTGGAGTGTGTAAGGCTTTGTGTCTAAATCTATCAGTGGTACTGTGGGAACACTCATTTTCCACCCATGGGATGCCCCCGTGACATAAAGTAATGTAAAGCAGCACAAACCGCTGCTTGCGTTACCTTTAGGTCTACTTACTAGTGCAAAAAAAGTTGTGTGCTGGAAAGCAAATACCCTACTTTGCGCCAGTTTGTGTCACTTGGCTTGACTTTGCACTGGTGCAAAGTCTTGATAAATCTGCCCCTTTGTGCCTGTGTAACCACTAACAACCTACACACCAAACAATTGGGTGTTGACTGGAAGGGCAGCAGCTTGAAATAGAGAAGCAAAGCTCCATTTCATAAGCACTAGGCCAATCAGCAATGCACACAGAGCAGACAGTACCATAGCTGACAGGACACAACGGACAGCCCCATGACAAACCCTGAACCTTATGAACAATAAAAATCAAGTGAAGTTAGTCAACTGAACCCTGGAAAAACCGAACCAGGACACATGTCTCACAAAGTTCAAGCCCAGAGGATGCACTGAGGGACGACCAAGCCAGGGTTACCCCCGGTTAAGGAGTGTTAACCCAATCAAGAGGCAGTCAAGGAACATCAGAACAGCACGGCACAGACCCACACCAATCCCAGTAAAAAGGCAGCAGCATAGAGGCAGACATGACTGAGGTGTACAGGGCACATATTGCATAGGCCCCAAGTCCAGTAGGGAGAATAGATGGAAGCACAAGACCAGCCCATACCTCAGCAACAAAGCTGGGGTGCTTCACCTGTCCGTTACTGAAGGAGGCTCCAGCACCCCACACTGAGCAGGCATACTACAGCCCAAGTCGGGTTTGGAGCCAGTGTAGGAGAGGACAAACAGAAGAATCAGTACTACAAAACCTCCAACTTGACCATTACAGGGGTACACAAAGCCATGGAACTGGGTCAGCAATGAGCACAAGGGGAAACCCAAGACCAGCCAATACCCTACAAGAAAGGAGGGGCATTTATCTCTTCGTCAGTGTAGGGGCCCCTGTGTTGCACACAGGGGCAGGAATCCCCCAGCCCAAGCCAGCAGGGAGCACATTGGGAAGGACCTAGCCCTTGCAGTCCACAGGGTGAATAGATAGCTATGCAGAGGCCAACAGCAACATCCAGCAGAACGGACCCAAACCTGGCCCCAGGCCAATAAGAAAAAAGTGAAGAGCAGTTCAAATATCATAAGAACACCACACCATCTCCAACAAGTGGAGCAGGGGGGTTGGGACATACAATAACCAAGAAGAGATAATGAGAAATAGGAACATCCAACAGGCCCAGCAGGGAGAAGAGTGAGAATCCCAAACCCATCCTGCACCTCAGGAAGGATAAATTGAGGGGGGCACTCATCTGTCTTCAATCAGTGGGGACTACAGTGCATCACAGCAAACGTTTACACTGCGGCCCCAAGCCTAGCATGAAGTATACATAGGGGAAGATTCGAACCCAGCAGCCCACTGTCCTGGGGAGGGGAATGAAGAATCCACATTCATCAAGTGCTGACAGCAACATCCAGAAAAGCAGCCACAACCCCAAAAATGTCAGGTCAAACAAAAGAACCAGCACCACCCATACCCAAACAGTAGGGTGGCTTGGGTGCACACAAAGCCTGTATAAACCAGACCACAAGCCTTGAAGGGCCCACGAAATCAGCAAAAGCCAAAACAACAAGGAGAAAACGCCACAAAAGGACCCACAAGGTAAGCAGGAATTCCCATCCAGAGAAAGGAACGCAGGATGACTTCCTCCCAAAGGAGACAGACCTGAGTAGAGATCGTCCTTTAAAGGCACACCTCAAGGGTGGAGTTTAATTTATTTCCCCTTTTGGAAGATAGTGGAGTGCCTGTCTCCAGGGTGTGGACATCCCTCATGACACAAAAACGGGAATGAGGAACTGATGAGGCAATGAAATCTTTCTATGTAACTATGTATGTATATGTTTGGAAGTAAGAGCAAGTGGTACAGAGTAGCAGGCAAGGAGAACCATTGTGGCTGTGGAGCGGGAAAAGTTGGAAGGATTCAGACTTATGTGCAGTGGCAAGAGGAGGAGCCAGGCTTTTTTCCTTGAAGTGCTTACTGGCCTAAAGAGCTCAAAGAGCTTTGTGGTGGTTGATAAGGTGCTACCTTGAAGATCTGTCTTTTGCTTTTTTTCTCCACAATTTGGAAGAGATATCACAGCTCTCCTGTACAGAGGCATGTAGTTCCTGGTCTTGTGGAACTTTAATGAGAATGCTTGTTTCCAAGTGCTTTATAAAGGCTGGACAACTTTCCATTATCACTTCACAGGACACAGAGCATGTGGAGACACTATGCGTGGGGAGCCATCACAAGTCTTTGGGGGATATGAGTTGCATTGTGACTTTTTTGAAGTTTTATTCCATACTGCGCTCCTCTAAACCAGGCCCCATGTCTCTTTAAAAGATATGAGCATGAATGGATATAGAGTTTACTGAGTGTGTTCCAACCCATCCACCACATCCTTGAGATAGCCTTGAAGGCTTGTGAGTTTTATCTTTAGGGAGCCAAGAAAACAAAGGAAATGACTTGGTCACCCAATTAGTGCCAAACAGTAACTTTGGCTCTTTAACGCCAATGACAAGAGTACCCTTTCACAGATACAGCCCAATTACCACCAACGTGCCCAGAGCCAAGATAAGATGCCTCACAGTCTACTTCTACCACTCCAAATGAAGTTCCCTACACATCTGGGTGTAGCGTTGTGACCAATTTGGAAATTGGAACCAGGAGATATGATTTCAATTTTGGCCTCTCCATGTGGCCAAATTGTCCATCTTGGACAATCACCTTTTTAATTATTCCTCTGGTCTGGGCAGATGTCAAGGTCAGGAGTACTTTAAATTAGATTAAAAGTGCAAGCAAGTGTCTGCGTATATGTAGTAAGAAAGTTGGATTGAAACTTAACACACATAGCTTCAGACTCACTTGTTAAGAAGTGTAATTAATTTCACATATTTTTCTTTTTATGACTTCAGGAACCTATTTTCCAGCACTCCAGGATTTCTCACGTCTTCACTGTAATCACAGTGTCAGAGCAAGAATAGAACTTGAGGCTGGAATAGTGTGTTAAGATATTTCATCAGTCAGAGAAAGTAGCAGACGACGTGCTGATTCTACGTCAGCTATAATCACTTTGCCATGAAAATATGATTGAATATAATCATACATGAATGAGAACCACTCTGGGGTCTGCCCTGGAATATATTCTGTGTGCTTATTTCATGTAATAAGCCTGTTACCACTTTCGCACAAAATAGTTGTTAAGGGGAAAGAGGCAGAGGGAGAACAGGATTAGCCCAAGATGAAACAATATGGTTAAGTAGGCGAACTGATATGGCAACGCAAGACTGCCTGCTTCAGTGCCTATAACTTTCCCACTATGCCACATTTTGGTGAGTAGACTGTGAGACTGGGCTGTCTCCCCTGGGCTAATATCAAATTTGTGTTGTGGGGCTAACTGGCCCTTAACAATGATTAACACTGGTGAGTGTGGGGCATGAGACAGACACTCGAAAAGCAGTTCAAAACCAAAGAAAACTAGAAGATTGCTCTCCCTAGATGGTTCTGGGTTTTGACAGCACAGCTATCAAACAGACCTATTGCTAACACTAACATGGCTTTCGGTTTTCCCCTCACCCATTGGCTTCCTGTGACTATTGGCTTGTAACTGTGTCAATCACGACTTGGCTCAGCACAGTGGAGTATTCCTCTCACACACAATGCTGTTTGCTTTTTGGGTGTACCCTTTCATCTCCACTCAAATGCTTGCATTGAACTGCATCAAGGACTGCTTTACATCCATACCCCTTTCGCTTGCTCCTGCTGGTTCCTTTTCATGTGTCTCACTGTAATGTGCTAACGCTGAATGTGTCAGCAAATTAAATAAAGAGCCTTTGGCTTTGCCAGTGCTTGTTTATTATCGATTTCTTTATTTCGTGGCTACATCATGACTCCTTTTATTGTGTGTACCTTCGGAGGTTAGTTTTTCAGCCAGTTAGACTGGTGTGAGAGTATTTACAGCCATGTAGGCAATGAAACAGGTTTTGAAGATCATGCAGGCCCGGAGAGGCAGTCAATCTGTGTCAGTCATGCTGGAAATTGTATTTCTGTAGTTCTTAGATGAGTCAGACGGAAGTTTTGCACTCAATTTTGGCTTAGTAGACAGAAATTAAATGCTGTTAAACTTCCCCAGCAGCTTTGAGTTTATTTGTCACATGTATTGCCAAAAGCCCCAGGCATCCATGTGAGCTTTTAGATGTGTTGGTTCTGGTGTGAATGGTGAAATGATTCTTCTGCAATACATCACTTGGTGAAGAGATAGGTTTTTTGTGTTTTATGTATTAAATAAGAGTCATTTTCAGGGGGCCGACCATGACTGTGTCATTAGTGAGAATGTTTGCCTTTTCATTGATTCCTTCTTGCATAATGGGAATTCCATGTTGGGACACAAATCTGATATGATGGTATGGATTGGAAGGCTTGATCTTTTTTGGTCTGGCTGTAAACACCATTTGTTGTTCACTTCTCATGACATCAGTTCTTCAAAAAGGTACAATAAGACGTAGAGAGATGCCTCCTATAAATGTCCCCAATGCAACACACCAGAGACCGACTTCCTGCTCATGATGCAGTCTTGCCCCTCTACTGGATAGAGATCAATGTCATACTTATGGAGACCCAGGCCATGCTGTGCGCAATACGCTAGAGATATGCATAATTGGGCTTCTCTCGACTCCGAACCGGGACAGAGCAGCGGGGAAATACATTAGTCTGGTATTAGTGTTAGCCTGCCGCACGCCACTTTGAATTGGAAGAGTGCCAACGCGCCAACTGTCCCTAGGTGGCACTTGGCTGCTGGTAAATGGTTCGAATTCCAGCACCAGCATTTACATAGAAAGGAGTGTGCTGGTTTACGGACACATCACATTGCCCATAGCTTGGGCGCAATGTTAGAGGCACTGAAAGCTCATGGTAAAGATGATGAACGTCTTCCATGGCTCTACCCTTTTGTATCACCCACTTAAGGGTATTTTTATAACTCAGTACATTTACTCTACTGATATCATTATATGCCAATAGAAAGACCTTGGTGCATATACTCTACTGATATGACTGAATACTAGTAGAAAGACCATCATGTACAAGAGACTTCCCTGTTATGACAAGTTAATCTGCACAACAGTACACCTGTATGTAATAACCTCCATGTAACCGATACGAGAGTTGCGATGATCTGGTGGTGGTTGGAGGTGGGATTTTTACATATACTTACCCTAAAGTTCCCAATGAGCAGCAACAGTAGAGTGCTTTCAATCTGTTATGTTTATTTACGAAACGTTGATTGTTTACACAAAAATGGCTGAGACATATGCAAAAATAGAACTTGCAGATACTATATCGCAAAAAACGTTTCATGCATCCAAAAACTATTCATGCTATTCTGACTATTGTAATATGTACCTCGCTGCATGTATATCTGTAGATGGCAATAAAAATATATTTAAAAAGAAGTAGAGAGAGAGGCCTTCTCAGCCATTGACTTTCATGTGCTTTTCTTGGTTTGCTATTGCTTGGATGGACTGTCCATCAAGTTCATAGTATTTCGAGGATGATTACATTGTCCCATTTGAGTTCACTTTAGTTTTGGTGATGGGGCCTTCAAATAGCCCTTTTGCTTGATTATAGATGCAACCTACCATGCTGCTTGTAACTTGTAATTAAAAGCCAGTGTGAGCTCTGTAATGTATTTACTTTGCTGACACAACAATGTTTTAGTTGCTGATTTAAGTTTTTTTGTTTAGGGAGTGCTGTTGTGTGGATGCCTTATCCCCTAATAAAACATCTTCTAACTCCTTTTCATAACACTATTCTATGTAGGTACAGCCTCACTCTAATGCAGTCTGTTGATCAAAGGGACCCTCCTCCTATCTTCAATATTATTGTATCCAAATTTTGCTTCATTATGTGATTTCCTTTCGAGGACAGCAGGCCAAACACACATTCACCAACTATTATCAAACCCTTGCCCTAACAGAATGGCAGACTTATTGGCTTTGTCAATGGTTTTGTAATTAATTAGGTTAGATTACATGCAGAATATAATGTTTCGTGACGGGTGGTCTGTACTTAATCCTGCAGATGGTTTTCAGAAAGAGTAGAGTAGTTTTGTGAAGATGCTGGTCTTTTGGGAGAATTGAGGGATGTATGTTTCTGATCTTGATGCAGAATTGTGCACTTGCATATTAAAACTAAATGATTTGGGGCAGATCTGTTTTAAAAAAATTGCTGTTAATAATGTTTGCTCCTATGACTGCCCTTACTGTTGCTGGCCTTTTTCATGTTTTTAATGTTTTCCAGCTCTTGAGGAGTAAATTTGCACTCATAAAATGATTTATTCTCATATACAATTACACCAGAATAGTGTAATTTCCCATGTGTGATGTAGCATGTAATATATATAGATGTTCACAAAAGTTTGCAAGGCACATTCTCTCCTAGGTGATAATCAGAGACTTACTTACCCCTGTGAATTAAAGGAGTAATAGTAATTCCGTGTCCAGGGTGGAGAAAATGGGGGATCACCCCCAAAATTGAAGAGACATAGGCTAAGGGTTTTATCCACGGAAAAATATGTTTCCGTTGAGAAACACCAAGAAGGAAGTGGTAAAATGCAGAGGCACTCTTGTATTCACATACTTAAATGTACACGTGTTACCTTTGTGCAGAGGAAAATCCGTTTGTGTTTGAAAAACTAAGAAACTGCAAACATTGCACCTTTGCAGAAGTGCTGCTAAAATCCTCTTTGAATTCCAAAAGCTGGAAAATCAATACGCATAAACCTACAGGAGCATTTTTTTTTTTTTTTACGAATTCGGCACTAAATACATACCTCCATTCACACAGACATTTAAAGGTAATTCAGTTTGCCCTTCGCGTCACAAATAAAAAAAATATCAGCTGAGTTAGCGCTTAGCATTAATAACGACTGCAACAAATCGGCAGCACTAAGTATATGTGAAAAGGAAACGCAATATTTGAACGTGGCATGGAGGACGTGGTCGTCAAATACTTTGAAAATAGGGTTTCAACCACCTGTACAGAGTGCAGCACAAAATGAATTGGTGTTATCATATCACTTGATGACACATTTTATTCTCGTAAGAATGATGAAAGAAAGGCTAAGTGCCTCAAACCACTGACATCGGACATGGCTTTAATAACAATATGAGAATGGATCTTCAGAGTGCTGAAATGCACCCAAGATGCAGAAAAAGAGCGATATTCAGTGACAGAGGAAACGATTGTGGGAGAAACAGGTAACACTTGTTGCCAGTATTTTACTCTTAGTGCGTGTGCGCGGCTGAGCTTCCGTCGCTCCTACTTCCTGACAGAAGTTTCGCTTGCTCAGCCTGCTAGGTGTATATGGGTAACTGTACTTATGCTCCCGGTGCTGTACTTGCTCTCTGGGAGGGAAGCTTGCAGCCTGTTCTGTGCCATTGAATCTGCTTTGATTACAATGGGAACAGCCTCCAGAATCACTCTACTCACTCACATTGGAGACTCCGAGGATGAGCGGTATTGCTACACTTCTTCCCCCGTCTCCGTTAACCCTCTCCACACTCTCACACCCTCACAGCATCTCTCTGACGTAATTTCTTCCTGCCCCAGTCTTTCTGTTCCGCTCCCCTTGCCCCTCCCCGCTCGCGAATATGGGAAATCACTCTTGTCCAAAGTAGCTCGGCACTTTCCGTCACTTTTTAGGAGTCTCGCTCGCCTGGGGCCTTCGTTCAGCAGCCTGTGCAATGCGAGCTCAGAGGCCCGCCCCTGGCACTGCCTGGGCGGGGCGGGGCGGCGGTTGTGAGCCCCGGGGGACTTTCCCAGAACTAAACACTGCTGGCTCCCGTACCATAACAGCCTCCTCCTGCTCTGGGTGTGGCCGCACGTCTGAATTTCAAAACTTGGCAACCTGGGAAGTCACAGGGCAGGGCAGGGCTTCACGTCCTGTGTGGAATACCGCACGCAAGGTGTATTGGGAAGGTGTTTTATTGTGGGTGCGCTCCTGTCACTGCGACACAATGAATAATCATAGTGTACCTGGGAATGGGATCCTGCCATCCCTGTATAAAAGCCCGTCTCAAATGTCCTTATTACAGGGGACATCTGATGTCCCGCTTGTAATAAAGGAATGATGTAGCCACTCAACAGCAATACGTTATTACAGTTGAGTTCTGACTTCGCAGTGCCTGGGGGGGTGTCATTGAATTTAAGTACCTCTTATTATAGAAACGGGTAGAGATCCCTGGTGTAATGTATATTATTGCTGTGGTCTAAGGCCCGCAAATATGCGCCAAGTGTAGTTTTCATGACGGTGAGCCCGCCATGAAAAGTGTGGTGGTGAGGAAACTAAGGGGGCACTACAGGGCCCCCTGTTGCCTCATGGCCAGGGGATGCCCCTTGTATGCATGCACCCCCAGTTCCTGCATGGCATGAGCTTAAAAGTACATGCCCAGCTTTGTAAATACACTGCACCCTGCCCTATGGGATGTTTAGGGCCTACTCAATGGGTGATGTATATGTATTAAAAAGAAATGTTTAGGTCTGGCAAAAGCTTTGTTGTGCCAGGTCGAAATGGCAGTTTAAAACTGCATACAGGCTGCAATGGCAGACCTGAGACATGTTTAACAAGCATTGGCATAGCCAATAGGTCTCGCCTTTGGGACCTTATAAGTGTTTAGCCATGCAACAGTTGATGTTGTTGCATGGATAATTATATGGATAAGGATATTGTGCTGGATAACTAAACACTTATAAGGTCCGAAAGGCGAGACCTATTGGGTATGCCAATGCTTGTTTTTACAGATATTTCGGTTCCTCGTGCCCTGGCTGTCTCTCCCTGCTGCTTTTCTCTCCGGTTTTCCCCCACACTAAAGTAAACTGTTCCAGTAGAGGTGTCTGATGTCAGCGACAGAGAGCCAAGAAGCTTCCAACAGATGGCATGCAGCGCTATAGAAAACCAACAAGTATACACATTGAATGCGCTGCACACAAGCCACCCTTACAAACAACCTCTAGAGAAGCTCGGAGTCTCACAGAACCATACATCGATGCAGCCACACACAGGTCGCCACACAGATCCCCCTACACACCACAGAAGCTCAAAGTCTCAGATACCCACCACACACTCCAGCACACACACAAAGCATTCAGGACAACACAATTCTCTCAGACCAGCTAAATACTAACACAGTCACACACAGCACGCACACGTACACAAATACGCAGAGATCTGCTTACACACTCACGCATAAATCCCCCTCACAAACACTTGTCGACAACAGCCTCCACACAGACAAATCGCCCCCACACACTTGAAGTTAGAAACAGAAAGATCTTTATCCCTGTTTAAATAGCCCAGACGTGCCAGGGGCCTTGCTCTAAATGGGACAGAACCAATAAGATGGTCATTAACAACTGCATCAGAGGTAGAGCCAGGAGACCAGAATTCTAATCCCAGCTCCTCCTCCGAAGTGTGTGATCCTGGGAACACGGTGTAATCACCTAGAGTTTGAATACACTTGTCAAAGGTAGGAGCAATTCGAAATATGTTATACAGGTAATTTACATGGTTACACTGCTTGTACAGACAGCGCACAGAAGTTGCCACATCTCAAAGGAAGGCGCTACACGAAATCATGATGGGTGATCATGCACACATCTCCCAGGCAGAGCAGAGACTGAGACCGGGTTTGTTCAGGGACATACCTGAGAGGTAGAGTCTCCCGAGAGCTCCTCCCGACCAGCTTCCTCGGAGCTGCAAGCGTCGGCTGTAGGGATATCGAGTTCGCATGCCTGGTCTGTCGCTGTGCTGTCCCTGCGGCGACTGCGGCCAGGCACAGCATCATTAGCAGTGGCGCCGCAATGCGCGGACAGCGGAGTGTGGGCGGGGGGAGCGGGTGCGAAAATACACGGAGTGCTCACAGAGGCCACCCGAGGTGAACTTGTTAACCGGCAGCGGGGATGGGTGGAGAATTAAACAGGCAGCCTGTTTTTTTGTGGTGGGAGGGAGGACCCACCACGGGGAGATCGCGTTTTTAACATGAAAGCACGGCGCTCATGAAATGGGCGCCGCGCTGAATAGGGAGATCGCGTTTTGAAGATGAAAGCACGGCGCCCATGGCCGCCGCGCTGAATAGTTTAAATGAAACGGGCGCTGCGATAAAAAAACAAGCGCGCGCATGCCTGGACTGTCGCTGTGCTGTCCCTGCAGCGACTGCGGCCAGGCACAGCATCATTAGCAGCGGCGCCGCAATGCACGGACAGCGGAGTGCGGGCGGGGGGAGGGGTGCGAAAATACACGGAGTGCTCACAGAGGCCACCCGAGGTGAACTTGTTAACCGGCAGCGGGGATGGGTGGAGAATTAAACAGGCAGCCTGTTTTTTGTGGTGGGAGGGAGGGCCCACCACGGGGAGATCGCGTTTTGAACATGAAAGCACGGCGCTCATGAAATGGGCGCCGCGCTGAATAGGGAGATCGCGTTTTGAAGATGAAAGCACGGCGCCCATGGCCGCCGCGCTGAATAGTTTAAATGAAACGTGCGCTGCGATAAAAAACAAGCGCGCGCACGTTAATTAAACCCAGATGGCCCCTGCGCGCGCTGTAAGAATGCGGCTGCGAAAGTGAAAGCAACTAAAAAATGCTTTGAAGAGAGGAGCGGGGGCGAGCGAGCGCGGCAGCCTGCTGAGCTGACCACACGCTCGTGCACCACAGCCTTTTGATTGCGGGTAACCGCAGGGAAAAGGCCATGACGCACGAGCGTGTGGTCAGCTTTTCAAACTCCCTAACTTAAAGTCTCGCCTAGCAGCGCTTGCGCGCTACTCGAGGCTCGACCTAAAAAGGCTGCTTAAGTGGGTGGCACAATAAGGGCTGCAAGCCTACTAGTAGCATTTAATTTACAGGCCTTGGGTACCTGTAGTACCTCTTTATAAGGGACTTACAGGTAAATTAAATGTGTCAATTGGGTGTAAGCCAATTTTACCATGTTTGAAGGAGTGAGCACAAGCACTTTAGCACTGGTCAGCTGTGGTAAAGTGCACAGAGTCTTAAAGCCAACAAAAACAAATTCAGCCAAACAGGAGGGGTGAAGGCAAAAGGTTTGGGGGTGACCCTGCAGAGAGGAAAAGGTCCAACAGTGGGTTTGTTACTTCAATTATAGCATTGATGCTTTTGAACGTAGAAATGTTTCTTGTTTCATATTCTGCTTGGAGCTAGCATTTTGTTTATTCGTGCACTTACAGTTCAAAGTGCACATTCAAATGAATGTTGGTCTGGGTTGATTGCTCTGTTGCCTATCCCAGTTCCTGATGAGTGTTACCCTCATTGGACACTCATGCATGTTTTCCTGTTCCTCCTTGTTTGTTACCAGTCTTCAGTGGTCATCGTTGTGGGAATGGTGTCATTTATTTTTCTGCCATACAATATAGAAGAGTGGCGCAGTGAGGGGTGTTGTGGCACATGCGAAAAAAGGGTTGGATGGACCACTCGGGGTCTTCTTGTTGTTTTTCCTCAGTTCTCATTGGATTCCTGAGAACTCACATGAACTTTTTTGCCTTGTTATTGGCTTGAGGCCAAAGGAGGGAGGGTTCAATGATAGATGTTTAGATTCCGTGGATGTTCTACAAAGTAAGCATCCTGAAAAGGTAGCCCATTTTCTTTATTCACTTTCTGGGTGAGTACATGTGAGGCACATATTGTTTTCACTTTAGGGGCCACTTTATCAAAAGCTGTGGAGTTAACAATTACAGCCACCGGGTAGCAGGCACACTTTTCTATTTTGAGATTCATCACTGTGGTCATGGTGTCTTGTTTTGGATTTCTCACTCTGGATTTTTCAATGTTTCTACCGGTTAGAGATTTACCACATTGATGTATGCCATGTAATTTGAGTTTTGTCACTGTGAATACATCCTCTTCTTGGGCAATTGTCACTGTGGGGCATGCCTTCTAGTTTAAGATTATGATCATATTGTCACCTTGGTTCATACCTTCTAGGTTTAGATTGTGATCATGTTGTCTTGTTTGACATTCATCATGGTCGGGCATGTTGGGGCACATGCATCAAGCATTTTACCGGTCGCAAACGGGCCGATTCGCAGAAAAATGCCTTTTCCGATGCTTGTACCTTTTTGCATTCGCAAATTAGGTAATCGCAATTTTTTGCGATTACCTAAATTGTGAATGCATTTAGGGAATAGCAATTTGCGATTCACTATTTGAGATGCATGTAGCATTTCCTAAATGCGATGGTGCATTTAGGAAACGCTAATTACCATCAACTTCAAGTTGATGGTAATTTGTGCATGTATTGGAAAATGCAAAAAAATGCATGTTTTCAATGCGCTATGTAGCGCACACATGCCCTTAGGGCATGTGTGTGCTACACATGTGCATACTTACCTTTTTTGGAGGGTGCCTCAGGGGGGCCTTAGGCCCCTCAGGCACCCTTGGATTTGCATTCCCAAATTGCGATTACCAATTTGGTAATAGCAATTGCGAATACATTCCCATTAATTCCTATGGGCCTGTAGCGAATCCTTAAAACTCGCTATTTGGTAATCGCAAATGAATTACCTGGATGCATGTGCCCCGTTGTCTTTATTACGATTCATGCCTGGGGCATGCAGTCATGTCTAAGATTTGTCACTATAGGACATGTCTTCTTGTTTGGTATTACATCAGCTATCCAGTGCAGGAGGTACAAAGGCTTCTGTGATCTCCATATGAACAATATCGCCACACTAGCATACTCAGACACAGCAGTAGTAGTTGTCCTCCTTCAACTTATAACAGCCTTTGCACTATCAGACACTCCATCTTACTAGATGTCCTGCTCTAGCTGGGTATTAGAAACAAAGAACCTGGCTAAAGTTTCTCCTTCCTTGCACTGATCCAATAGATTTCCCTTGCTCCATTGAACTCCTTAGCTTGCTCTTGTTACTGCACAGTGCCCCTGCTTTCACCTCTGGTCCTTCTACTCTGTAATACATACCTCAGCCCCAGTAGCATTACTCAGCTTATCAACTGCTGCAATTACATCATGTCATCCTCAAGATAAGCAAAGAGGCACCTACAGATGTCATCACGTTCATTGGAGGCTAACTTAAAGCAGAGTACTGATTACCCCACAACCACCTGCAACTAAGCCTAGAACCTGCTAGTACTGCAATTCATATCTAAAGGTCTATCAAATGTCAACCGCTGATGGAGGAACCCTAGTGAGGCACTAGATATCCTTTGAATGAGCGGTGGTCCTGTTGTGTTGAGATACTCGGTGACAGGAGGCAGTATTCTCTGAGCATGGTAGAGAAAGCAGGATAGTAAGTACATTATGGAAGAGGCTCTCAGGAATCAGGAGCTACCAGTGAAAGCATAGTGCTATGTGATATTGTGAAGTGACGTGCAAAAACAGCAGTCAAGGGACCATATATGAGCCACTATCATGTGTTGCCTTACCGCTTACCGACAAATTCCACCAGTCTGGTCATTCCATGAAGGAGAAACAGGATTTTTTCCAGCCTTAGAAATGTATAAGGAATGAATGGATCGCTGGAAAAAGAAAATAAATAAATAAAGACAAAAGAATTATTCAGAGGACCAAAAGCAGTAAAAGTTGGGACTGGACATTATAGTTAAGAACCTGGACGAATTAGGAAAAATAGTTACACCACTGAAACAGATAGAACACAGACGTAGCGTGGAAGGAGTAGAAGCAAAGGCGAAGAAGGGAACATTTCTGGGGGAGGGAACTGAGGGGCTTGCAGATGACATGGAAACAGAGGTACAGAACTTGTCAACATTCTTCTGGGGTTTATTTAGCGTCAAGCTGCTGAAGAGCAAACTTGAGATGCTGGAGAACGAGAACTGCAGCTATCATGGTCCCAGGCTTCCCAATTGTAGCCACGGACAAGGATCTGACCAGGGGGATGCTGAACACCTGACTCCACAAGATCACTCAGTGTCCCATACTTATGAAAAAGCTTACAGACTTCCTTTGGAACGCTCATATCCTCCACCGTGCCTGATGTAGGCGCTGCCCTATTTATAACCACGATACTAAACTGTTTAAAAAGGCAGCCATTTTAACCCCAGAAACCCAATCCTAGAGAAAGCTGCTGTTGGAGATCTGTAAGGAACTCTTTGGTGTGGCCATTTTCACTACGGGATGCAGCCAAACTAAGAGTCAGGCATTGAGATAAGTATTTACATACTAATCGCTATTTGGGGCAGTTTTGGACAGCGCTAAGTTATTTTCTGACAGCGTTAAAAGTGGCCCCTGCATGGTCTAAGTGTGTCATTCTTTATTACTACAACTAGTTTGCTACCCCCGAAGTACAGCAAAGCTTGATCTTATTTAAAATCCCTAGATAATGTGACGATGGATTTGAAAGGGTCCAAACCACAGAAGATTGTCTTAGTAGTTTACAAATAAGTAGGGCTCAATATTGCCAGTACTTTTCCCCACTGCTTAATTTGTAATATAATAAGTGCAAGGGTCCAAAGTTTTGTTTAAAAGCCGGTAACTGCCGCTATTGAAGGTCAGGTGCCAGATAACAAAGCTGCATAGTCTTGATTCCACCTCATGACTCTTTAATCCACCACCAGACACTTCCTTGCGCTTTATCTCACTCTTTCAGGTTTCTTTTCGTCCCTGCTTTCTCTGTGTATCACTGTTTTGTCGTCTTTCTCTTCCTCCTTCTTTCCCCCTTGTGTGTTTTTCTCTCTCTTGCTCTGGGTGAAAGTCTGATGAGGAAAAATAAGTGCTGGTCCCCAAAAAATAAGTGCCGGTGGCCCCCACTGGCAACCACTGACTCAAATTAAGCACTGCTTCTCCCTGCCCTAAAATCCTGTCTACTTGCCCCTCACAGTGATTTTATACAATTTTGTTTAGCATTTGTGAAATTTATAAAAGGTAAATAATGGATGAAGGAATCAGTTCTTGTATTAGTTAAATGGTTGAGCAGTACACCAGAGAAAAACTCAGCATAGACAAAAGAGATTCTTCCATGTGGCATCTAATCCCTGACTTCTGTACCTCATTGCTGTTCGCACTAACACGGCCTCAGGCCATCAACACCTGCTAAAGCAGTATAAAACCTGTGCCAACACATCAACTTCAAATTTAAAGATTAACTGTAGATTACATTCAAAGCCATGTTTTTTTTCATTTTAAAACACTTAGCTCTTCATCCCTGGACTCGTGCTATATTGGGAGGTAAGACTCTCGGTGAAGATATTATTTCCACAGAGTTTATCTTTTTTCCTAGTCCGAAATACTTTCGAGTTCTGCTGGTCGAAATGGGGGATAAAACAGCACTATCACATGTTTTGACTTATTCCAAGCTGCAAAACTCAGATGCTGCGTTTTTTTCTGCACACATATTTCGCTAGGTGACATTTCCATGTGCGAAATTCTGTTTGGTATGTGTGAAATCACAGCACTGCCTGTAATCTCAGTTCTGATGCAAACACCCATGTGCACCTAAATCGAGGTTACTGCAACCCCAAGGAAAATTTTGGCTTTTTAGTTGTTCCCTCAATAACACTATGTTGAATTTTCCCCTGCTTGGTGTTCCAATAATCTTAGCATAGTTGCCAACATGTGAAAACAATTTCCAGGGACACTTTGCAGCACAGCTATCAATTACTTACTTGAAAATTTACCACATCCACTGCCCCAAAACTCCACCCACTCGGCCCAACCCACATAATTAGCATAATTTAAATCCGCCTGCTAAAATACTGTCACGGATTGCCACTTGCATTAAGAAATAAGCAATGTGCTATTAAAGTTCATACATACATACGGTCAAGACCGATAACACGTTCCCAATTGGACAAAACTATCAATCTCAAGCAGCACAGTGACAGACATTACTTACTCACCCTCTCAGGACCAGTAGATGGCGCCCAGTGCAACAATCTTTTTTGGTGCCCCAATATGCACCCACCGACTGCCTCCCCAGTGGCTGCTGTCCTCTGTACTCATTGCTTTGGCATCCCTCAGACAAAGCACTCAAGCACCCTCCCATAGTTTTCAAGTGACTCTTCATATGTGACAGATTCAACAAGTCTCAGGGCTAAAGCCCATAATGCTTTGTCTGCTGCTATTATTTACGTTTATACTTATTGGTAAGAGATAAACTACACGTTGAAACTGAAATTGGTTAGCTGAAGTGGTCACATATGGCATGCGGCCACTTGCAGCTATGCCCCATGTCATCTCTTACGAGCACACCCATACACACACCATCTTGTAGGATCTTGCTTCTCTGCTTCCCATGTGAACAATCCTTCAAGATATGTCATTGCCTACTCACCACCCGCAATCACCACAGTGAGGCCCTGCCGCGTCCCCCAGCATGGTCTAACATTTGGCCCTTACGTGTTGTCTTGGTTGAAGTTTGCAAAAAGCAGCTGTCCGTTGCCGGCATCGCCACTCTGACTGGCCAGGTTCATGGCTGCAGCCGATCTCGCCGCCCCCTTCCCCATCTCCTGGGGCTCAGTGGGCCTCCTGAGGCCTCCACATCTCCCCAGAACCCTGTTGTTTATGCTCGCCCACTCAGGCACTTCTTTTAGAAGTAATGTTGGTTCTGTCGGGAACAGAATTGCTTTCTTGCTTTACTGAATACAAAAACCAAGTAAATATATACAGAATGGCTTATTCAAACATTAATAATGTTCACAATTAATGGAGAGGAAAAAGCACAATTAATGGAGAGGAAAAAACAAACAGAGGAACACACCAATCGTGAGTAAATCAAGGAATGTATTGACAAAAGGAAAGAAACTACTTTTTTTACATTATGTAGTGTATACATGACCCTATTAGGCTGTCACAAGCAAAAAACAGAAAACGGCGCAAGTGCTGAAGTGACAAGGTGCAAGGCAAGTGCTAGTTTGTGAAAATATTATATACAGTGAAGAATTGTTGGTTCAAAACAATCATTTAAATGACATCCATCCCTAAATACATAGATCTCCGAAACACTTGGGATTTGATTTTTCTTTATGGCGTAGAGCCGAAAAAGTAGAGTCAGGATTGTCACAAGCGTGTTGACGTTTCGACCCAGGTGTAAGCGGGAATTGTGTGTCACGGCGGGTCTTCTTCGAGACAGGGGAGGCAAATGTGGACAGCCTGATAACACAGTCGTAGTATGTAGGTAAAGATCCACCATCCGGTTGGGATCTTGCAGGAGTCTTAATGAGGAGTAATTATTTAATATGAAATCTTAATTAAAGTAGAAAAGATCCACCATCCGGTTGAGATCTGGCACGAAGATAAATTCCATTAAATAGGGTCTTAATTAAAGTAGAAAAGATCCACCATCCGGTTGAGATCTGGCACGAAGATAAATTCCATTAAATTGGGGTCTTGACGGCAGCCGCAAGTATCCTGTCAGGCACTTCAGCATCAGCGTTACACAGGCACACTTCCCACTGCGACAAAACTTTTTCACCTGTGCGCCTGCGCAGTCGCAGGATTGTGCGTTTCGTACAATACTGTGACTGTACTGTTGGTACAACCAACCCTCATTAAGTAAACCAAGAATTTTACAGAACTCCGAACTCAGTGTAAAGCTAGGAAGTCGGCCATCTTGAAATGGAGACTGTCAAGGTCGCTAAAATTTGTACAACACTAGGAACATTAAAGGCAATGTATATTATGCATAAATAGTTTTCAAAATAAATGTTCTGGTCTCTAAAAACAACTATTTATATAGTATGTTTTATTCAAAATTTGGAAAATTAATGATTTCAAACTTTTTTTAAATGTAAATTTTTTTTAGGTCTGCTGTTAGCAGACATTTAAGTTAAATTATGTGTATAATATAACCCTCTTTATATGTTGGTCTGTTGTTGTGTCATTTACATTTTCCGTGCGCCCAATACTGCATAAAGCATTTGGCTGACTTCACTGTGAATGACGGCGTTCGTCCCCTTCACAAGGAGCATACAGTGACTTAAAGTGCGTTACTAATGCTAGATATGTCACACTTAGCAGAGCTGTAAGTGCAATTGGCGCGACTGTCCCGGGATAGTGAATTAACCGGGACAGTCTCCAACTTGCTGGGACTGTTCCGGCAAAAACAAAACATTTGGCAGCTATGTTTTAGCTATAATCTATCTCCTTGACACTTTCAAGCATTGACTTGGCCAAACATGTTTACCCCTGTCTTCCTGTAGAAGGGAACAACTCCAAAACAGCAAGACCAAGTTAACCCTACTACCTCCTACATTTCCTTTCAAGCGCTATTTGATTCAGCTTCATAGGTCTCCGTATTACACACGGACCAGTACCTCTATTAACTTCCTGCAAACCAGACTGGTCAAAATCATTCCTAACCAGACCATTCTGTCTCTCCATGTCTCCTCGTCTCTCACCCTCTGGAAAAAACACCTGAGAGAGTCGTTGCTTTACAAGTCACTTGGTGATTGATGCAAACTACATACAACATTAAAGCATACTCTTTCAAAACAATCACTGAAACTCAGACGCTCCATCTTGCTAATTGGACACTCATCTGTCTTTTTTGAGTATATAATTAACAATCATATATGATACAATCAGGCATAATCCACATATACTGTATTTACATCTTCTACAACACACATGCCTCCCACTGCTCTGTTTGTTATGCTACCTCATTTTCTCTATGACTGCCACAACACCAAAGGCTAAACTACTGGCAAAGTGCCATTCTCACCAGCCCTTCATGTCTTTTACTAGACCTTGGCACAAGTCTTACTATGTGCTCCTACACTCCTACACTCAGATACAATAGGCCTGATTTAGAGTTTGGCAGACAATTTTTGAACCATTGCCGTGGTTGGGTACTTTATTCCTGCAAATGCGAGGGTAGTCCGCCTGCCAAATTTACAGCTGTCCGCTGGCCCAGCGGACATCTATGGCATTTCCAGGAACTGAAGTCAAGTCATGTATTGAAGGTTTGCCGGACAGCTCCGTCAGCATAACAGAGCCAAACGTCAAACTTTCAATGTTTCTTTAAAATTTTCAGTAACAGAATAACCATGTGGGATTTTGTTTTTGGCAAAACAAAAACAGTGAACCAACGCCATTGGAGTTTTCTCACATTGTGCATGGGTCATTTTACAATTTTCACTGTCCTTTAACACAAGGTTTTAACTGGTGCTCATGGACAATGAAAACTTGCCATTTGTCCTCCAACTCTAAATAGAGTTGGGGAGACAAATGTCCAAACATCTCACAGAGCTTACTCTGTAGGGCTATCTGAGGTATATGTCATCGGCGGAGACAGAGTAGTATCCACCGTCAACATACTGAAGGTCCGCCCGACTCTAAATGATGCATCAGACCTTCAGTTTGGCAGAGAGGGTACTCCCTGTGCAACAGAGCACCCTCTCCGCTAAACTCTTAATCGGGCCCTATGTCACAATGCCCAAGACCAACCAATTGACAATGTGTTGCTTTCAAAACTGAGCTTCTAGTCCCCACTTTTCTGACCAGTCTACTGTGCTCAAGTCTATATCTTTTGAGTTATTACTAGCAATACATTAACTTGCCGGCACATGAAAACTATTGTGGTAACTAGAATCAACAAGCATCCAACATCAACAGACTGAATCAGAATGATATTCAAGGTAAAAAGGGTAGGTGGAACAATAGAATAGAACATAGAGAGTGGAACAAGGCAAGTAGATAAGAACGTTAAAATCTACAACTTACAAGCTATGATGATACTTTAGGAGATAATACACACTTCCTTCCCTACAAAAAAAATATATAATATGTGAAATTGTTATTAATCATAGTCAATAATAACATCTTTCAATCTCTCAAGTAGGCCATCTTTCTTGATTGGTTGACCACAGACACCAGCAGATGAGTAGGTATTAAACATTAATTATTCGGTATAACAGAAGTGTGAGATTGTGGCACATTGTTTCTAGGTTTACAACGGTGTCAAGAGCTAGAAAATTTAAGATTGACATTTGTATAATCAGGTTCTGTCACCTTCTGACAATTGAGTCCCGGATAAACACCCCGAAATTGGCTAGACTAGAGAGTCTCCACCAAGAACCATTTATTGCAATGATGAATGTGTTGAACTCAAACCCCAAAAAGTTACTTTAACCCCAATATTTTGTTCACCCCAAAATTATCTCTGGCAATGCAGCTCCAGCACCCTTGATCTAGAAGAAAGAGACACTGTCCTGCACGACATCAGGCCCATTAAATAGCAGATTAAAATAAAAAATAGTGACTGCAACCACTCAAGAACTAATTTTGAGATCGAATGGTAGTTACATTTTAGTAAAGTTTTATTACAAAACGTTTTGAACAGGCAATACATAGTAAATCAGTGCAAGCATTCCTATTAAGGAAAGGAAATCTCTCAATAGTCGGATAGAGTATTGAGAAAAATGAAAGTCTCACCCAAATAGACAGAGTTCCATTAGGAAAAAGCATAGTTTGCTTCATCCACATAAAACCAGGAGGTTTTATTCAGTTGTTACACATAAACAAAGAGGAAAAACTGCAGATTTAGAATTGCATGATTATTGACAGCACATTTTAGACAAATCAAGAAATGAATCATCACAATAAAATCTATAACACTAGCCCGCATCTAAGAAAAATCAAAAATCTTCCAGTACCTTCCACAACAGAAATCTGGAAAAGCAAAACAAATATGAAACATTCTCCAACAAAGACCAATACATTAACATGCTAGCTAGCCGGTTTCAGGACTTCCATCGAAAGTGTCCTTCAAAAAGTTACATCAGGAAGTGTTGTGCCTGGTAATAGGGAGTTGTCTCCATCCTCACTGGACAAGAACCCTTGTTTGCGCTCTAGCTTTCCAGCTAATACAGAAGAGTGCCTTCTGGAGCTCTTGTCCAGAGTGACATCTGGGTCTCCTAATGATTCCTGCCCATCCAAATTCCCAAAATATTTCACTTCGGAAATCTCAGGCCCGTTTCTGCCTTTATTAAATTCCTCTCTGTTACAGGGCATGCCAAACTCCTTAAAGGAAGCAGTTGTAATTCCTCTGCATAAAAAAACAAGAGGAAGACCCCCTTTTTCTGAAAAACTATCTCACTACTGCCTTTCACAGCTAAATATTAGAATCTCATGTGACACAAACTGCACCCATTTTGAAACCTCACAGTTTTTAAATATGAACCAAGCTGGGTTTTGCCCTAAGCACTGCACTGAGTCTGTCATGCTGGTAGTATTGACGATCAGCGTAAGGACTGCGATGATGGCCTAACCTCCTCTTTGGTGCTGTTAGGTTTGTCAGCAGCCTTCAATACAGATAACCACAAATTGTTTGTGGACCGGATAGAAGCTGCAGGTCTCCAGTGTTCTGCTCTTGACTGGATGAAGTCGTTCTTGAGGGATCATATGCAATCAGTCCATTTGGGTCCTTTTAAAGCCCCAGTGTCCCATCTGGATAGTAGGGTCCCTCAGGGCTCTTCTCTTTATCCCCACTTGTTTAATATTTATGTTAAACCTCTTATTCAGGCCCTGGATTTTTTAAACTGCAGAATCTACAACTACGCTGACTTATGGATTTCTTCCATCTGGCTGTCAGTAATGGGGGTACCTCCCTCAAAAAAAGCTACAAAAACCCTGGGAGTGATCATAGGCAATGGGTTATCTTTAAAACCCCAGATAACATCTGTGATTTCCAACTGTGCCTTTAGGTTTTGGACATTAAGAAGATAGAATTCAGTTGGCTCCCTCTGTCTAGACTCTCCTGGGCCACTGGACTGACCCATGGGGAACCCTTATTCTTACCTGTGGACCCCATCTTTGCAACTGAATTCAGAAGGGCGCAAAACTGACAAATGGCTCTGCAGTAGAGGGCCATTGTCCACGTTCTATCATCTAAGCAGGAAAGTCTATCAAGGTATTGACTAGTCTCCTCTGGCTCAAGGTTTGAGGGCGGTCGTGTTGGACCTGGCCTTCTCTGCAGGGTTACCCCCAAACATTTTGCCTTTAACCTCCACTTTTTTGCTGACTTTGTTTGTGTTGACCTTAGGACTGTGTGCATCTTACCACTGCTAACCAGTGCTAAAGTGCTTGTACTCACACCTCTAAATATGCTTCAGTTGGCTTATACCCAATTGGCATATTTAATTTATTTATAAGTCCCTTTTAGGGTGGTATACATGTACCCAGAACATATAAATTAAATGCTACCTGTGGCCTGTATTAGTTATTGTGCCACCCACTTAAATAGCACCTTAATACATTTCCCAGGCCTGCCACTGCAGCATGAATGCAGTTTTAAGCTGCCATGTCGACTTGCCATTAAAACCCCCTTGCCAAGCCTTAAACTCTCCGTTCATTATATATACATCACCCTTAAGGTAGGACCTAGGTAGCCCATAGGCAGTTTGCTGTGTAATTAAAAGGTTGGACATTTACTTTTAGGTTTTACATATCCTGGTAGGGAAAAACTTCTAAATTCATGTTTCCTCTACTATGAGACCTACCCCTCCCATAGGATAACATTGGAGATTCCTTATTACGTTTAATAAGCTGTATTTTCCAATTGAGGACAGGTAGCTATATCATGTTTGGTGTTTAAATACAATTTAAAAAATGTCACTTGTAGAAAGTTGGTATTTTTCTGCCCTTAACCCTTTTGTGCCTGTAGCCTATCTTGGGTCACATGACTGGGTGTAACTGACATCCTTTGTGATTTAATCCCAGACAGTCACGCAAAGAGGAATTAGGTGTGCCTGGATGGGCCATCTAATGGCAGGATAAGTTGAGGGAGCTGAGCACAGCCCCACTTGCAACTGAACAAGGAGTGCTCTGCCCTCACACAAAGGACCTAAAACCTTCACATTGTCAGTGCAGCCAGCCTGGAGCCAGGGCAGGGGAGTCAAGAAATTCCATACACTTTAAAGCCACTGTCTAGAAGCTTCTCCAACCTCTCAGAAGGAGGGTACCCGTGTATAAAAAATAGGACCTCAGACATCAACTCTTCTGTACACTTCTGGACCTGTGGACTCTGCCAGGATGAAAGACTGCTACTCTGCTGGACTGCTGCCCAGCTGAAATGCTGCTTTGCTGAACTGCTGCCTTGCATTTCTCTTGCCTGGGAGAGGAGAACTGGATCCGCAACTTCATATTGAACCCAAAGTGACTCCAAGGGCTAGTCTGCTGGCCTCCTTATTTGAGCCTCAGGGACATCCTGCACCAGCACCTGAACCCAGCTGAAGTGAGTTCCTGACCCCCAAGTGGTGCCCCTCAGCTTCTAGACCCTTGGTGTGGCCTCAGAGAACTGTATTTAAGTTTTTGGGCTCTTCGTGACAGCGGACGGGCCTGTTTGCACCAAGACCTCACTACCCGCGCCGTGATTCAGCACGAAGCTTCGACACCCACTTCTTCGCGCTACAGCACAGACTGCTTGCGGGGACCACCAATGCAAAGCTCCAGCAATGCCCGTCCACGACACGTGGCCTGGTCTTCGCGCTACTCCGTCAGCCTCACACAACGCTCGCCCTGCTCCCCGCGCCCCCTCCACCTCAAACAGGACTCTTGGGACTGATTTGAGAAGGTAAACTTCAGCTGGACTAATATGGTGACTGTAGCCGACCTGCGCTCCATCGGGGTCGGCCTGAACTTGTGACTTTGACCCAGTCCAGTGTGACCAGATAGCCATAGTTGACACTTTGTGCTTTTTGGTGCTAATTTCACTAAAACCTTTCCAAATCCCTAAGTCCGGTTCTACTGATTGGAGTTTTGTCATTTTGGTGTCAATTCACTTATTAACTTCTACTCTATTTTTCTGTTGATGTGGGATTTTTCCTGTCTTGTGTTTTCACTTTATTACTGTTTGTGTGGTGCATAAATACTTTACATATTGCCCCTAAGTTAAGCCTGACTGCTTTTTGTGCCAAGCTACCCAGGGTTAAGCACAGGTTAATTTACTTTCTTTTTGTTGTTCACCCTGCAAGTGACTGTGGCTGCTGCTTGACTAGGGCTCACGCCCCAGTCAACCAACAACCCAATTTCTCACAGCCCAAGAAACAAAAAATAATATATAATTTCTTGGGAAGTAAACTATGCTCCATTATCTAACATAACCGTAGTGGGAATTTTCTCTTTTTGAAAAGATGCCTTTAAAAAGTCTAACACCAATTCATTGTTGGACTTGCATTCCCACCTGAGCTCAGCCCCTTTTGAAAAATAGTCAGTATAACAGCATATAGTTTTCTTTGAATCCAGCCCTCACAAGTGCCCAATAAATCCATTTAAAGGTCTTCACAGGCACCTTTGGGATTGTCGTGTATAAATATTTAAACGGACCCTCTTCAAAGTCTTGGAACACTGTTTACAATTTTGAACAAAAGAAGAAATGTGATCATCCATCAGTTGACACCAGTATGTGTTTCTTATGTTCTTTTTAGTGCCTGTCTTCTCCAATATGACCCCTATAAGCTAAATCAATAATTTGTCACCAAATAGAAACAGGTGGAATAAAATATTTGCTTTAATGAGGAGACCTCCTTCTAAAAAAAAAATCCTCTCTGACCTTCCACATAATTTGTAGTTCAGAACCTCAAAGTTTTCCCTGGACCAACCTTTAATAATACATTTCTTGACCTTAGGTAAGGTAGAATCCTCTTAGAGTGCCTCTAGCCAAGTCTGTTCACTTATAACCTGACTAATGTCTGCAGCGACATCTTGAGCAGAGGCTATAGCACAATATTCGTTTGTTCCACATCATCTTGAAACAATTTATCACTGATTTGTTTGGAACCAAACTGTATTTTCTGAAATTAATAGCACCATGAATATATGTTGCAGTAAAATTGTACTCATAAAATCTAGAAAGTATGTTACCTAGACATGGCAAAGCTTTCTCCTTGCCTTTGCTGCAATAAGGACTGGTGGTTTGTAGACTGTCCTAATTAAAATATATTTGCCCCCAATATAAGTCTTCAAATGTTCAACACTCCAGGCACATGCCACTTGCATCAAAGATTTAGAAGCAAATGCCACTGTAACTTCTTTGCCTGCCTTAATTTGACTTGACACAGCTCCTAGCCCATCAACATTGGCACCCACAGAAATAACACTTTTGACAGATGTGAATAAGGACTCGGAGGAGCAGCTTTTACAGTTACCTTCTTAAGTGTTTCAAACGCATCATTGTGTTCTTCACACACTTTTTTAGGAGTCACCTCTAGTGAGCTGCAAACTGGAGAAAAATCATTCACAAATCGGGAACAGGATTCATACAGACCTAGCTAAGATCTGATCTGATCTTTGTAGACACGTTTACTCACTTCCTTGATTGCCTTAATTAAATTGTTTCAGTGGTGTAGCAAGGGGGGTGAGGGGATGGTTTTGGGAACGGCAGCCCCCCTCCACTCTTACCTGCAGCCGCCGCAGGAATCACCAGCACCCCCCCCGCTCTTACATTCGGCAGCCGTGGGCAGCAAACGCAGGGGCTGCCAAGGCGGCCTAAGGCCTAACTACACCACTGAATTGTTTTATTGAAAAAATACCTTGCAAGACATTTTGTAGCCCAAATACACTACCTCTTTAGCTAAACAAATTGCACTTATTCAGCTGGAGTGCCCTGGAGAATGGACAGAACTCTGTCCAATATTTCACTATGTTTCTCAATAGAACTGACAAGGACCAAAACTCCATCTTGGACTGGTACCACCCCCTCAGTATTCCCAAATAGAATTTACAAAATTGTGTGCATCTATTTTTAACATTTTGTTTAGAACATAAGATTGCTGATTCTTGTCTGTAACTGTGTCCATTTTGTTCCTGTTTGCCATGCCCATTCCAGATATGGTAGCTACATCATTTATTGCTGAATCCACATTTAACATTTCAAAAGAAGCAATGAAACGTTCAACACTCTTGGCAAGTTTGATGGTTTCGCAATCTTTTGACTGCCCTTGGATTTTCTTATTGCAGCATCTGATAATGATTTGATCTCTAATGTGCAGATCAACTGTATTACCAGAATCATAGTTTTCAGCAAGTACTCTGAGCTTAGCTACATAAGAATATATAGGTCTGTTAACCAGCTGATGAAGGGCGTAGAACTTAAACCACTTATGAAACTCATAATTACCTGATGTTCACACCAATACGTTTTGGTAAAGATGGAAAATGTTCAAAAACTTTCTCGGCTTCCAGATGTAATAAATTCAGCAATAAGGATTCCTTTATCTTTAAGACAAAGGAGTCACCATTGATAGCAAGCATATCATTTTCAAATAATCTTTAGCCACTTTTCCCACTTCATAGCAAGTCAAACTTATTCATGAAGAGACGGCGGTTGATTGTCACACTGCATTACACCAACCAGAATTAATCACTAGAGAAACAAATCCTTTGTTGTAGGCTGGTAAATAGATCTGGATGACTGGTGAAGTGCACAGAGGCACACAGTACAGAAGGTGGAACACCAGTACAAAAGATGAATACAGGGAAAAAAGGTTGGGTAGTGCCAATTACAGGTGTATCCCTTTTGAGTAACGCTGTGCAGTACACCAAGCAACTGTAGTTGTAAAACCAGAACACCCAAAAATACTCACAAATGATCTTGTGCCATACCATTCTTTGTGAGGTCACACAATCTGATTCAAAGCTGACGTAGTATCCCTTCCTCAAGAAATAAGCTGTCTGGACAGCCCACACCCCTCGTTTTGCCCTTTAAGGCTGTTCTAACTGCCACTGATGAGAGACCACCAGGTTCCAGGTTAGTAATGTAACACAATAGGGCCACCACACAATATATGATCGTCGGATTGGCTCATGGTGCTGACTTGCCCTAAGCCACTTCTTGTTGAACACACAACATGATCCTGAAGGTCATGCGGCTAATGGCGTTGATCCTGTTCACATGCAGAGCCTTCCTGCATGTTGTGTCTTCAGTGTTGGTGACTCCAGTGCTTGTGTCCAACACTTGAATAGAAAGCACCAATGTCCTGATCGACCACTCTGAGGAAGACGAATTCCAGGAGGGTCAGATCGCAGTTCTCAAAATCATCAGAGCTGCCTTTAAGAAGGCAGTGACGATGTCAACAGCTGCCAGTGCATCATACAGTAGGCTCCAGTGTTATATTCCATATGGGTACCACAATATAGGCCCAGGTAACATCACAACCTTTCATCTATATTCGTCCCTACATTACATACATAATGGCTGCTAGGACTGACCTTTTACCCAGTTACAGTTCTCCTAACAGAACGTGGGGTTCTTCCCTGAACAATAGGCTCATACATTATGCATGAGGATTCAGGATTCTCGGAAATTCAGCAGGACTATCATCTCCTGCATAATAACTATGTACAAGGTTCATTCCTGACGTCAACCTTAGTCCGACAGTGGCACAGCAAGGTAGAACCCCGGGGATACCTTCGGGTATATAAACATCACATCTTGCTAAGATAGTCAGAGGAGATCACGACTTCCATGCCGACACACTGACGCAAGACGCTGAGATTCCTGCATGCAGACACTACAGCTCGCAGCGGTCTGAACATCCCTTGCGGGGTGTCCAACTCGAGACCAAGACGGGGTCCCACAGTCTCTCAATTCAGGTAATGGGGTTGACTTTATCCTAGAGGGATTCTTGACTTTAACACCTATACACATGCTAGGTACACTTAGGTACATCTAGTTAGGATTGCATCGTTGGAGTACGCATTTTATCATCATGTATTTCATATACCTGCCTGTATTCATGATTATAACAAAATGGTAGAGATTTACCACCCTTTCACTTTCCTAGTGCTTCTAATCATTTATATCTGTTACGGTCTGATCATTGTATCAGCACACCTATTTTACACTAGAATGACGAATGTTCAATAAATACTTATTGAAAACGTCCATACCGTTTGTTCTGTGTATATCTCTGAGACTAAGTGAGCACGAGCGACTGAGCGAAAGGTATTGCACTGTTTCCACGATTCTGAGGGATCAGGGTTGTCATGTTTGATAGTTGCCAAGAACTATGCTCTCCTTGATAAGAGGAGTTTCTAGTGGCACTGTGAGCTAGCTGGCATACAGGCCAACATACCCGGTGGACGAATCTGGAATTAGTTCAGACACCAGGCCCGCAGTGTATGTTGTCCAAACGCGCAGATCTTATATAGATTTATAAGAACTACACGACACCAGTTAAACACAACTTGCCGCCAAAATGTAGTAGGAGAATTGTCATATAGATTAAATAAATTGTCTTTATTACTTAGAGATCACACATTGAGGTGATGGCAGCAAGCAACCAAGATCATCAGACAGAATCAGAATCACATTAAAAGTAAAATAGGAATGTGGAGCAACGGGAATACAACATAGATTGCAGAATATACATAAGAAAGTTAAAATCTACTACTTATTAAATATTATTATATCTTTGGAAGATGCTACACCTAGGCAGCTCTAGCTGCTCTGAATGAGACCAGCAAGCTATTCAACATCACGCACTCAGAATATGACAAAGCACGTCCAGAAATCCCTCAGTGGCTTATAGGCTACTACCAGGGGCGGCTCCTCCACTAGGAGCGTCGCCCCACTGCTTTCTCGCAGTGCGAGAAGCAGAAACATAAAATGATAAAACCATTTTATGTTTCTACTTCTCGCACTGCGAGAAAGCAGAAGTGTTTGGTTGGGGGGGGCGGGTGGGTTGGGGGGGCTGCTCTAGGGCAGGGGAGGATTGGCTTGCCCACTGCTGAGGGCGCTGACTGTTTTGTCAGCCCTCTGGGGCCAACCAAACCAGTCATGCGCACTCTGCCTTTTCTCCATGCAGCCTACATGGAGAAAATGGCCTCCCCATAGGCGCCTGGCTGGTCGGTGTCCCGACCAATCACAACGCTGCCATTGCAGCGTTGCGATTGGCTTAGGGGAGGAGAGGGAGGCTGCCTGCTTCCTGTTCCTGCCAGAGGCAGGAGAGGAGCAGAGACAACGTGGGACCTGGCCGGCGAAGGTAAGTTAACTTTTTTTTATTTTAATTTTAAATTAAACTTCTCCCGCGTGACCCCATCCCCGCGCGCCCCTCACCCGCTAGTCATGCTGGCCGCGACTGGCTACAACAGTGACAGATGTGTGCCACGCAAATGCCATCAACATAACATTGCATTCCATGTTTAAGCTGCACCACTGTGGTGTGTTTTAGTCAGGGATCGTCATTGTGATGGATTTCAATT
Source organism: Calotriton arnoldi (assembly GCA_963921515.1). Taxonomy (NCBI): domain Eukaryota; kingdom Metazoa; phylum Chordata; class Amphibia; order Caudata; family Salamandridae; genus Calotriton; species Calotriton arnoldi. The sequence goes on along the minus strand of CAWUFW010018824.1, from coordinate 43,987 downwards.
TCTTTGGGTCATTACTGTGGTATGTGTCATGCTGTTTGGTATTTGTTTCTGTGTCATTTGTTGTCTTGTTTGGGATTAGTCACTGTGACATTTGTAGTTATGCTTAGGATTGCTAACTGTGGAGCATGCTTTCATGGTTTCTGTTTGTCACTCTTTCATCTTTTATTTTTTTGGGATTGGTTGTATTTACAGGTTTTGTTTAGGTTCTGAGTCTGTAGTGTATGTTGTTTTGGTTCATGTTGTTCATGTTACTGTGTTTTAATTGGTCCCTGTGTCGCTTGGCAGCTTGTTTTTAATTTTTCTTTGAGATGCACGCCGTTTTATTAAAATAGGCTACCCTGTTCAAAGATGTCCAGTTTGTAAGTTGTCACTGTGGCACATGTAATATTGTATCTGATAGACTTCTAGTTGCAGATTCCTTACTTACAATATTCCCCAAACGTCAGACTGGATCCATAAATTGTTGCAAAATCCCTTGTGCGCTGGTAGGTGGCATTGTTTTGCTCTGAGTGGTGTTAGAGTAGTCCTCCTCATCTGAACTACGTGTGCTGTGCCTATATAGGCACCACCCCAGTGTACTGACCTCAGTCCCTTCTTTTCCACACCATCAGCGCTGATCTGGATGAACTCTCTTCAGTCATTTTTTGACTGGATTTTTTGACGTTTTGTCAAAGTCTAGTGTGCCATTTTCCAATCTTATTTTTCGGAAGAAGCCTATTGAAGCCTGTCATCTACACATGTCGGTGACAAACCCCCACTTGATGTGTCTGTGGTGCCTGGAGAAGGACCATGACTCCGCGTCCTGTGTAAAGTGCCAGACCATGAACCCCAAGATGAAGGTCTTGGCTGCTCTCCATGTGACTCCATGCCGCTCCAAGTCCGGTTCGTGAGGGAGATCGCGGGACTGCCTCCAGAGTTGCTCGCTTCGATCCACGTCACACTCCAGGACTGGTCAGTCCCATAAAAAGAATTCAAAGAAGTCGACTTCTCAGCATCACTCCTACTCTTCAGACGATGCAAGAGAATCACGCCACAAATCCAGGCCTCGCTCACAGGTAGTTCCTGTGCAGCCGGTGTTTGACACTGGGTCTGCTCTGCGGTTCCCCGAGTTTCCCAGAGCCGGGTGACCCCTGTCCAACTCCTTGAATTCTATGAGGCTATGAGCCTCATAACTGAGAGGCTGAACTCATCTGGAGTGCCTTCAGGCAACATGGGTTCGGGAGAGTCTTCAACTTGAACTCCGACAGCGGTTTGTTTCCTGTTTGCATCAGTCGCACTCTCAGGATCGGCCAGTGGAACCGGATCATCTCCAACTGTGGCTACGGGAGCTCTTCAGGGGACCGTTCCATGGACCCATTCTCAGTACCGCCAACACCCATTGGCTGTGCTGAATCCATTTTGATTCCTGACTCCAATACGGAGCCAGACTGGCGTCTCACGATGTTGGCTCCGGCGCCAACCAGGCTTACATGAACTGAATAGGAGATGGAGCCTTTTTTCCCTTAGGGCCCACTTAGGAACATGAATAGAGGGCATCTGAGAATCCCTATAGCTACTCCGACCCCCTAGCAGAGTCCATGGCCGTGGACACCTGGTACGAGGACTTGGCTGATGCAAGTGGTCTAAACACCTCACCAGACACTGGCCTTCTCTCTCCTCCCACAGTGGCTATGGAGGAAGGGGCTCCTTTCGCGATGGTGGTCCAGAGGGTGGCTGAGATCCTGGACCTGATGCTGCCTATGGTTGAGGTCGAGACTAACGTCTTGACAGAGGTGCTTCAGCCCGGAGTATCCTCCTCAAAACCCTTACTACCCTTTAACGAAACCCTCACAGATGTTGTGCTCGGGGATTAGGCTAAGCCCTGCACAAGCGCTCCTGTGTACAGTACAATTGCTCGCCGCCATCACCCCGCTCCCGGGGACCCAGCCTTCCTCTCCTAGCACCCCAATCCTGAAAGCCTGTTGGTCCAGGCCTCAACCGCCCAGATAAATCCCAGTGCATTCCCATCATTGGAATTGGAATCCAAAAGGTTGGATATCTTTGGTCAGAGAATGTTCTCTTTCACTAGCCGGGCAATGCGATCCGTGAACACTGCATGCTTATTGGGCAGTTATTCCCACACAGAGTGGGATATGGCTGCTATCTGTGTTCACGGTTGAGGCCTGGGCCATACTCGCCCAAGCTATTACTGACAGGAGAGATGCGGTGAAGTTCACAATATGATGTGGATTGGATACAGCCGACTTCTGGGCAGAGCCATTGCTTCAATGATGGCACTTTGACACCTGTCTGAGAAATACTCCCTTTTCAGGGGATGTCCAGGCATCCCTTAGGTACATTACTTTGATGGAACTCGCCTCTTCAGCAACAAGGCTCTGGCAAGATTTAAGGACAGTAGAGCCACCTCTAGGTCGTTGGGGCTCACTATGGCTCCATGACAGCCGCAATCCCCCGTCCCTCCCGTAGCTGTGGTAGGGGCTATCAGCCTCATTCATTTCCCCCTAGACACCACAGCCAGGAGGCATCACCATCCTTTCGTGGCCGTGGACGCTGCTCCACCCACAGATCTCATGGGAACCAGAGCCAGAGGTCGACCCCTATCCACGCCCACTCACCCCCAGCAAGCCACAACTCAGAAGCCTCTTTAGTTTGCTCTCGTTTCACTGAGGTCACCCGGTTGGTGGCAGGATTCGGTGCCACCTTCGCCAATGGCAGGAAATAACCTCAGACAAATGGGTGCTCCAAATTGTCCAGTGGTGCTATGCCCTCCCATTCCAACAGCCCGTACCACATTTGCCACCATCCTCCGATCGGTTGATGGAAGACCATCTCTTGCTCTTGTGACGGGAAGTATTGGCTCTTCTGGCCAAAGGATCCATCAAGAGGGTACCGGCATCAGAAGTAGGTTATTGTTGCTATTCCCGCTACTTTCTGGTGCCACTGAAGGATGGAGGCCTCCACCCCATATTAGACCTGCACTTTCTCAACTACTTCCTGAGGAAGGAAACATTCAAGATGCTCACCTTTTTTCAGGTCTTATCTGCATTCGACCCTGGAGACTGAATGATAGAGTTGGACTTTCAGGACACTTACTTCCATATCCCTGTCCTGCCTGCCCACAGGTGTTATCTGCTTTTCATGGTAGGCCAAGAGCATTATCAGTTCACTTTGCTCTCCTTTGGCCATACCAGAGCCTCTCGGATGTTCACCAGGGTGATGAGGATGGTTGCATCCCTTATGCGGAGGTCAGGGGTTTCAGTCTTCCCCTAACTCGATGATTGGCTGTTGACAGTGGGAACGCACCAGGCAGTCAACTCACACCTCCAGACTACGGCGAACCTCCTGCACTCGCTGGGGTTCACTATAAACGTGCCAAAGTCACACCTGACTCCCTCGTAGTAGCTCCTTTTCATGTGAGATGTTCTGGATATAGTGGATACAGTGCAATTTTGGTCTTATCCTCCAGAACAGCGAGTCCAGGATACATGGGCTATGATTCTGATGATTCATGTTTCTGCTTCTCGCACGGCGAGAAAGCAGAAGTGCCTGGAGTGCCTGGTTGGGGGCAGGCGGGTGGGCGTTCCTTCTCGAGTGCAGGGGAGGCGTGGCTAGCCCACTGTCTTTGGTGCTGACTGTTCGGCCCCAGGGCCGACCAAACCAGTCATGCGCAGTTGCCAGTCTCTCTTTTTCTCTATGTAGGCTGCCTACATAGAGAAAATGGCTCCCTGGCCTACAGGGGCCCGGCTGGGCGCCGCCCGCCTCCAATCACAATGCTGCTATTGCAGCGTTGTGATTGGCTTAGGGGAGCGGGAGGGAGGCTGCCTAGGTTAACGCAGGCCCGACCGGGAGCAGCAGGAGCGGTGGCGCGTGATCCGGAGGAAGCAGTGGGAGGGAGGTATTAAGGTAAGTTTAGTTTTAATTTTATTTTCATTTTCATTACTGTCCCGCTCCCCCCACACCCGTGCGAACCCCCTCCCCCCCCCCGTCTTGCCGGCCGTGACTGTTTGCAGGCCGAGAGCCTCATCTGTTGTTGTGGTAGGCCCCTGGTATTGTACAGCGTCCGGGTTGAACCTTTTGGCCAGCGAGTTCACCAGCGACGAAGTCGAAACCTTCCGGCTGGGCGTGCTCATTTTTCCCGCTTACTCAGGGAAACACGAAGGGTGCTGCTGCCGAGTTTCCTGACCGCAAAGCACAAAAAAATATGCTTCACTAATTTTAATTTAGTTTTTCTGTAAATACCTCCATGGCTTTTGAAAGTGCATATCCAGTTCCAACCGTCTCAGGCTGATTTACTCGCTGTCCGAAGCCAGGTTTCCTTACTTCACAACGATTCTCCGGGCACATTTCGTGCACCTAGATGAAAGTGCCTATAGTCAAGGAAAACGGGCACCTAACAAACAGCTTGCCCTGGAGTTGTCTCCTAACCTGTTTAAGAAGGGCGAAAATAGTGAGGGGGCCTTTGCATCCTAAATGCATTAGCCTCTCTGACGTCAGCGAAGGAGAGGACAGGGCTATTTGAACAGCGTGGAATTTGACAGCTTGAGGACTGCGAGCCACCCGAGGGGTCTCGGTGCACCGGGGATTTGCCATCCATACGCCTGCTTGTCAGAACAAAACATGTCGCCTGCTATGCGATAGTGGAGCTTAAAAAGAATAAGGGCTTCTTAAGGGGAACCTAAATTTAGAGCTCCGAATGTTTAGGTGTCAGTGTTCATTTGAAAGGGCAGACAGCTAGAGAAAATAAAAGAAGTCGCTGCTTTCAGAGACAGAAATAGGGAGCGGGGAGATTTACGTTCCACAACAAAACACAGCGGAGATCAGCAGTAAAGCTACTGTATGATTAACTTTGTTTTAGTCAGTCATGTTTATCAGCATCAAAGTCTAGGAATGCACCCGGTTTGTATTTTTAAAATTAAAAGGATACCTGCATAACCTACATGAAATAAATCGTCGAACAGTAATGCAGGGTCAAGGAATGACTTCAGTGTTAAGGAAAAGCCACCAATCTTGCTTAACATTGTTAAAAATCTGAGGCTGAACTTTGATGCGAGTCTGGCGCTGGAGGCGAAATTTACTGCTGTAGTCCCTGTCCAAGCAACTTTCATCTAAATCCACATGCCCAAACTAATTTCACACATCACCGTGGATTCATCCTGAGCATGCTCCGAACAGTTGCACAGCGCATGCTTCTGCGCCTCGTGTGTATTCTGTTTTGAGCATTATTTTCTAGCGCCAGCAGAGATGGCCTGAGAGATGATTTTTATGAGCTGCAGCGGCTGGGCCTCGTCGTTGAAAATGCCACCGTGGACTGTTGAAGTGCACCGATTGGAAGACTCCTGAGGGTGAGTGTTGTTTTATTTACTTGCTGTAGTGTCGGGCTCACTTTAATCTTTCATCCTGTCTTTTTTCTTCCTACCCTGCACTGCCCTTGACCTGTCTGTCTCTCTCTCATTTTCAGCCGCTGTTTTCTCTCCCCAACACACTCTCTTTACAAAGGATGGTAGGAAGATGGAAAAAGGTAGCCTGATTGTGCGCCGATTTACCAGCCGGAAGTTTGCCTAATCAATTTTCTAGCAGGGAAGGCTCAGCACTTTCCTCCATTACTTTGGTTAATGATGGGGAGCAGGTGATTCAGCTAACTAGCAGCTCTTCATAAACATGGTCTGCAATATGGAAGCAAAGGCTCCGGTTGATTGGGCTACGTGTTTGGGCTTTTCAAACATGGTTTGCAACAAAGGGCCATCTTCGACTATGGACCAGATTGTGGGTGCTGCATTGTGTGTGAAAGGCATCATGGAGTGTCCTAATGCATATTTACCGGTCCAGCAGAATTTAAGTCTGTCATTAAACATACTCCGAGGAAGGCCTGTGCTTCATCTTCACACACAAGGCTGTGCAAACCTTTGCCTCGGCAATGCAGCCTGCACAGCTGCAAACTCACCCTCTTTGGGGAGTGACATCCACTCTCGATGTCTTACACCCTCTCACCCGCTTGCTTCTGGGTGAAACAGACACGGGCTGCAATGCAGAACAGGGATTTAGAACAGCAGGGGCTCCAAACAATATGCAGATATTAACGTTAATTTGTTTTTGGTCAGTCCTCTCTAGTAGCAGCAGTAGTGACAATCACTGCAGGACGCTGAATTTCAATAGTTTAAATTAAATACTTCATAGTGTCATTAAGTGTGTTTCCTGTTCTGTGAAACGAACGCCAGACAGACAGCTGAGCTAATGAAAATCAAGCCTTCCTCCCAGGGTACTTGCTGGCCTGAAAGAAATTCAAATGTACACTACAACGAGTTAATCTACAATTGTTAAGGCTAATCTGCAAGTGTAAAGGGTGGTTGGGAGCCGGGTATTGGGAAATTGGCATTAATTGATTAAATCACTCCAAGGTTTGTGGCAAATATTTATTGTTTTTGAGCATCAGTGCAAAGAGTTAACAACTGAGCTGTAAAGTAAGTGTGTGCTTTTAATTGTAATTGTGTATATATATAGCCTTTACTACCCCTGACCAGGTATTGAAGGGACAGTTATGTTAAAAAAAAATGCATTAATAGTGCACTGTTAGCTCTGAATCTTGCTTACCCCAATCACATGATACATATAACTTATAAGGGAACGATTTTCAGTCTGTGTGGATAACTTCCTTATGTATTTATATCTGTATTGCTGCACTAAGCACATTACACAGATAGTACAGTGTGCAACTGACTGTATGTGAGGCTGCACGTCACACACATATTTTACAGCATTTTAGTTTTAGAAACACAAGCACGTATGCTCGGAGCAGCGGGTGGCATGACCTTGGGTATACTGAATAAGCAGCTACCTATGTTGTTGAGTGACATCTCTTTATTAATGTAATAACTGCACTTTCACAATTGCTTTATTAACCTTCCTGCTTTCTCAAATTTGCTTGAAAATGCACCATTTGTCCACTCTTTCTTTTTAAATTTTCTCGGGAGAACCCCCCCCCCAAGCCTCCCATAGGTTGTTCGGGCTCGCTCGCTACGCTCGCTCGCCGCATTGCAGTACAACATTCATTTTACGCCACTCCACTTTCAAATGTCACCAGCCGCCACTGGGAGAGACTCACCGTCTGTACCAAAAAAGAGGCCTGTCTTTTCATAGCTAACGCACTAAAGATTTCTGGGGGGGTGATGTACTCTTTGTTGATTTTATTGGTGTGAATAATGGCAAAACAATTCACAAAAAACCATCTCGAGATGGATTATCCTTTGTATTTAAATATGCTAGGCAATGGCTAAAAAGCAGCTCCCTGGGGGCTTAAGAAATCATTCTACTAGAGCTAAAACTTCGACCACTGCATTGGCGAAAGGGGATCCAGTTCTGGAGTTCTGGATTTGGTCTCTGTGCCGCATTTTATGTACGGTATTTTATTTGTTATTTGTTGCTGTTGTTGTCTTGCTCGGATACATTGTTGCAGCATTTGTCTTTCGTTTTATAAATTGTTCACTTTAACCCATGTCGTTCTGGTTAGGGATTGTCACTCAGGTCCTGCCGCTTTCTTTTCGAAGGGTCCCAGTCACTTAGTTGCAGAGTCTGAGTATTCTCAATATGCATTAACGTTATGGCAGAAGCTTGGGGGGGGCAAGCATATTGAAAGATGTGGCCTAATGGGCAGACATGAGTTGGGGAACCAGACAACCAGGTTAAAGTCCCGGCGTTGGCCGAGCATCATGTGATGCTGGGCACCCATCACATGATCTCTCCGTGCCTAAAATATATATATATATATATATATATATATATATATATATATAATATATAGCTATATCTCAATAAACTCTCCCCCGTCTTCTGCCACAGAGCAGAAGGAGCGGCAAACAAAGGAGGTAGAGTTGATTATTTATTCTGCCACACAAACCACCATCTGTGTACAAATTCAGTAACATGGCTTATATGTGTGTGTGTATGTATATATCTATATGTATATATGTATATATATTTGTGTGTGTATACATATTTATATATTATATATATGTGTGTGTGTCTGTGTACATATATGTGTATAGATAGATAGATAGATATACTAGATAGATTTGTGTAATGTAAAGTGCTCAGGTTTGCGCTATATATAAAAAATGCAAACAAAACACTGAGGCGCGAGCAATGTAAGCTCAATTCTTCCAAGTGATCGGCCGTTCTTCGCTTGCTTTTACAAGGGCTGATTGCCGGGGTGGCGGGACACGAGGCTGCGTCCTCACATCTCTCAGGCGGCCTCGCGCCTCCTGGAAGTGCCGCGCGGCAGCCCTCTTTAACCGCACTACAAAGGTCTCCACTATAATATCATTACCCTTTGCTCAGGCTGCAAACGCCCATACATTCAAAATAAGATTACAGTGCGCTGCCAATTATTCCAAGTAATTAGGGCTGTACGGAGCACGGTTAGAGGTTGATTTTACCCGTTTAATTGGCCCTGAAGGGCTGTTAGGCATCCTTCATGGCCAAATAATACATCAGGGCAGCTTAAGTGGAGATGTAAAATAAACAACGTAACGGTACGAGTGACAGACACGCTGAGAAGCCAAACACATGGTACTACGCTTTGCTTATCTGTGCAACCAGCGTATTCAGCATAACTGCGTGGTATGTATGATTACAGACGTCGGGTGAGAGAGCTGTGCTCTGGGTATGTTATTTGAACTCTGAAGTGCCGAGGCCTGCAATACTGAATGGCATTTGCATTTATATACTGCTTACTAACCCTGATGAGACGTTAAGTTATTTACCATCGGAGTAAAAGCACCCGAAAAGACAACGCTGTTTCATTGCTTAATTTGTAAAAACAGAAGCGCAGGGGCTCAAAGTCTTTCGTAGGAGCCTGCTGCCGACTCTGCCGTCTGACAGGGCTGCAGAATACCAAGCGCTTAGTTTTCATTTCACCTCAGGCCTCTATGTTCCACCACCTTTCTCTTCCTGACTCATTTGTAGTATTGCATTATTTAAAGCAATATATAATTCACCTCCTTCAACTTAAAAAGAATAAAAGACAAAGCTTTGGATGGGAGCTTCAAAATAAATGCATTAAAATAGCGGTTTTTACCCTTTTGACTTCTGTGCAGGGGCGGCCATTAGTATGTGCGAGCTGGGCCTACGCCCAGGGTGCCGACCTCCAGAGGGGCGCAGGAGCTCCCTGCAGCAGTCTTCATAAGATTTGGGTCCAAAGAAAGGAGTGTTAAAGCACTTTTCTGAAGGCTGCTGGTACCCTTGACAGTTTTTTGGTTGTTTTTCATGGCACTCCTTAATCTTGCCTACCTCACCTTCCTCCTACTCCTCCCAACATTTCAATACATAGACAATTAAAGAGGATGAGTTGGGAAGGGGTGCCAAATTTCGTTTCGCCCAGGGCTCTCTCTAATCAAAGGCCAGCTCTACTTCTGTGGGCCTCGAGGCCCCCACTTAATCATTTCTAGAGCCAAGGGACCCCCACTGAATCGTTATTGGAGTGCAGAGACCCCCCCACTGAGTCATTACTGGAAGTCGGGGACCCCAGCCTAAGCATTTTCGATTATTTGAACCGCAAAACAATACACAAAAAATACAGAAACAAGCATTCATCAAACAAATACACAAATGAAGAAATATTTAATTTCATTTACATAAATATAAAAAAAACTACATTTAATTTTAATGCGAAAGTTGGAGCTTTTCTAAATACAACTGAGGCACTCATTGTCCATACTATATTCTGTTTGATACACTTGCATGGCTCCTACAAATCAATCTGAGGGTACTAACTCTGAGCCCGATTCACAAAGGGCCTCCGCACTCGCGGCAGAGGCCCCACTGCTGTGGTAGGGGGCCCTCACTCATGGCTTATCTCTGCAATAAGAAACAGGAAACGTCCTTTAGAACAAAGCCGTAATTTATCTGTGCCTTCACAGAGCCGGCAATAGAACCAACGTGTCTTTAGTACGCATTCTGTCAGCACGCAAGTCGTTATAACGACTTGCATTGGGGGGGCGCATTGGTGGAATGGCGTTGGATTTAAAGTTTAACACCTTCCCTACTGTTGCGCAGACTGGAGTTAGAATAGTAAATTAACCTATTCCAAAATCCAGCGCCGCCATAAGGCAAGTGATTATAATGACTTGGGTGCTGAAAGAATGCATACTAAATACACGTTCGTGACGGCACCGTGAAGGCACAGCGTGATTCCCCCTTGCGGACTACCTTCATACATTCATAATAAATTGCGGTTCGGAATTCCTGCCACAAGTGCGGGCCCCCCGCCACGACTGCGGGGCCTCCGCCACGAGTACGAAGGCCCTTTGTGAATCTGACCTCAAATTTTAGCCAATTTCAAATTCCTTCACATTAATAGAACGTTTTCAAATTTCCAATTTTACATTTTGCCTCTTTAGTTATGTACATTTTATTAATCTATTATAAGTATTTAATTTTCTAAGCAGTCGCAAACACCCTGAGTAGGCTTCAAGAACCCCCAGGCATTCCCACCACAGGTTAAGAACCACTGCATTATAAAGCAAATTAGTTATGGCCCAAATTTGAATTTTATAATGAAGAAAAATTATCCTAATAGATACGTAGGCAAAAACAAGTAGCTTAATAAAGTTATTCAAGTGGGTTAGCGTTTACAGCGTTTCTTGTTTCTTAGTTCTAGTAATGTTCCAGGACAATGTATGTATCAATGAAATTCTGGAATTGTGCATGCTAGATTAGCTACTTTGTTTTTTTATTTTACTCTCACTTCAAGTTCTTTTATTGTAGGTGAGAGTGCATAGATCTAACACCTGTTTATATGAGTCTAGATAGATGCACAAAAGAAGGTCTCGAGCTCATCAATTGGCAACTCAGTATACAAAAAGTTTATCTTTATAATACTACATTCATTAAATAGATTATTGAGGCTGGGCACATGGAGGCTCGGAATAGAAATCGTAATACTAATGTTAAGCTTGTTAATTAGTCTGCTTCGATCTTAATGTTAAAGAGAATTAGCACCTCTTCTAATGAATGACAGTTGTTAGAATCATGGACTACCAGTGGCGGCTGCCACCTACGGGGAGTGGTAGACGGGCAAATGGGAGGTATGTGCGGTGCATGCAAAGCAACATTACATCAACAAAATTGTTGCTATGCATTGGATTATCGTAACTTTAAAATTGTAATGTAATGCATGTTGGCAGTTTGGTGCACATACATTAGATACATTTAAAACATAAAAAAAAGAAAACTCACTTACCTTGCGGCACGTCCGTGCTCCCGTCCGGTGTCCTTTACTTCTCCAGCGTGGGCCCCAGGAAACTCCCCTAACCAGTCCTGGCACTGCTCTCATGCTATTAACCAGCATGAGAGCAGCACCAGGATTGGATGGAGCAGGCTCTCTCAGCGCTCCGAAGAGCACTGGAGGTCTCTGGTCAGTCTCAACTCAGCTCAGCTGTCGAAAACAGCTGGGTTGAGAGGTTTTAAGTGCACATGTCTGGCTGTCCATCGCAAAATGGCCGGCCAAAGGGATATGCACACTTTAAACATAAGTGCCCTGCCCATAACTTCTTTCTGCTGCTGCCAGTCGGCAGATGCCCCGCCCCCGTCTTGACAGTCAGCTCGGAACGGGGTTATTGAAAAATAAAATGGTAATACATTAACTGTATTACCATTTTATTTTTCATCTCTGTGGAATAGGGGGCATTTCATCCAGTGGGGCGACACTCCTCCACCTTAATGGAGGAGCCACCCTTGGCGATTACATGAAATTATAAACTCTTCCACTTACCAACAACTTTACAACTAATAGATAATTTCAGCTAGGTTTATGTCTACATCAAACCAGACAGCAACATACCAACATAACTGTGAAGAGAGGTACTATATCATGAACTGAAATATTGGTGTAGTGCAATAAAGTTATCAAAGAATTCTCATAAAGCTTTCACAATTTGAAACAGAAAAACGACGCAGAACGTAATGTTGAGAACAAAAGATACTGAGTGCATTGTTTTTTAAATGTGACTAGCAACATTTAGAACATTTAGAACACAGAATTAGTATGCGGCAATAGATTGCAACAAAAACATCTAAATGTTATGGCGGCACTTGGCATTGCGTATAACAGCTTCTTCTTGCAGAGCTCCTATGACGACTATGCTCTGCCTGCTGTTGGTCCTACTTTGGGGCGTGGCAGCATAGGAACCCAAACAAAGATGTTTCTGCATTGATTGACATTACTGTTGTCTGTGGGGATTCTGGATTAGCTGAGTAAGAGGCAATGAAAGACGTCCGCCAACTAGATGGCGAATTGAAACAAAGTGGCAGCCATGGATTCTTGGCTACACTTTGTGGGAGGTTCTTTGGGGCACCTCTTGTTAGCATGATATCTAGATGATTGGAGAAGCCTCTTGATTTTGGCTTGCTCTGCAGAGGTAAACCGGCATCTCCACTCTCTCATGCTCCAAGCATCTCCTACGCTGCAGGCCTTTGTAGAAGGAGGAGAACTCCTTGGTGCAGTGCAGGATATCACCGACTAATGAATGGGCAAAGAGAAATGGTGTCAGCACTGGCTAATACTGCCAAAAATCTGAACAGCGTGGAAAAACTATGGCTGGCATGGAAGCCGTTATTTTCCATTTCTATGGGTCCCTCTCAGACTACCACGTTATTCGGCGACCCAGAGATTTCCCATTTTACAATCTTAAAGCTTCCTAACATTCCATAGGTAGAATTTTCTCCATTTAATTCAACCATTTCTTTCATCCTGAACATTCTTATTAACTGTTACTGTTATCAGTCCCACCTGGGATCATGCTCAGCACCCACCTCGCAAGGTTTCTCTCTCTCTCAGGGGGGATTTTTAATGGGATATATATATATATTTTTAATATAATTTTCTTTATTAGGAATTCAACAAGTACAAGTACAATCTCATAGGTACTGCACGTTTTCCATCACGAAACCTAGCCCATATGCCTGTGTACACTGACTTTATTTTCCTACCCACCAACATCCATCTGATCTCAACGCTCAACCCTTCCAGGCCTCTCCTCAAGGGCAGGGAGGCAGGAAGACAAGGAACCGGTCATGTATAAGTCCCAGCAGTGCTTTCCCCCTTGGTATTCAGTGAGTTCTGCCCTCCCCAGCCCGCCACCTGCCCCCGTAGCACTGTCAGGGCAGTTCCGCCTCCAAATCAATCTGGAGTGTTTGTATCCCTGGTATCCGATGGGTTTAGTAACATATATGATTTTAGAGGATCTCCGATATCTCTCGGTCTGGAGGATGGAGGCATCAGTTCCGACTATATAGATAGCTGTTCCTGGCAATATATCAGGTCCCTGATCCAATCTTTAAATTTGGGAGCCCTCCCCCGCCCCCATCTGCATGCCACTCTCCGCTTGGCCATAAGCAAGCCAAGTGACTGACTGTAACATCCACCTTTTCAGTATAGCCTAGAAGTGCCACAAGAGTAGTAAGTTGTAGTTGCCTACTTATCATCTGGGATAGAGTGTCCTCTATTTGTATCCAATATCTGTGGACCTCAGGGCATGCCCAAGCTAAATGTAGGAAATCTGCTCCTTCTGCTCTACACCTGTCATACCTATCGTTAGGGCGCAATCGGTAGAGACAGAGCCAGGCCGCAGTGTAGTAAAACTGATGTGTGAACTTTTAATGTATGATAAGGAGTCGGTTACTGGCCGTTATCGCCCTGTCTATTGGCAGCAATAGGTCCATTATTGATCGCTAAGAGTAGTGCCTAGCTCAGCCTCCCATGCCGGTCTCGCCCCCCCGGTCACTGCGTCTAATCCTGATCAGGTGCATCGGTATAGCAGCGGTATAACAATGCAACCACATGGGTTGGATTTGGTGTCGCAAACGAGTATCGGGCGTTCGGGTCTATGTGTGTCTCTTGGAGCCTGGCTACCTGGATGTTGTGTCTTTCTAGATAAGCTAAAATGTGTCTGCGTTTGCGTGGATCTCCAAGGCCCCTCACATTCCATGTCAAGAAATTATATCCCGGGCATGATGGGTTGTCTATCGTGTTGTGTGGGTTGTGTATATCTTTGCTAGCGGAGCATTGCTATGTAGTAATCCTGGGCTCATAATGGATAATTATGGGCATTCAATGTGCTGTACAACATGTCCTGTAGACAATACTTTTCAACCCCAACCCTCCCCCCTCCCACGACAGCAGCCTAATCCCGCTGTAGACATTACCCCCTCCCATCCCCAGGGCCTCAACGGGGATCATCAACCAAACGTCCGGACCCGAATGCGACAGTCGTCAAGAGAGAGATTATCTTAAAAGGTGAAAATAGGAACATAGTAGGTTGTGATGTAACAGAGGGATGGGAGAAAGGAGAAAAAAGGAGTGAGGGAAAGTGAAAACGTAGCGATAGCAGTGAAGTACTAGAAGAAACAGGTAGATGTCCTTCATTAGGGGTAGCCTTTCGGGGTAGCAGCACAGGACAGGGCTGGTCCTCCTCGAATGAGCGAGGGCGTCCGGGGCATCCTGTCAGGTTTCCATATGGGCAGCAGTGAGGTTCGTAAGTTCATTACTGCAGCAGTAGTGACTGTTCTTTAAGGGGTCTCCGCACAGGGGAGCAGCCCGTTATTCCTAAAATGGTGTATACTAGTGGTGACGATGAGGCAGTCCGACGTTGTTTTGAGATAGTCGAGGTTCTTGTTTAGGCAGAGCATGATTTCCAGCAGGTAGTCCTCATTCCTCCCGCTCCTCAGCCCAAGATATCTCCAAAGCAAGAGGTGCTAGTCAGTCCAGACATGGGGGATGGTTATCTGGTTTCCGACGAATTATGCTCCGTCCGAGGTGGGCTACGTGGCAGTCGTCATAGATAATCTGCAACATGTTGTGGGTTGGTGAAGAAATGCTGCTTTCCTTGTTGAGTGATTCAGAAGTGTGCCGGATACAACATGGCGTACGTGATATTGGCCTGCTGTAGTTTTTTCTTGACCTGAAGAAATTTCTTCCTAGCTTCTTGGACTGCCAGAGTGAAGTCAGGGTATATGGCAATAGTGTTCCCCTCAAATTCAAGCATGCCTCTTTCCCTGGCCAAGCAGAGTGCGGCATCGAGATCTCTGTAATTTAACAGTCTGGCCACAATGGGTCTCGGTGTAGCTCCCGGAGGGTGCCTGGCCATGAGTGAGAGATGAGCCCTCTCTACTATCAACAGCGAGGAGAAGGCGTCAGGTCCGGAAATAGTCGTTAGCAGGCGTTCCACATACTCCTCCATTTTCCCTGTATTGGTTGTCTCTGGAACTCCTAGGATTCTGATGTTGTTCTTCCATGAGCGCACCTCAAGGTCCTCGTTCTTCGCAGCGATGACCCTCAGCAAACATCCCATGTTACTAACTTGGTCCTCCCTTCGCACGGCAGCATCTTCTAGTGCAGAGATTATTTGTTCAACCTCCCCGAGTTTTCCATCGTGCTTTTCTAGTTTCTGCGCTATGGAGTCCATTTGTGTGATCATGGAGTCCATCTTGGCCTCTGTCGATGTGAGGTTTTGCCGCATCGTGAGGAGGAGTGCTTTCACATCATCCTCATGAGAAGTATGCTCAGTATGTCCTTCCTCTGCCATATTATATTCACTGTCAATGTTGTGGTTGTGGGCCGACTTACGAGGTTTGAATTGCAGCTTTGCCTGTTTGCCCTCTGGCTTACCCATTTCACAGAGGGAGACAAGCAGCAAGCAGCCATGCAGGGGGCTGGGATCAATTGGACTCTATGAGGCCCTTGTGGTTTATCCTGGCTTCTCCTGTGGCTAAATCCTGGTGTCGCGCAGCTGGCCTGCGATGTTCAAATGCAGCCTCCACTCCTCGCAGATCTCGGGGGGGGGGATCACCGCCTAGCTTGCATTTACAGCCTGGGCTTGGATGGGCCCAACTTGAGTCTGGCGAGAAAATTCTGTCCATCCCCCCCGCCCGGGGACGAAGCTGCTCAAGTCCCAGAGGGGTTCGTCAGGCCGAGCCCCAGTCAAATGGAGTTTATAAGTTGGCTCTCCCCACAGCCAGGCACCGGCTTCCTACCGCGGCCCTCAAGCCCTGAGGCTGTGTTGGTTGTCAGCTGCCCCTCCCCCTCTCACCTTTAGGCCTCCGTCGTCACTGTGGCGAAGCAGCAGTTCGGGCCTCACTGCCAGCCTATCTCTGCTTCCGCTGGTTGCTGTCGCAAGATTCCTCCCGCCTTCAGCCCACAACAGGCAAGGAGTTCTCTGTCCTCCTATTCCAGCCCCTGGTGAGCAGTAGTCTGCGCGTGTCGAGAGGATCACCGCCAGCGGCTTTTCACCCTCCCTCGTGTCTGCCATTAAGGAATTCTTTGCGCCTATGCCTCGACCATAGTTCTTATTTAGTAAATTTCTTGCGCCGAGGGAGCGCAGCAGCAATGGTCCGTGCAGGTAACAGCAGTGGGGCGGTGGGGCCGGGGGGTGGGGATTTCGAGGGACGATGCTGAGGGAAAATTATATAAATAATTAATTTTCCCTCGGCATCGTCCCTCGAAATCCCCCACACATGGCCCCACTGCACCACCGCTGTTACCTGCACGGACCGCGGCTGGAGGGCAAGACCCTCACTGTACCTCACGCTGCAGAATTAGAAGGTGTAGAAGTATATGGGGCAGGATTATGGTGATTGACGGCCCCTAACAGCAAGAGCCTCGCGCAGGTGCAGCCATCTTGCAAGCCTGCCCTCTAGCGCCCCCTTAATGGGATATTTTTATTTGGTTAATATAGATCTCCATTTTTTTAAGTGAGCTTGTCTTTTTTTTTTAGTATAGCATTATAGCCTACTGCCGAGGGCTAAACTGGTTGTTAAATGCCCTCTTGCCAAGTTAGAGGCCCGAGCTGCAAGTTATTGTTGCAAAAGAAAGTACTCCCATGATTTCATTGGTATTATAGCAAATATTTGGGAGATGAATAAGCATGCTTAATGGTGAAGAGAGTAGTGTCTTATGAGCCTCTGTTTTTGACCACATTGGGACTGAACAAAAATGCAGTCCTGACAATGATAAGAGTTGAGGATAGGGATGTCAAGACCCCTCACTTTAGCAGGTTAAGTTGGAGGTGGCTACCACTGGGCTTTTCTGTGTAACATAAAGCATTTAAATTGTTGGCCATATCCTCATTGACTTTGATCTGATGTCTTCAACAGAATTTCACAAGTGCTGCAAGAAAATAGCATGATGGAGTGTTAGGGTGCAGAAACAAATGAAACAAGAGAGGCCGGAATGAAGTAAGACGGGGAGAGGAAGTGGCCTTACTGCTAGAGCGGCCGACTTCGATGCTGGGGAACCGGGTTCGAGTCTCGACACAGACGCTCAACATCCTGTGATTCTGGGCAAATCACTTAATCTACCCGTGTCTAAAAAAATGAATATGTACGTCTGTAACGCAACTGGTGCTCATGTAAAGCGCTCTGATACCTTCGGGTCGAGTTGGCGCTATATAAAACTCCGGAAAAAAGAAAGGGAAGGTGAGAAGGATGGATGGATGGGGAGGTTTGTGGATAGATGGAGAGAGGATGAATGGAGTGGAAGCTAGAGGATAAATGGAGAGAAGGAATTATAGTGGAAAGAAGGATAGATGCCAATAGTGGATATGCCTTGTCGTATAGTGTCCACTCATCAGTAGGAACTGGGAGTTTGTGGATGACATAACGTTTGGGAGGGTGCCAGACTAATTCCGTGATACCCGCGGGATATGTTGTTCTTTGTACCAGCTAGCTCACAGTGCTACCATAAGCCCTCCTAAATCTACCAAGGGAGCAAACAGTTCTGACAACCACTGAACATGAAAATCCTGTTCCCTCAGGAACCGTGGTGACAGACCTAGAACCCTTTACTCATGCACTCGTGCTCGCTTTTGCTCAGAGAAATATACAAAGAATACACAAAGGGATGTTTTCAATGTTTATTGAACCGAAGTGATTCTTGTATAGAATATATGTGCTGCAATGATCAATAGATAGAAGCAGATAAAAGTTATAATAAGCGTCAAGACAGTGAGCAGAACGTAAAAGTTTCACCATCATGCTGAGACAGCATATATACAGGGGCGGTGCGTCCATTGGGGTGTTTGGGCGTTGCCCCCCCACCCGCGCCCGCAGCTCCCTCGGTGTCTCTGAACTTAAGTATACTCAGTTTACTTAAGTTCAGAGACGCCGAGGGAGAACTGACAATGCCTGTCAGTCAGCATGACGTCGGTCCGACGTCATGCTGACTGACAGGCATTGTCAGACCAGGGGCAGGCCGCAGGCAGCAGCACAAGTGCGCATGACTTGTGAAGGTCGGCGAATTTTTCCGCCGTGCCCAGTCATGCGCACTAGTGTCTGCTTAGGCTGGCGCATGCCCATTAGGAGAGCGAGGGTTGAGCAAAGGCTCAAACCTCGGTCTCCTAATGGGCATGCGGGCGGCGAGTAACCCCGCTCTCATCCAATCCTGGCGCTCCAGCAGCGCCAGGATTGGCTGAGAGGGGTCACCACTTGCCAGCAGTGATGTGGCTGTTCCAGTGTAGGCGCCAAAGGACCCGAGGCGGCGCGGACCTGGTCAGGTAAGATTTTAAGTTATTTTAAAACAGCCCCCCGCAACACCCCCCCCGCGACTGATCGTAATAATTACAGAAAGGTGCAGGGCTCGGATATTCTCTCATCTCTCTCTTTCCCTTATTCAACAATGCTCTGTATATTTATCACTCGAGCTCTCTCTTTCTCTGTCTTCCTACACTGTGTCTGTTCTTCTCCCGGTTTTACGTGTCTTTTCCGTTTTCTTTTTCTCTTTATAACTCCATCTCTCTCTCTCTCTTCCTAGTCCTCATCAGTCACTGTCATTGTGTTTCCCTGTGCCTTTTTTCAAATTTCAAATTTCTCTCGTCTCCTATTTCTCATCCACTTATTATCTCTCTCACTCTTCATCTTCCTGTTTCTCCACTCTCAGACAGTCGCATTCTCTCACTGTTTTGCTGTCTCTTACTTTCACTTTCTATTTTTCTACCTTCCCTCCTCTCTGTATCCCTTGCTTTTTTATTACTCTCATTTGTCTCGCTCTTTCTTTTATGTTCCCCTTTCCTACTTAAGCTCTCCTCTTTTTGTCTATATGTCTCTCATGTTCTCTCGTCCCTTCTTTTCTGCTCATCCTCTCTTCCTCTTTGACGTCCCTGTTTCTCTCTTTTCCTACTTCTCCCTACTCTCTATTTTTCACCTGTCCCGTTCTCTCATCTGCCCTTTCTTTATTTTCCTCTCCCAGCCTCGCTCCCCTCTCTCATTCTATTTCAGCCACTCTTCTTACAGTTTCTTTTGGCGTCTCTTTCTTTATCTCCCTCGCTGACACTCTTCTCATAAGTGCTTCATGCTCAGTCGCACCCTTCCATGATTTTCTGAAACGTGAGATTCTGGGTCATGGCGGGTATCTTCCCCCTCCCCCTCATACTCTCATACTTGCGAGTTTCTTGGCGCACTTTCATTTTCTCTCGATGGTGTATGCTCTAGATTTTCCAGGGTGCACCGATGCCAGATTTTTTTCTCCCTCTCATCAGAGGCGGATCAAACCTTGTTCCCTTTCCCTCGGAGCCCTGACGGCTTTGGTCTGTTTTCCTCTTTAGTAGAGTCACTTTGCAGAGGAATCGAAAAACATCTCAGCGCTTAATCCCGATGAAATGGGGTGGGGGCTCCCCGACCCATCTGAAAGCGAGGAATCCGAAGAACTCCGGTGTATATTTTGACTAGAAAGTAATGCCCAGCTGACAGGACCGGGTCCCGGCTCCGTCCTCGTCTGCCTCCCCCTGGTCCCCCAGCAGGAAGCCGGCCAGCCCTTCGCAGCCGGGCTCCCAGAGCCGGGCACTCTCAAGGCCTGCATGATTAATGGACTCTGGGGGTCCAAGGCCACCTCGCAGGCTGGCTTTCCTCACGTCCAGCAGTGTCTGTACGAAAACATTATTGTAGGGCCGCGGGGCAGCCCAGCATGGCGCTGAGCGAGCGGCTAACGCTTCACTCGCAGGTAGGGCTGGGGGGGGCGGCCCTCCGTGCCCTAGCCAAGAAGAAATCCGTTCATAGCTGGAATAACTGGACACGCTCTCGGCCTACCCGATGCAAGCTGGGCCCTACCCAAGAGGGAGGACGCCCATGGCTGGAATAATTGGACAAGTTCCGGGCGTGCTGGATGTAAGCAGTGTCCTTCCCAAGAGGCAGGACACCCATGACTGGACTAACTGGGCATGCTCCTTGCCTGCCAGTGTGTAACAAGTTAGCGCCTCTAAAGGCTAGCAGGACTGCAGCATAGTCAGTTGACAGTGACTGCGAGATAAGAAATACCCCCTGAGCTTCCTTCATTATTTTATAAGAGTATGGTTGGTCATAAAGGGTAATATTCTATTTGGACAAGACCACAAGCCTTCTAGATGGAAGGCTGTTTGCCGCAATATTACCTGTGATCCTGATTGGACAGATCACATCTTTGTGTCCCTGTTCCACTACGTTGTGATCTTTCGGAGAACGGCGGGGACCAATACAGAGGTTAGTGCCCCTCTTTCTAGTCACCTTGGGCCGGGACCGTTGTTCTTTGTTGTGCTTGTTATGTACACCACGGTAATGATGCCAATAAAACGGCAGTTTTTAATGTGTTTAATATTTCAAGACTATACATTCCCACTGCTTAATAAGCCTTGCTTTATCGCTGCATTCATTTGCTTTAAAATGCACCATTTGCCAATCTTTTTTAAATTTCTTTCTCAGGAGAGGGACCCTCCCTAGACCCCAGGTTTGTCTATTGAACTTGTTCACATCACTAACTAGTGTTTTCTATTGGAAAGGGTAGAGCCAAAGCAGTCTTGCTTAGTACCCTAACCCTCTTCAGAAGTCAGACGTGCTTGGCAACCCAGAAATTCTCTGAAATAATGTTTGAGTTTTCTTTTATGAATGCCTAGAACTACTGAATTTTTAGTCCATTTATCACAGATATAGTGCTGAAAATCGCACCAAAAAGATGCCAATTTTTAAAAAAAAATCTTCACGGGGGGAGAACCCCCCCGAACTTCTCTTATTGCCGTCGGGCTCGCTCGCTGCGCTCGCTCGCATGCGTTGGTTCGCTCTGCATACGCCCCACCAGTTTCAAATTCCACCAGCCGCCCCTGCATATATATGCAAGCATATGAAATAATATAACAATCTGGTGTTATTCTACTATGCAGACCCTAACGTAAGTGTCTAGGGTGTATGTTCTGCCAAGAAACCCCTTACTGGATGACCCAACCCCATTACCTGGTGGGTAAGAATGTAGGGCCCTGTCTTAGTCATGAACTGGACACCCCTCACGGAGATGTGAGTCAGCTGCTGGGCGAAAGCTTCAGCATGTAGGGACCTCTCGAAGTCGGCAGAAGTGCCTCCTTTGACTATACCTGGAAACAGATGTTTATATATAAAAAAGGCATTCTTGCCTTGGGTCGAGGCTTTGACCATGCTGCCATTGTTTGTATTTTACAGATAGCTGTGTCACCATATAGACGTAAATAGCAAACACATTTGTACAATGTACGTGTAGGCCTTGTACTCAATGCCAAGGCAATATGATAGTGTTTTAGCGAAGTTGATTTTGATAAGCAAGGTCGTGCTTCCAGGAAACTAATCCAAAGTGTCACAAATGCAAATATGTGTCAAAAGTCGATGTGAAAAGTAAAGGCAACTTTTAATAAAGATCAGCGTAAATTTAAAAAAGGCAACATTTTGTACTAGGCCTTACTGGGACACATGACAGCCTCCTTAAGACAGTTCACAAATTGACTCATCAAGTCCACCAAATCAATACCGGTTGTAACCTGCCTGCTTCAGCAAAAATGCTGATACCAGGGCTCTGGAGAACAAATCTCTCTTGTTTGCCGCTAATCCCAGTCCAGCGCGGCTCTATGAATGGATTCGATGAGTCAAGCTATTCCTTGTGTACTGTCCTGAGAAGGCCTAGAGTAAGAGGGCTGAAACACGTCGACCAGTATTAATAAGTGGAGTTCCCAAATTTGCAAATTTGTGAAAGTATTTGACACCTATGAGCTGTTTGTAGAACACCCCAGGGGCATATATAGGCCCATAAAGTGTCACGAGGGCAAAAAAAGGACTTTTTGGGAACTACCATAAGAGTGTAATCAGTTTGACAAATTGATTTTGTGGCACTCAAGGAAATTAAATACACAAGAATTATAAGATTTAAATCAGGACTGTGACCCAAAGTGTCAATTTTGTGTTTATGTATGTGTTGTCCAGATGTTTTTATAATGTGTAATATCAGATCAATATGTTTACGGTGTGGCAATGCAATATTAAAACAAAGCAAATTGAAGTTGCAAATATACAATAAAGCTTGTGTCTCCAATAGTGAAGTAAGTCTCTATTGTAGAGTTGTAATCGAGAACATGAGCAATTCCTTTTGAGAACCTTGTTTTTCATAAGTCCTTTTCCATTATAGTCACATTCAAGAGCACCTTCAAATAATGTAGTTCAGGATGCACTATAGAAAAACTTCTCTTGCATATGCTTTAATATATTATAAAACACACAAGATGATGGACGGAATGCTGCACATTGGCAAACATTCACCCCCAGTCACAGATCTGGGTTTAATCCATCGTTATTTTGCTTCACCACGCCACCCCAGTTCAGACATAGCCATATGCAAATCAGTCTTGACCCTGTGCCTCATGGGAACAGTCCAGACCAAACTGCCAAGCCATGTCTTTCCTGGACCGGAATCAAGCATCCTAGGACCGGTTTCAGGCTATCAGCCTTCATCAGCCAGGATAGCTTGACTCCAGTGGCGTAGTGAGCACGGGACCCACGTCTGGGCATACCCTTCCCACATAGGGCGAAATGCAAAACACACAAGATGATGGACGGAATGCTGCACATTGGCAAACATTCACCCCCAGTCACAGATCTGGGTTTAATCCATCGTTATTTTGCTTCACCACGCCACCCCAGTTCAGACATAGCCATATGCAAATCAGTCTTGACCCTGTGCCTCATGGGAACAGTCGAGACCGAACTGCCAAGCCATGTCTTCCTGGACCGGAATCAAGCATCATAGGACCGGTTTCAGGCTATCAGCCTTCATCAGCCAGGATAGCTTGACTCCAGTGGCGTAGTGAGCACGGGACCCACGTCTGGGCATACCCTTCCCACATAGGGCGAAATGCAAAACACACAAGATGATGGACGGAATGCTGCACATTGGCAAACATTCCCCCAGTCACAGATCTGGGTTTAATCCATCGTTATTTTGCTTCACCACGCCACCCCAGTTCAGACATAGCCATATGCAAATCAGTCTTGACCCTGTGCCTCATGGGAACAGTCCAGACCGAACTGCCAAGCCATGTCTTCCCTGGACCGGAATCAAGCATCATAGGACCGGTTTCAGGCTATCAGCCTTCATCAGCCAGGATAGCTTGACTCCAGTGGCGTAGTGAGCACGGGACCCACGTCTGGGCATACCCTTCCCACATAGGGCGAAATGCAAAACACACAAGATGATGGACGGAATGCTGCACATTGGCAAACATTCCCCCCCAGTCACAGATCTGGGTTTAATCCATCGTTATTTTGCTTCACCACGCCACCCCAGTTCAGACATAGCCATATGCAAATCAGTCTTGACCCTGTGCCTCATGGGAACAGTCCAGACCGAACTGCCAAGCCATGTCTTCCCTGGACCGTAATCAAGCATCCTAGGACCGGTTTCAGGCTATCAGCCTTCATCAGCCAGGATAGCTTGACTCCAGTGGCGTAGTGAGCACAGGACCCACTTCTGGGCATACCCTTCCCACATAGGGCGAAATGCAAAACACACAAGATGATGGACGGAATGATGCACATTGGCAAACATTCACCCCCAGTCACAGATCTGGGTTTAATCCATCGTTATTTTGCTTCACCACGCCACCCCAGTTCAGACATAGCCATATGCAAATCAGTCTTGACCCTGTGCCTCATGGGAACAGTCGAGACCGAACTGCCAAGCCATGTCTTCCCTGGACCGGAATCAAGCATCCTAGGACCGGTTTCAGGCTATCAGCCTTCATCAGCCAGGATAGCTTGACTCCAGTGGCGTAGTGAGCACGGGACCCACGTCTGGGCATACCCTTCCCACATAGGGCGAAATGCAAAACACACAAGATGATGGACGGAATGCTGCACATTGGCAAACATTCCCCCAGTCACAGATCTGGGTTTAATCCATCGTTATTTTGCTTCACCACGCCACCCCAGTTCAGACATAGCCATATGCAAATCAGTCTTGACCCTGTGCCTCATGGGAACAGTCCAGACCGAACTGCCAAGCCATGTCTTCCCTGGACCGGAATCAAGCATCCTAGGACCGGTTTCAGGCTATCAGCCTTCATCAGCCAGGATAGCTTGACTCCAGTGGCGTAGTGAGCACGGGACCCACGTCTGGGCATACCCTTCCCACATAGGGCGAAATGCAAAACAGGCAAGATGATGGACGGAATGCTGCACATTGGCAAACATTCACCCCCAGTCACAGATCTGGGTTTAATCCATCGTTATTTTGCTTCACCACGCCACCCCAGTTCAGACATAGCCATATGCAAATCAGTCTTGACCCTGTGCCTCATGGGAACAGTCGAGACCGAACTGCCAAGCCATGTCTTCCCTGGACCGGAATCAAGCATCCTAGGACCGGTTTCAGGCTATCAGTCTTCATCAGCCAGGATAGCTTGACTCCAGTGGCGTAGTGAGCACGGGACCCACGTCTGGGCATACCCCTTCCCACATAGGGCGAAATGCAAAACACACAAGATGATGGACGGAATGCTGCACATTGGCAAACATTCCCCCAGTCACAGATCTGGGTTTAATCCATCGTTATTTTGCTTCACCACGCCATCCCAGTTCAGACATAGCCATATGCAAATCAGTCTGACCCTGTGCCTCATGGGAACAGTCCAGACCGAACTGCCAAGCCATGTCTTCCCTGGACCGGAATCAAGCATCCTAGGACCGGTTTCAGGCTATCAGCCTTCATCAGCCAGGATAGCTTGACTCCAGTGGCGTAGAGAGCACGGGACCCACGTCTGGGCATACCCTTCCCACATAGGGCGAAATGCAAAACACACAAGATGATGGACGGAATGCTGCAAATTGGCAAACATTCACCCCCAGTCACAGATCCGTCCATCAACCCCTTTGGTTTTGCTATGTTCGCCCTAAATTGGCAGGGTATGCCCAGACGTGGGTCCCTTGCTCACTTTGCCACTGGATTCAAGATAGCCTGGCTGATGACGGCTGTAAGCCAGAAACCGGTCCCAGGATGCTTGTTTCCGGTCCAGGGAAGACATGGCTTGGCAGTTCGGGCTGGACTGTTCCCATGAGGCACAGGGTCAGACTGATTTGCATATGGCCATGTCTGAACTGGGGTGGCGGAGTGAGCTAAAGAATGATGATGGATTAAACCCAGATCAGTTGACTGGGGGTGAGTGCTTGCAATGTTCAACACTCCGTCCATCATCCCCTTTGGTTTTAATATATTTTAAGGCTGCTTGGTTTATAATAACAAATATAGCCCATGTATAGAAGTGAGGTGACAACTAAAATAGGAATATAGTCCATCTATAGTGGGCACCGGACAACTTAACAGCTGACTTGTGCCTTGGATCACTTCTAGCATCTTTGTCAGGGCCCATGTGTTGGAACTAGTATTCTAGTGAATGACACTCAATGCTATGATGCAGTAATATATGAAAGTGAAAAACTTCCACATATTAAAGGAATACACTTTTTTAAATTCTGAATTCTCTGTATCATATTTTTACGGACATTTCTTGCACAATTTACTTGCCAAATATTTTGATGGCTCGGCTTGTTCTCTGGCTCATAGAGCCTAGCCTGGCTATCTCTTTTAATTTGCTGTCTTGGCCCTTTATTGTATGCCTTCTTAGCTTTAAGTCTTGGTTACTGTTAAATTGTATTTTGGTGTTTACTTTTGTAAAGTTCCCTAATTCCACTACTGGTGCAGGCGAGCATGGAAAAACGCTAAATAAAAAGATAGTATGGGAAAGGGTAGTCCATGTGAAATTGACTTTTCTGAACAGCCTTGTTCCCCAAAAGACTTAAATAAACTACGGGGCATATTAGCAAGACCGGCGATAGAATTATCGCTGTTTTAGCGGCAGGAAACTGCCGCTAAAACGGCGATAATGGGCTTGCTAATATGCGTTATAGAATTCCAATAGAAGCCCAGGTTAGATGTCCTGCACATCTAACCTGGGCTTCTATTGGAATTCTATAACGCATATTAGCAAGACCGGCGATAGAATTATCGCTGTTTTAGCGGCAGCAAACTGCCGCTAAAACGGCGATAATGGGCTTAGCTAATATGCGTTATAGAATTCCAATAGAAGCCCAGGTTAGATGTCCTGCACATCTAACCTGGGCTTCTATTGGAATTCTATAACGCATATTAGCAAGCCCATTATCGCCGTTTTAGCAGCAGTTTCCTGCCGCTAAAACGGCGATAATTTTATCGCCGGTCTTGCTAATATGCCCCTACGTTTTTTGGACATCGTGAGAGTCTAGTATGGCATCTGTAATTACAACATAGTGGCGACAATTTGAACTCCTCTGTAAGAAACTCAGGGGCATATTAGCAAGAAGAGGCGATAATCATCGCTAACCCTGCTTAGCGTGATTTTTTTTATCGCCGGCTATCGCTGGAATATATCGCCACGCTAACGCTGTATTAGCAACGATTAGCGCTATGGCGATGAATATTCCAGCGATAGCGGGGGAAATGGGCCAACATCGCTGAAAAACCAGCGATGTTGCATGGAGAAGGAGAACACCTTGCTGTTACGACCCTGTGGTCGTATCAGCATAATCCACCCCCATGTTAGGTATGGCTAACACCTGCTAATTGCAGGTGTTAAATAAATGGCGATGACCCCGGTTAGCGCGACTTTTCACGTCGCTAACTGGGGCCATGGCCACCTTGCTAATAGGCGATAGGCCTGTTAGCGAGTGTTTCCCAGGTTTGTTCGTCGGAATGCCCACTTTGCATGTCATTAGCGATAAATATCGCTGACATGCAAAGCGGTAAAAACGGGCGCTAATGCCCGCAAACTGTCGCTAACTGCTGTTAGAGACAGTTTGCTGATAGGGCGATATAAATATCGCCGCTTTAGCGGCAAAAGTGCCGCTAAAGCGGCGATAGTGCCCTTGCTAATATGCCCCACTGTTTAAGAAATTGCATTATCCTTATGTGCAATTGACATTTACCCACAGTGTGTTTGTTGCTCGTTAAATTATCCCAGGATCTGAAATAGTAATTGCTAGCAAGTGTTTTACATCCGCTAGTTAAGCCGTTTGACAGCGTGTAACCAGCAATATAGTTTTTGATATCAGCTTGCATTCCCTCAATGGGAGCGTTACAATCATTGTTTGCTCGCACCAGCTTATTCCCTGATCGGTTCTATTTGTCGCTAGCACCACATTCCTGAGTCAAGCAGTGGATTCTTTGAGTGTCCAGGCGCACACTCTTCGAAACAATGAATCTGTAGAGGAGCAAGCAGACACATCTGTGAACTGCAAGATCGGTCAGATGTACTACCAACACCCCTAACTTAAGACAGGAGCTAAACGTTAACGGCGGACACGCACCGGCTGCTGACATCCGATGTATAGTTCCTTCTGTCTGCATTGCGGTCACATGTTGCAATAATTTGACACAGAAACATAACAACGTGGATTGTCGATCTGCAGTATCTATTCTAAGGAACATAATGACAGATTTACAGCACATTTTTTGGGATGTAGACATCTTCATTTCCTCTAGACATCTTCATTTCCTGACCATAGTGACTACTTTTCTTGTTTAAGTTTATTAATTCGCACAGAACATTTCAGTCAGACCACAGTGACTACTTTTGTAATTTAAATTAGTTTTTTTAGAAGAAAAAAATAAGTTTATTATTTTCACTAACAAAATCTGTACAACATCTGTTTATTGTAGTTAGGTATGTACTTATACTGTATACTTATCATATTAGGGTTGGTACAGTCTGACAAGGTGTCACATAATCTATCTTGTCCATCGTATTTCTTGTCTGCTTCTGGTAATCCAGTAACACCATGGGAGGAATGGATTGTTGCATTTAAGATTTATATGCTTGCTGTAGGTAATGAGAGGATGGCTGATAAAAGGAAATAAGCAATATTATTACACTCTTTGGGTAAAGAAGGTTTGAGAAATTTTTGCACACTTCCTGATATTCAGGTACAAGAAGAAGGTGATAATCTGTCCTTGTATACTAAAACATTAAAACAATTAGACTTGTACTTTGGGAAAAAACAAATGGAATTTTAGAATGCTATAGGTTTTTGTAAAGGGTTCAGGCAGATGATCATTCTATAGATTATTTTGTAACAGGATTAAGGGCATACATGGTGAATTGTATATTTACAGGCAACCAGGCTGAACACATTCATGATCAGATAATGATGCACACTTCAAACAAAGTAATTCACAAAAAAGTGTGGAATGCCCATAATTCTACGTTACTGGAAGCTTCAGATATAGCTATAGGATAAAAATTAACTTAAAAATGTGTGAGAATTATGAATGAAGGTAAACTCATTGTGGGTAAGCATGGAGAATGACAAATGGTGCCACGAAAGGAATGTTACATGCTTGAAATGTAGGTACATTGGTCATTATACAGGTGTTTGCAAAGGTTTTGGTCTTTTTAATAAGTCAGTTGGTGTAGTTGGTGAAGAATATGCTGGTGAAAGTAATTTTGATGATGATAATGAGGCACATCTTTTTAGCTTGGTTGATGAAGACATTGAGCAGGGTACCAGCATTAAAAGTCTTCTAATTACTACTGATTATGACAAAGAGAGACATTTAAAGATAAAAGATCCTAAATGGGAGATTGAACTCAATTGTAAGACCTTCCAAATGTTGGTGGATTCAGGAGCACGTTACACTAGAATATCAGAAGATTTTGACAGATGTTGGAGTCCCAAATCTAAAAAGTTGCATGCTCCTGATGTTAAGTTGAAAACTTATGGGGGTGACTATGGTATTCTTAAGGGTTTTTTCATAGCTCATATTGCTTACAAGAATAGGAGTATTGGTGGTTGCATATATGTTGCTAGAAGTGGCGCACCTTTGTTAGGATTAATTAATTAACTTGCCATGGGCATGCAACTTTGTCCAGGTGGTGCTGAACAGATCATATTAGTGAATGCCACAACAACTGAATTAGAAAGCATTGTTTAGTTGTTTCCAGATGTCTTTTCTGAAAAAATTGGGGAAGTTATGTGGTTTGAAACACAAAATTGTTTTACGGCGGAGTTCTCAACTTAAGATTCATAAGGTCCGTAATCTACCTTTTGCCATCAGAGATTTGCTTATGGTAGAAATGAAAAACGTATAGAAGCTGACGTAATAAACGAAATTGAATCTTCTGAGTGGTGGGCACCTATTGTTGTAGTACGGAATTCTGACCAATCTATCAGGATGTGCATTGATCTACATGTCTTAAACAATGCATTTTGGGTAGACAGACATCCCTTATGCAACATTAATGCAATGTTGTCCACCATTGGAAAGTGTAATTGGTTTTCCATAATAGACTTATTTTCAGTGTACCATCAAATTGAATTGCATCCACCCACACAACACTTAACATCATTCATCACACCATTTGGAGCTTACCATTACAAGCGGATGCCTTTTGCTTTGGCATCTGCATAAGCAGTATTTTAGAGACTTGTGAAAAATCTGTTTGAGTGTGTTAAAGGGACTAGCTTATTTCAAGATGACATTTTAATTGCTGCACATGATGAAAAAGATCATGGTATAAAATGTATTATAGTGTTAGATGTTTTACGCAACAATGGTTTAACAGTCAAAACTGAATAATATAAACTTAAAGTGAAGAGCGTTAAGTACTTAGGCCATGTGATTGATGCTCATGGTATTAAACCTAGAGAAAAAATTATTAAAAGCATTGTCAGTACCATAGTACCTTCCAGTAAGATGATTTAAGATCTACACAAAACAAGACATTTGTAATGCATCCCACTTGAACAGTTTCAATTTGTCATGTAAGACATTAATCACTACTGATGCCAGTGCATATGGTTTAGGTGCTGTTTTATCACGGGTAGAAGAAGGTGAGGGTTATAGCATTTGTTTCATGTACATTGTCTGAGGTAGAACAGCAGTATTCTGCCACTGAAAGAGAAGCGTTGGCAGGTTTTTGGGCTGCAAGACACTTTAGGACATATGTATGGGGCATGCCATTAATTGTAAGAACTGATCAGAAACCATTAATTCATTTGTTGTCTGCTAAAGCAAAAGGCACTGGTTCACCAAGGATTGCTAGGTGGTTAGCGAACCTGGAAGAATATAATTTCACTATGCAGTCAGGGAATAAGAATATGTTTGCTGATGCATTATGAAATGAAATGAAATGAAATTTGTACTTGTAAAGCGCACTTATACCCCCAAAGGGGTGTCCTGGCGCTGTACGCATACCGCTGTGGAACCCTTCCTGGCTTTTCCCTGTGAAATGTCCACTCCTGGGCACCCCCAAGGTGAAGCCAGGCATCCCAGCGCTGTTGGGGCCGTTGTGGAGATTAAGCAAGCTATTGCCCAGAGTTGCAGAGTGGGACCCATGATTAGAATAGGCACCGAGGCGAGAATTATCAGGTCCGAGGAAATTGAGCCCAAGACCCGCCGAGGCGGGAATTGAACCCTGGTCCCGGGCCAGATCTCTGCATCAGGGTCTGCCGCTCTAACCATTGAGCCACACTTCTCCACCATTATCAAGAATTAGAGTACCAAGTGAACTTTGTAGCAATTCAGGTGTTGATCTAGAAGAACATGGATCGGTAGCAGCTATGGAGTGTTTAGACGTGGAAACTATTTTGACCAATGAATGGAAGGACGCTGTTATGAAGGAATTTGAATTCATGGCAATTTGTAAATGGAACAAAGAGGGCTGGCTATTTCAAGTTAATAGTTTGCAAGGTTATGTAAATGTTAAGGATGAGCTTTGTGAAGATGAGTGGGGTGTACAACGTGGTGTGAAGTTACTACCTCCTGCTGTGTTGGGGAGTAAGGTGGTAGAATTTGGTCATCATGGTCACTTAGGCAGGAGTAAAACCAAAAGTAGAGTCAGGGAGTTATTCTGTTGGCCTGGGATAACCCTGTATTTATTTGTAAAGCGCTAACTAATCACCCTTAAGGGTCTCAAGGCGCTGGGGGCCGTCGGGGAGATTAAGTGAACTATTGCCCAGAGTCACATGATGCTGAGCTGATCTGCCTCCGACGCCTGTGATCGAACCGGAGTTAGACGCTCTGGCCGTTGCGCCACACCTCTCCCCTCTGTGCCACACCCCTCCCATGGATAAGGACATAGAAGAGGTTGTTAAAGAATGTTCACTGTGTAACAACAGTGATAACATTTACAGAACTTTTCGACCGTTAAAACCTGTTCATTATCCCTTGAGGCCAGGGGTGAAATTGGCTATGGATATTTTGGGACCACTTGAGATTATGGGTGTCCAGAGTAGATACATTTTGGTGATTGTGGATTAAATTAATATTCCAAGTGGTTTTAGTTGGAGTTTGTAGGAGAAGTGACGAGTAAAACTGTCATATGATTTGTGGAACAGTTATATATCAGTGAAGGGTATCCTGAAAAAATCATAACAGATAATGGGCCGCAATTGTGTTCTCCAGAGGTGAGGGAGTATTTGGCACAAAGAATTATAGTACACTCCATAACTGCAGTCTATAATGGTCTGGTAGAAAGAATGAATAAGGTGATTAAAGAGAGAATTAAGATGGCGGCAGCTAAGAACAGACCAGTTATTGATCATGCTAGACAGGTGATGTGGTCATACAGGATCAGTACGCATTGTATTACTGGACAATCACTTTTTAAATTATTGATAAGAAGGAAACACAAGTTGGCTATTTCATGCGTAGGAGTGGTGAGTTAGTTGAAACTGATGAATCCAAATTGAAGAAAAAATTATGATTAAACAGGATCACTATAAAAATGAATTATGATAAACAATTAGCGACAAAGGACTTCATGGTATAGGTGGGGCAAAAGGTCAGGGTGAAATTACCATGGTGTGTTCGTAAAGGGAGTTCAGTATTTTCTGAGGCTAAGATTGTGAAGAAGGATGGTAGGAATTATGTGGAGTTGGGTGATGGATCAAGGTGGAATAAAAGTAGTTTAGTTAAGTTGAAAATCAAAAAGAAATCCATAAATAATGCTTTGGAAAAAACAATAGTAGTAAGACAGGACAATTCTAGGGCCAGAGGAGAAGTTGGATTTCCATACAGGTTCAAGGATTTTTGTGTTTTCTTTAATAATTTTTACTGAATCTGTGAACAGGAGGGGGAGGTACAGCATTCCAACCAACTATTAAATGTTTATGTTAAATGTATATTGGATTTGTGGGTATTTTATTATAGACAATTCATCGTATATTTTGTATTTTGTCATTTCATTGATATTTCGCATTTTGTGTTGTTTCCAGTATATAGCCTATCTTTCATTGTAAATACTGTTTTTATTTCATTTGTTTATGAAAGGAAGATATATAATGTTCTTGCATCATGTAGAATGTGATTACATCTACGTGAAGCAGTGAGATTGTGAGGAGTTGGATTGGTGGCAGTTACTGTGGGGATTTGATCACTGACTGCTGCGCTGGGGAGTTGTTCAATAAACTAATTGTTTTATGGAGATTGCGGGAGTCTTGTATGGCATCTGTAATTACAACACTCTGATCCATGCAGTCTTCCATACTTTGCAAAACACCTATACAGCATGACTTTACAAGTTAAAAACTGCTCCAATTTTAAAACATGGGCCACTTTTTTCAGCTTTTTAATTCATTAATGGGAACTACTTTTAATTTGATGCCCGGGCCTATTTTCTTTCCCACTCCGACACCGCAATGATATGATGCACATCACTGGGCCATGTGCCTGTTAAAAGTCCATGTTTGATGACGTCGCTGATTTTATTTGCCTAGTCGTGGTAGCCCATCCAGCCCTAAAAGCAGATCCCTAGCTTGCAGCCCAACTCAAAAGTCCTGAGTACACAGTAAACTCATAAACACCTTCCTTTCACAGTTCTGGTCTATTAGGGTGTCAATGAAGAGGGCTTTTGTGCTGTACTGCAAATCAGCCGTGGGCTTGTCCCCAAGGTGCAGTCCCTAGCAAGGTCACATCAGCCGTTTTCTGTTTCTGAGGTCAACCCAATGAGTATTGTAATGTGCCTGAGGGGTCCGACCTCTCTGTAAAGCGCGCTAGCAATTCTCAACATGGGGCTTGTTTCCCGCGCTCTCGCCTCTCTGTGGAGCTAGTTACATCTCATTGTCCGTCGCTGGCTCGGGAACCTTCCTTGCTGTTTGTTGTTGCCAGACACAGAATCCTTGTGTATACAGCTACAATATCTACGAACCTGCAAACAGTTTGTAATGCGTGCAAACTAAATACATTACTGCATTGTTTTGTATTGTGTCCTTTGAAGTGTTTGTTTTTTCCGATGTGATTTCATTTTATATACCTAGGGGTATTTTGTCTTGCAGCCCCACTTCAAGTGACGTGTAAAAGGTTTGTAATGGTGAATAAAATGATGCACATATACTTAGAAGCTACGAATGCATCTGCTGGCTTCAGTGCAAACAACACCATCAACAACTAAGTAGCATGGCTGATATTAGAGTTTTATTGGGCCTGTTAAGAATACAGCAGCCTGTTTTGAAGTAGCAAATATTGCATGTACATATTTCTGCAACGCACATTTTTGTGGGATCGTTGATGACCCCTGCGTTTAACAATTCTGCACACTTATAAGGATAAATGTTAGTTCTTAAGGTTGTGATGGTTACAGCAGGCGCCGACCTACCCACCGAATCCGAGTGTACATGATTAATTAATGGAAACAATTATACATGTACAATGTATTATAAAAATAATATTTCAAATAACATAAAACTCTTATATGGATTTAAAGCACATGAAGAAATCATCCCATTAACCAGAAAGGAAGACAAGGTGCACTCATGTGGAAGAATGTGCCCTCACTGCTTACAAGGACTTTTTCGTGGACAATCAGTGGAAGTGTGCAACCTTGCGCCGTGGTGAGGGATATCAGCTAACATGACGACTGATGTCATAGAGCAACAGCAACATGCTTCAGCAACCTTACCTATAGAAACCACCTGAACATTCTAATTTTAGTTTACTCAACATTTAATAATCTGAACTACGGCTAGCTTTGGCAAAGCCAACAGGTCTTGCATTTCAAAGGCGGTCTGAGAAAGTAGTACGAGGGAGCCGGGGCAGGAACACAACAGAGGAGCTGCGGGATTGTAGAAAGCAACACGGAGATCGAAGGGGGTTGGGGATATGAGGGGGGAGGGAGCATACAGTGAGGAGAGCAAGAAAATGTATGCACTCCACTACAATGGCAAAAGAAAAAGGAAAAAGTAGTTCCATGAATGTAAGCAGTGAGAGGATACAAACCATATTACCGAAAGGATGGTAAAGAAGAGGATGAAAAACATCAAATAAGCAAGCATATGAGATAGACAGAAACGTTGATCAGTAGGAAGCAATGGGGTTACTCAAAGCCCTATCTAACAATTAAGGTTATACACAACAGGAATTTCGACAAAAGACAACTGTCTGTAGGTGAGACCAAGAATGCATGAGAGAAGTAACACCCTTCTCGCTAAGCACTGATGACAAAATAGTTAGCTAATTATGACAAAAGAACACTTGTAGATCCTAAACACTCAGGGTCAAACATTTTTTATTTTTGATGATATACTACATCTGTGTATAGCTGGGGTAGGTCATGCTGGTTCACTGACAAAATATCGATGTTAAAAATATAGAAATATAGAAGTAAAAAATATCGATGCAAAAATATAGACTGCAAAAATATAGACTCCCTATACTTAAACAGGTAAGTACAAAAATATCGAGAAAAAAAAATCAATGTAAAAAATATAGTTGTACAAAATATCGAATTTTATATATATATAATATAAAATAATAAATATTAAGGGGCCCATTACGATATCCGGCGTAAATAAATCCGCCAGGCATGGAAGCGGCAAAAATCCGCCCGCACACACCGCCTGAACACCGACCACGCCATTACGATTTCACAAACCGAAAACCGCCATCGGCGGAAAAAGCACACAAAATACCGCCCGCCAACGTCCGAGTCGGAGTCAAACCGCCCGCCACGGACGGAAACACGCACGACAACACAAAACCGCCCGCCCTCACGGCCGACACACCGCACGTGAAATTACGATCGCACCGACATGAGCGCGGAAAACCACAAATATACCGCCCGCCAGCGCAAACAACGCCGATGAGAATCGACACGGCAGAAGCCATGGCGCCAACGTACCTGCACAGAAACCATCCGCACACAAAACCAATAGCACACAACATGGCCAACAAGTCCACACAGCAAGGCACGCACAAATACACAAGCACAGTACACATCCCGAAAACACCCCCCGGACAAACAAAAAATACAAAGGCCAGAACCCCAGACACAATACACCTGAAAACAACAGACCATGAGGACACACCCACATAGGTGAGTACAAAAGCAGCACTCCCACAGACCACAACCCCTTGCTACATTGCAAACCAGAGAGGAGAGGAGAGGACACAGTGACACAGCAAGGACAGCAGCACACCACAGAAACGCACACATCACAACCACCACCACCACCACCACCACCACCACCACCAAACACCACCACCACCACCACCAAACACCGGCACCACAAACCCCCTGCACATTACACAACACACACCGCACCAGCACCACAAACACCATGGCACCACAAAGAATGCCCAAGTTCACGCCCATGGAGCTGACGGTCATGGTCGACGAGATCATCAAGGTGTACCCACAAATCTATGGGAACATGGTCCAGCACACACCACTAGCCACCAGAAACAGAATGTGGAACCGGATCGTAGACCAGGTCAATGCAGTCGGGACCCTGCCCAGGAACAGAGTAGAAATTAACAAACGTTGGAATGACGTAAAGAGCCTGGTCAAGAAGAAGGAGGGCAAAAACAGAGAGCTGGCTGCCGTCACTGGCGGAGGGAATCCCGCGCTCTTTAAGACCTTCAAAGCGTGGGAGGAGAAGGTGCGAGTCGTAATACATCCGGAGATCCTCGCCGGATTAGCAGGGGAGTGGAGGCTGGTAAGTACAAACTAATGTATACCAGCACACCGCTATGTACTCACATGCGCAACTACCATGCCACAGCTCCCAGGGACAAACACCCCCATGTCCAGCACACAATACACAACACATCACACACACATGCAACAGACACCACCACACACAGCCCAAACCGAACAACTGTAAGATGCGTGGGGACATGTGTACACTCAGCCAGTCACGTAACCACCAACAGGTCCCCAAATATGCCAGAAGCGCCACAACGAGCACCCACCACAACCATGTGTCCGCCACAGCTGCACTAACCGACAAGTAACAGGTAAGTGGCAGGAACACAAAGTGCAGTGGGTGGGAGGGTGGACAGCCCAAGTACAACACACACCAGGCCCCAGTCCCACAGCACAGCAAGGAGGAGCATCCCCACACCCCACAGCCACGTGTCAGCCACCGCAGTGCACAACGACAGCCGAAAGGCAGACATCACGGTCCACAGCAATCGGTGTCAGTGGGTGTCCAGCCACCCCCACGACCCACAACACCCCCCACCCCCACAGACCTGCAACATGGAGCACCCCCGCTTAGAGCCATGTGGCATCCAGTACAGTGCACGCACGAACAACTTGCAGGTGGGAAACTGGACAGGGCTGGATTACTGGAGGCATGAGGACCATAACACGACCAACACATGGGACATGTCACGTAGCAGACGAACACGCAGCACCGCCCACCGTCACGAACAAGTGAACAATGTGCACACGGACATGAACAACAGACTCACACCCCACATGACCCATCACAGACATAGCAACACCCAAGGAGCCACGTCTGCATGCACAAGCCACACTGAATATAGTCCCACACGGCAGCCACTGTGCAACTCATCACACACAACCGAAACACCATTGAAGTCCTGTCCATGTAGCCCCTACTGCCTGTCAACCACACACCCCACAACTACGCCTATGTAAGACAAACAACACTAGACGCAACAGAGCGGAACAACATAAATGCACACGAACACCACTGAACCCATCAAACTCACAGACACACCATGCACATACAACATACCATCCATCCCATCCGTCAGCCCCAGTCTCATGAAAGGCATGTCATCCGCACAGCTGCCACACATACAGCAGTCACGCTAAGATACATGCCCATGACCAACCATGTGCCAGAAGTCAATGAAGCGCACGACACACTGTGAGCAACAACACACAACATGGGCCACACCCCCCGAGCACTGCAGTGATGCACATGGCACAGGGCAGCACGCACACCAAGGAGATGGGACAACTGCAATACGTTGGCTGGCACACAACTATCACTCACTCATAACGATGCGTCCAATGCCATGTCCAGTAATCACAACAGACAGCAAATATGCAGGCCATGTCAAGCATGCACACACCTCAAACCATGCACTGTCATGCTGCCACAACACATGTCACGTTCGGCACCCATGGCTCACAGCATGTACCCCAAAAGCATATCCCTCCCAAATGCGAATCTGGGGCATGGCCCCCATGTTGCCATATGCGTTCCTAAGCGTTCCATTTGAACCCCAAAAGCATATCCCCTCCCAAATGCGAATCTGGGGCATGGCCCCCATGTTGCCATATGCGTTCCTAAGCGTTCCATTTGAACCCCAAAAGCATATCCCCTCCCAAATGCGAATCTGGTGCATGGCCCCCATGTTGCCATATGCGTTCCTAAGCGTCCCATCTGAACACCAAAAGCAAAGTACAAACCAGACCCAGGATGGGCCAGGAGCCCGCATACACCAGAGTCACAATAAGTAGGGGCACAGCAACACACCCATCGGCATGGCCAATCCGTCCCATGCCACATGTGCACAGCACACAGTCCCATTGCCAAGCACACACAACTACAGATGCTACAGCCACACACACGCCTCCGGGAAACCCATGTACGAGATTGCACGAACTGTCAATGTCAGACGACAAATACATACTTCGCCAGGTGCAACACAATAACAAATCTCATTCTCTCCACAGGTGACGAACTGCTGGATGCTGGGGATGGAGCCAGCAGCCAGCACAGCCAGCCTACAAGCCCCCAACGAGGACACACGGATCTGGAGGATCTGTCCTCCTCTTCGGACACGGACCACCAAGCAGGCCCATCTGGTGTGGCAGGGCCCAGCCGCTCCCCAGGACCCCTCCTACCCACCAACCCATCATCCAGGGCTGCTGAACATTCCCAGCCCCCTGCTGCCACTGTCGTTGCGGCCACACCCACGGTCATTGTGGCCACTACCACTGCCGCAACCGCCACCATCGCCGCACCGACCACCACCGCCGCCACCACCGCCACGTCTTCGCTGGCACCAGCCCCAGCGCAGGTGGTGGCCCGGCTGACTGGATCCACCCTGGGAGCCACAGCGAGGACCGTGGTGAGCAATGTGGCTAGTGGGCAGGCCGGTGGCAGCAGGACTGGTAGGAGGAGCAGGGTCAGGGAAATGCCAGCCTCCCCTGGGAGCCATGCCCTGCCTCACATGGCCAGAGTCCTTGGGGCCTATGAAGAGGCCCAAGGACAATGGGTCCGGTCTGCTTCAGACACGCGTGAGGTGCTGGGGGTGCTGAGGTCCATGGACGCCCGTATGGGCCAAATCGTGGACCTCATGGGACAGCTGGTGGTGGCGGTGAGGTCACAGCCAGGGACAGCAGCTCCCCCTCCGCCACCACCTGCCGGGGCGCAGGGTGGAGCAGCAGTGTCCAGTTCCCCTGCGTCCACAGCCAGTGAGCACACCTCAACCACCAGCATGTCGCAAGCAGGCACCCCCTCGCAAACGTGGAAGGGGCCGTCCGAAGTGGAAACAGATCTCCCGGGAGGACTTCGCACGCTCCAAACGCAAGTGAGGCAGCCAGCCAGCCTTCCGCCAGCCTTCCTTGACCAGCCACTGCATTGACTTGGACTACGATCCCACTCCACACAGCCATCTGGATGGCATGTGTGTGTTGGACTATGGACATAGAACCAGTGGGTACACCCTGATCATCACGCAGCCATGACCGACAGCTCATTGTCACTGCACGCACCACTTTTGTCATCACCTTACACACAATCACATGTCACAGTTTGTAATAAATGCACCTTTTTCACTAACTGCTGTTTGTGCCCTGTGTTTTATTTGTACGGAATACAACGGCCACCTTGGGCGGAAAGGCACCTGATGCGTGGCATGGCAATTGAATCCGGAGGGCCTGTAGGGACCTAGGGGTGGGAGACAGAACAGGAGCACATTCAATGAGTGTGTCACACACCCATCACACAGTACATGTCAACAACTACAAGCAATGTACACACATCGCACAGAGCAATAGGGCACAATGCCACAGCCACCAACAGTGGCATACTACCCTGGCCATGGAGCGTTGACACACAGCACGCAGTGAACAAACGGCCACCCTGACACAGCACACACACACCTGCACAGATACAGCCACATCAGCCGTCGTACATGGACACTCACCGTCAAGTGAAGTAGCGGGCGATGAGCTGCTGCCGCACATTACCAGCTTCCTCCTCTCCGCTGTCCTCCTCACTCGAGCTGTCCTGGTCTGCGGGCTGGGGCCCTGGTTGATCTCCGTCATCCACGATGAGGGGGATCTGCTTCCGAATGGCCAGATTGTGCAGCATGCAGCACGCCACCACTATCCGGCACACCTTCTGTGGGGAGTACGCCAGCGCACCCCCGGTGCGGTCCAGGCACCTGAACCTGGACTTGAGGAGGCCAAAGGTACGCTCGACCACACGTCTGGTCCTCCCATGTGCCTCATTGTAGCGATCGTCTGCTGGGGTGCGAGGAGTCCTCAATGGACTGAGCAGCCATGCCCCATTCGGGTACGCAGAGTCACCTGGGTGTGAGGGACACAGAGAACCGTTGCTAATCCAACTGGACAGGGGACAGCATCGCACAGCCAGCACGCTACACCACTCCACATACTCACCGACAATACAGGCACGATCCTGTTGCATATTGGACATCAGTCGTGGCAAGATGCTGTTGCGCATTATGTGTGCGTCATGGGCCGAGCCTGGGAACTTTGCACACACGTGGGTGATCACCATGTCCGCAAGGCACACCACTTGCACATTCAGGGAGTGCGTGTGCTTCCTGTTGCGGTACAGGTGCTCAGTGGCCTGTGGTGGAACAAGGCCGACATGTGTGCAGTCAATGGCTCCAACGACGTGTGGGATTCTGCCAAGGGCATAGAATGCACCCTTCACTGCCGCCAATTCACGAGCCCTGGGGAAGCGGATGTACCTGTTCCGGTACAGCATCATGGCTGCCAGTACATCCCTCAGCACCTTGCTGAACATGGGCTGGGACATCCCTCCTCCAATGCCCACTGTGTGCTGGAATGACCCAGTGGCGAAGAAATGCATGGCGGCCATCACCTTAGCCGTGGGGGTGACAGCAGTCGGATACACCCTGCGGGGACGGAGATGGGGTTCTAACATGGCACACAGTCGATGCAGGGTTGGCCTGTCCAGCCGAAACTTCCTAATAACCTCTGTATCGTCCATGTCCGCCAGCAATTGGTATGGGCGGTCAATGTTCGGTCTCCGCCTAGGGACAATGGCAGAGGACACATGTCAATGCAACACGACACATAGCAATTTCGCATACACATCACTGACATGACTGAGCAAGCACATGAGCCACAGCCCAGCTGTCAAGCTGGGACGGCACGGCCACAATACACTTACACAGGTCTCCCAACAATGGCAATGGCTAGTGATACAAACCACTGCCATGTGCATGCACATGGGGATCTAGGCCCCAATGACTTGCGGGGCGTGCTGATGGGGACTGACTGCATATCCGTCAAGCGGCAACGCCACGGCAACATGAATGTCTGCTGAGCATGGAACTGCTTCCGCGGCTGGATGAGTATGGCACACGACAACAACGATGTGGGCACAGGCTGAGCGGCCAAAACAAGTGGGACCTGTGGCACGAGGGGATATGAGACAGTAGTAGGTGTCAGCACTGCACCCTATGTACAGCACTGTACGGATCACACCTCCCGAAACATTGACAGGTGTCCACATTGACAGCCCCATGCCAAGACGGCTGTGTGCTTGCAGTCACACGTCACAGGTGAGAGGTTACATTGCACGTGCCAGGTGGCAGACGTACATAGTGGGAGCTGGCATGTGTGTGCATGTGTCTCCTGTTCAGGTTCCACCAGATGGGCGCTGACTCTGTACTGACCATTGGACACAGCATGTTCCGTGGAAGGCTTGTGTGTGTGGGATGGTGGCACTGGATGTGCCTCCGTTGGGTGGGGGCCATGCACAGGGCGGGTACGTCGATGATTGCGCATTGTTGGTCACGGTGGGTGCACCAACTAAGATGTGTTGCCCTGTGTTCAATTCCTATGTCCGCATGATGATGGACTGTAGATGTGGGCAGACTACACATTGGTCGATGTGCTGTCTATATGCATGTGCCTTCACACCAGGCACAGCTGCCCCTGCACATGTGACCCCTGCTGGACTCGCTGCTGGGTCTGTGGAGCTGATGCACCTTCTGCGCGTGGGGCGGACAGCTCTCCTCACTTCCCTCATTGCGCATGTCATGACTTTGCCGCAGGTGACATGGATCATGGAGGGCCCACATGTACGCGTGGGTAGGCTACACATGATTGTACACTGGTCGCCACCCTCAGTCAGTGTTTCGAATGGGAAGGTTGTCGTGCTGGTGGTATGTTCGATGTGGCGGATGGGCGGGCCTAGGTGCGGGCTTACATTCCGGACATGGGGGGTAGTTGGATTGGCGACTTGTTGCAGTACACACGGGACACGTCTCTTCCTTTCCACATCTGGGTCATCCCTTGTACTGACTGACAGTGATACAGTCATCTT
Organism: Calotriton arnoldi; assembly: GCA_963921515.1. Taxonomy (NCBI): domain Eukaryota; kingdom Metazoa; phylum Chordata; class Amphibia; order Caudata; family Salamandridae; genus Calotriton; species Calotriton arnoldi. The sequence continues at coordinate 1,840 of CAWUFW010018824.1, read as the reverse complement.
CGCCCCAGCCCTCATGTCCTCCCCTCGCTCCCCCAATATGCATGCTCACCTGCGAGGCTAGCGCTTGCACAGGCAGCCCCAAGCTCGCACCAGAGAGGGCAAGGAGTGTATGTGTGGGTCCAGTTGCACGAGTGGGCTGTCTCAGGGTATGATGTGTTGCGGGACGCCGTCCACCTGCGTGGTGCCCCAAATGGAGACCCGGCCTGCATGGACTATGCATCACAGTCTTCGCCTTCCGGATCCGCCACCTGCGACACCCAGTGGCTGTGGCTGCCCTTGCGGCCAGGCCACGTCCGTCTGTGACTGATGGCCCACACATTCACTCTTTGGCCTCTCTGGGGAGGGCTCGGGGGTGGTGGCGCACGCGCTTGCACTTAGTCGCAATGGAATGTGGCGTGGTTGGTATGATGGGCAATGGATGGGATGGTGCGAGCCACCTCCCGTGACGTCAGTGCTGCTCGTGCTGTGGTGCGTCCCCCTACACTTCCATCTGACTTGTGCCATGCTAGACGTTGAGGTTCTATTGCCTGCGTGATATGACCAGGAGGAGCGCGAGGAGACCTCTCACACACCATGCTCCACTGCCATCCCGTGCCCTGTATCGCCTGTGCGGATTGACTATGTTGGGGTTACACCTGGTCGACTGGGGCTGTGTGTGCCTTGTCAAGGGGCATGGCGGGCGCACAACAGGATCCAGCTTGTCCACAGAGGGTGGGCTGAGGTGCGCCTGGCACCGCTTTGTACGTGTGCCCGGCTGCTGTGCACACACGTGTTCACTCCCCCGACAGGTGTCCTCTCACAATGCCCAGGGAAGCGGTGGTGTACTGTTCATGACCCCTCCCAACACGGCGTGCTCCAACTTGGCATGTGCGCATCTACCCGTCGCACCCACCCACCTGAGCACTGCGTCCATACGACTTCACACGACACATGTGTGTCTTCCACAGTAGTGCTACTCATTTGCGTTGACATCCAATACCAGTGGACTACATGGTCATGTCACGACTGCCGTGTACTTCACATACTCTCATCCTCTCTCATTCGTACTTGTGAAATGAGTCAGCGGAGACAGTTTTGGTTTCAAACATTATATTGAGTCTTCTGTCCTCTGTGATGCAGTATAGTGGACACTACTGGCAGCGGAATACATGTTGAGGATATACTGAGCATGATTGCAAATGGGATAGGGTGTGGGGTTACATGTGATTGGCTGTTGCATGTGGGATGTGGGCTTCAGAGTGACATCTGCTTGGCCAAGGCTGTGCTAATGTACATTTACGTATAGCTGCGGAGCTGCGGACTTTGACACAGACGGTATACATGTAGCCTACCAGACCGCTTGGCATCATGGGCACAGTCCATCTCAGTTCCATGTGACAGGTTTGCTGCGGTTGTTCCTCATGCACGCGTGCATGTGAGATGACATCAGGGCATGTGCTTGCGTGCATGCAGCGGCGTGCCACTTGTTGTTGCACTGTGGTGGTTACTGGACATGTCACAGTCACTGGGGTCGTGTTGTTGTTGTATGCACTTGTCGTCCATGCAAAGGTCCTGGTATGGGATTCCCGGGCGGGGGTGGGAGGGGTGCAGCACCCACAGACTCCAGGCGACCTATTCATGTCCACTGAGCGGTGTGTGTGTCCATGGGCGCTGGATCCATGTCGTGTCCTGGTTGTTCGTGCAGTTCCGTCCATGTGGGTGCGATACACAGAGCCCATGCCACTGCCTCCCACGATGCATGCGGTGTTCCTGGATGTGATGGGGAACAGTGTGCATGTCCCGGTCATATCCGATGTCATGGCGATGTCGTTGATGGTGTGGTTACAGTTGCCGGTCGTTT